>OLKM01000251.1:319111-364111 GCA_900291075.1 Melanogrammus aeglefinus
CTCTCTGGCGCTCATACCGTTCTCGTTTGCAACCGGAACTTGGCACTTGTCAGCATCCTGAAAGGGCCTTTGAGGAGTGAGAAGGAGCAAGTTTGCATCAAAGAGACCAGAGGAGACTCATTCACTGGTAACGGGGTCATCGCTACCTCCACACACGCCTACCTCCACACACACCACACACACACACAACAGCACAACACACACACACACACACACACACACACCACACACACACACACACACACACACACACACACACACACACACCATACAGACACACACCAATACAGACACACACCAATACACCATGTAGATTCACACCATATGCACGCACACACCACAGATACACACATAGAGATTCACACACAATATACACAGAACATATAGATACAAACCATATGCACACACACACAATAGATACAAACCATATATATATATATATACACGCACACACACCATAAGCATACACCATATAGATACACCACGCCTATGGGTATCGCCTGTATGGGAATCATGGGAGCAGGCTCACTGGGAGAAGGGCTATATGTTTGTCGGCTTCGTCCAGTAGCTGCTGATTTGCAGTCAGATAAAATCCTAGCCCAGCTAATGTATTTCCCTTTGTTTTGGTTTTTTCTCCAGAACAGACCATGAGTTGCAGATTAGCGCCATAGTTCTTGCATCCGCTGTGTCAGTGTCCTGTCCACCCACGACACAAACACTACATTGTGGTGGCAGAGGAAAGGTACGGCCAAAATATCCAACCACAGACCCTTCTCTCATGGAGCTTGACAGCATTGTACCCCTCCTCTCAGTGGACAACCAACTTAATATGTTTCATGTCTCAGTGGTAGGCCTAGACAGATATAGATATCCTAACCAAATTCTTCTTCTCAGTTGGAGATATCCTAACCAAAAACCTATTGTCACTTATTCTCCATTTCATATAACTAACAGAAAACATATTCTTAGCTGGAGATATTTTAACAGAATACTTAATCTCAGTTGGAGATATCTCACAGATTATTTATGCTCAGCTGTCATTTATAGTCACCAAACCGTTTTATTTTCCTTACTTGTCCTTCAGGGAGATAAAGATTTATGACAACCGGTTTCTGTGAGCTGCCAGGTGAAGGGCTAGAGTTTAAAAGCGCATACTTCTCCCACATAGGGGAGTGTGCTCACCTCCTGCAAAAACCGACACCGATGAGGCTAGACTTGGTAGCTGTTGGTCACCTTGTACCCCAAGACTCAGTTCAGCAGACATAAATATATTATTTAGTTGGTTTTTGCATATTCAATACTGTGTTTTATTTTTTAGGTTCCACGACATCAGCGAGGACCAAAGTTGCTCCCTTACAGAAATCCATCAGGTATTTCCTTGATGTTTCTTCAGCATTTTTTCAAATGGATCCAGGGAGGTTTTGGGAGTGACTGGGAAGGTTGGGTTCCATTGAGGGTCAATTATATAATGATTGATAATAATAACTAATATTTCCTTTTAGAAAATTCCTGAAAGGCGGCTTTTTGATGGGACTGTCGGCTGTGTTGGACCCAAAGCATGCAGAGTGCTTTGTGTTGGCCAGCCCAAAGAAACCTTACAGGCTTAATGAGTTCCACGAGAGCGGTAAGTGGCTGCACTCCTTGGACGAAGACCACCTGTCCACCATGATGTCGCCCGCATCCTGCCACCCCACCAGGAATGCCCTGATGGGCAACCGCGAGGAAAGACTGCACATCTTCACCGACTGAAGCGCATCTCATTTTGTATGATTGTGGTTCACCAATTCTTTTTGTTTTTTTTTATCTAGGCTAGGTCATTACGTGTTCTGTCAGTAACAGTTTTTATTTTTAATGTAAATGTAGTGATGGGCCCTGCAAAACACTCGTCTTTGCCAGAGCAAGCGCAATCACCTCGCAGATAAAGGAAAGTGATTTGATTTGAATGTGTTTTGGTTTCTTCTTGTGTTACTTTGTGGAAGAGTTTGGGTTTGCTTCTGAATCCTGTTCCGTGAAATGCATTAAAATGCATGTCTATTTATTTAACAGAAGTGTTAAGAAATATCTTTAAGCAAATGTAATCTACACAAAACAATCCTTTCAAAGCCATTGCCATTCTAAGCATCAGTCCTTTCAAGGGCTAACTCTAAATGGTGCTGTGGTCAAGCAAAATATTTGTTTCCAGTTGGGCTAAACAAAAAAAAATGACATGACGATTCACAATAAAGTACATTTATATTCAACAGATAAGGCACTCCATTTTAAGAATATATATTTATTGATGAATTATTTGACCCTCATTTTTGGCCTGTCATTGGAGAATGAGGCAGGCATTTCCAGAGGTAACAAAACTCATGCTTGGTGAGAGGTGTATATGCATGGAGACTGTACAGTAGGGAGTCCTGGTATCCTACCACAGATGAAGTGAAGTACATTTATGTATCCTACGTGTGTTTACACTCCAATTCATCCTTTAAGCACATCTTTTGTAAGTCCCCCATTAATATAATTTATAGTACGCATAATTGTACACATTTCAATCGGATGAACTCTGAGTAGATTATATTAATAGATTATGTATTTTGTTATCTATTAACCCTTAACACTGCACATTCCAACCTCCATTCATAAATAACCCAACACATCCCCAAACCACAGGTATATCATTTTCAATAAATGGAAAATAGAACGAAATAAATGATCTTATTTATCATTTTACACATGTCAACATATTAAATGATCACAGAGTTATTGCTCATTTTGTACATTGATATAAAACGATAATCCAAGGTGTACAATGTGGACAAGGAGGTATACAAACATCCACTGTTTGGCCTTCACTGGCATTGCTAGTTTCTATCAACAATTATCTTACGACAACCCCCCCAAAAAACATCCACCAATCATCTGAATATACAAACCACATTTATTTATTTGTGGCATTTATGACTGCACATTTCCACACCCAATAAATGAAGCCTTTTCCTGTAGGATGGTGTGGTTCTAATATCAGCCATCTTATATCCAAAATGGTTTCTTAGTATTCTGGTCACATGAAGCCTTCTCTTATGTTCAATGTTGCTTCAGGATCTAGTTAAGTTCCTTTGGCTGTAAGAGCTGTGATGAGAGAGGGAGAGTGTGTGGGAGGAGTGACAATATGGCTGGAGAAGGATTACACAGGGTATCCATCCATTGACACCAGGTAGATTTCTGGTAGAGACATTAGGGGATAACAGGTCTTCTTTGGTAGACACATTGATGATAGATATTACATGATTGTACGTAAAACACGATGCCTCCTTTAAAGGCCAGTCTTGTTGCTAAAATGTACATGTTCATGAAAGTAGTAGGCTACCTTCTTTCCACTAAGAATGGGACAAACATACTAGGGAGATAAGCATTTATACAAAACACTGTCATATTAACGTAGTTGGCATTTACAGATGAACTAGATCTTATATTGTGACCCCACTAGTAAGAAGGCTATCCTACTTGTGGGTCTAAAAGCAAAAATAAAAAGGGAATATCATCTTTCTTAATGCTCTGCTATGGGAAAATATTTGCATGGGTTTTATTTTGCAGTCTGCAGAGGCTTTGTGACAGTAAAATAGCATTTCATAAAAGTCGGTTCTGACTTTGAAAAGTATTGCACATCAAGCAAAAAGCCTTCCAAAAAAAAGTTGTGGCCGTCAAATTTCAATAACACTGCGCTATATTCTTTCAACTACCGGAGTAAATGACAAAAAAATAAATGAAAACCAATGTTCCTTTTGTACTCACTCAGGAGTTGATATGTATCAATATTATTGACTTATGTTACAGAAACTTGGACAACACAATACCTTCCTACAAAGTCCTTACAAAGGCAAGGTATCTTATCGAGTATTTATCAATTCTTAGTTATGTTTACAGGTGTGCAGAATGTTGTCCTCTCCACTTCAGCTCATCGATTCCATTCCAACATTCACATTTTATTCAACTTGCACGTTTCAACTTGCATTTCATGCTCGTCAAACTGTATGGTGTTTGATGAGCATTTCTTCATGCCGTCATCCTTCGTGTTGTGACGAGCGAGACCATGCATGCCAGTGGACCACATGCTTACCAACCATATATCTTGAATGTCTCTGCTCACAATACACATTCAAAACATGAAACCAAAAGATGGGCAATAAATTGATTATAATATATTGAATATCGTTATATGAGCCTAGATGTAGCCCAGGCTATAACTTTTTTATCAAAATATTGCGATGTAGCTTAAGTGTTGTCTTTTGGCCTTGATCTGTTGAACAAGTGGTTAGGTTTCATGGCTTTTTGGCAGGTATATTGAAGCCGGTCTTCCATATTTGTAAAGATTGGTAATTGGGTACCATTACAAATCATATTATATATATTTTTTTACATTATTGCCCAGCTCTAAAAAGCCATTGTTTTGACTTTCAACAAGATTTGGTTTTAAAGTAAAATATGAAATTGACTGGATCAGGATGTTCGAAAGCCACCCTAGTTTCGATAAAATGTGAGCCATGGTCCTGGACAAACCTCAAAGTAACACAGCCAGAGAGAAGTCAAATACCAGAAAACCAACATCAGACCTCCAGAAGGAAAATTGGGGCTTCAAAATATATCTTTAACATTCTGAGATATAAGCCACCGAAACTACAGAAATGTGTGTCAACATAATCAAACCTTTTGTGTTCCTTGGTTGAAACCAGTATGGTTTCAGTGTTTGACTCAAGCTCATCCTACATGAAAAAAAAGCACCACTCTGTTCCCCTCCAACACTTTCAGACTTTAATCACCACTTTCAACTCTTAGCAGCAGCCATACATACGTTCGTTTTTTTCGGGTCAGGTATCAAACATGATGATATTCTCTGTGTTGCTGGCCCACATACTGTTGCTTTTCTTCCTTTAAATGTTCTCATCCTTGATCAATCCACAGGTCAATTGAAGTCTTGCAAACCACACAGACCGACATCTCGTTCATTCCCTTTCTTACAAGAATTTGTCAACATAAAACATGAGTAAAAAATGAGGGCAACCCAATCCTTGAATAATATCTTCTTTCTCTGAAGTTATTATTGCCTTCAACTTCCTTTCGGCTTTGCACCCTGTGAAAACCCTGTTGCCGTGACAAAGCAAAATGATCTCAAAATGACTTATATTAAAAGATGAGGTTTCAGCTTCCTGTGATTAATGCTTTTAACAAAATTCTAAATATGAAAAAACCCACAACATGTTTATCAGAGGAAAAGGGGGCGGTCCTTGGCTTGTGAGTGAAACACTGTCTTTGTTCTGTATTCTGATTGGGCTCCCATGCAGGAAGAGTCTGTTTGCTTTCCTCTTATTGGCTGACAAGGAAGCCACCCATCCAGCGTACCTTACAGGCGAACCAGCGCCGCAGCGGGCAGAAATACTCCAGGTGGAACTGCTGGAACTCTGGCGTCCTGCGGATGTCCCGGAGGAAGGCGATGTCCAGGTCCGACTCGGTCAGCACCAGCAGCAACAGCAGCAGCGCCCCCAGCAGACCCATGGTGACCAGGAACAGACGTAGGACGCTCAGAACAAACTTGTTCAGCTCCTCCACGTCCCCACCGGCACCCCCGGGGGTCGAGGTCCTGCTCCTCCCCCCCGCCCGCAACGCCCCCCTCTTGCCCGTGCCCGGCTCCGCCCCCTGGCCCCCCCTCTCCTGGGCCGTCTCTGACTCCGCCCCTCCCTCCTCGTCGCCGGCTCCGCGGGACGTCCCGTTGAGGTGGCGGCCCAGCGACATCTCGGCGCCGCCGTGCTCGGCCACGGGCGTGGGCAGCACGCTGTCCGACGGGCTGTAGGCCTCGTCCGAGATGACCCCCGACCCCGAGGGGCCGGCCTCCCTGCTGTCCGCCAGGTGGCCCCGCGAGCGCCGCATGAAGGTGTCGCCGTGGGAGACGGAGCGCACCGGCGTGGAATGGGCACTGTCCCGGAGCGACTCCAGACCTGCACGCCAATCAATCATTCAGTTAGTTATTCAAACGTTTTTTTCCTGTAAAACTGCAATAAAATGTGCTACAGGGCAACAAGGGGAGAGGAAAGGAAGTGGAATCTGGATTCGTATTCATAAAATAAGATCAATAACATGGATGGATGCAGCTGATGTGGAGTCACTTATTGATAACCACAGTTGGTTGGTAATTAAAAATGGTAGAGATCATTCTGCCACAATGACCAAGTAGTGTTACTGTGTGATGTCTTTGTGTGTATGTTGGCTGGCTAAAGCAGGCCAGTACACAGAGGCACCCACCCACCCCGCAACCTACTCACACACCTACCCACACACACCCACACCCACACACAGTCTTTGAGAGTCACTTTCTTAATTAACCTATTCAGTCGAGCATTAACCCTACCATGGACATTGTTGATGGATTAATGTGTTGAACGTCTCGTTTTTTTTTGTGAAGTCACGCCCTGAAATTGAGAAACACACTCATAACCTCCCACTCTCACAACCACATGCACACACACACACTGTAATGAGGTTAACTGATAATGCTGGAGAGAGCTGCTTGGAGAGACCCTTTGCAAGACCCGAGAATATTTAAAATGTGATGTGAACGATAAATCACTGCAGTCTGAGAGACATTACGACGATGCTGCTCTGTAGCCTTGACAATACGAAACATGTTTGTGTCCCACAAAGCCTTGTGCAAAACAAAGACGGAAACATCCCTTCAATAAAGTGCATTCCCTGAAAAGAGTGGCAAACAGGGACACCTATTTTTGCATGTTAAGTGATGTAATTAAAGAAATGATGAAAGGATTGTTTGTGACTCTGCAAAGTCTTGCAAGTGGATATGAACCACTAACCAAATGGCAGGGAGGGGGTCTAAAATGCTTTTCATAATAGAGAGAGCAATTTCTCGTGTCGGAAATATGATGCACGCCTTACTCTGCAATCAATTTGTTTTGGAAAACCTTCATGTTATGTTCATGGCTTCAGAAGAGAAGGTTATTCTCCAGCACCGTGTGCATGTTAATATCAAGCTGTAGGCCCATAGAATGATGAAGCCCCTGGTAAATATATCCACGGTAAATATATCCACAGCCGTTGCAAAAACAGCTGTGGCTTGTAAGGGGCGCGAGAACCTAAATCCATGCGTCCAAAAGCCTTTGGTAACTTGACACCTCATGGACAATAGCGCCACACATACCAAGAACACATAACCGTCGGAAACAAGTGTTCACACTCTGCCACCGCCAACAAACAGGAAACAGTCCTCCTCACCAACACTGTCCAGGCAAAGGTGGATTGATTTCCCCTCAATCTTATTATTATCTAACCTTTGTACGCATTTTATTTATTTGATATTTTGAGAGATATTGTCTCCAAATAACTAATAGTATGCCATAATGTACCTACTTAATTAGCCTATTACTGTTTTTGAACTTTAACGTATTTTAGAGAGATATTGCCTCTAAAGTAGTAACATTATAAACAATATGTCATATTCAGTCAATTGATCCAATGTTACCTTGGGGGTCGCGGCGCGCCCCAGGCCGGGGGGTGCCTAGCCTGGATGAAGCCGACGATCCCCCTCCCAGTCGAGACCCCGATGAGGAGGATTCGGGGAGAGAAGGGAACAGAGGGAACACCCCTAGGGCCTTTGCCATTAGTCTGGGCCCCAGGGACAGCACGCGGACCTTCACATCCCGGTAGCAGTGGTTGACCATGCACAGGTGCACGTTCACCTTGGTCTTGATCCGGATCAGACACTTCACCATGGTGACGGAAAACTAAACTCGTCGGACCCTGAAATCCTGGCTGTCTTACAGATGACGGCTGGCAGGCTGGTGTTTTACTCTAAGTCTTTCTCAATGTCGACCCGATCCATGGAACTCTGTTTGAAATTCTTTCTGACGTCACTCTCTCTTTAGCTCCTCCCGATTCTTCTTCTTCTCTCTTTCTTTTTGTCACTAATGTGTTCTTGAGCCCCGGACTCTGAGTAACAACCACCTCTACGATACTAGTAATACCTCAGCTGCACTGACTTGCTTGTTAGACAGAATGAAATAGAGACAGAGACAGAGACAGAGAGAGACAGAGACAGAGACAGAGAGAGAGAGAGAGAGAGACGCACACACACACACACAAGGTCATGGAATGTGCGCCGCTTTGTGCCACAGTCTGTTTTAATAGCCTGGCCTGTGGTCAGTTGTGACACATGGCGTGCTCTGACACAGGGCTATTCTTAGGACGAGGATAAGACTAACAGTGGAAGTACCCAAGAGACAGTAAAACACATCGACTAAACACACTGCACAAACACACTCACACACAATTGAAAATGCCCACATACAACCACGCAAGCACACTTGCAAACGCATGTGAGAGTTGGGAGCAGAGTTGTGCTGGAATTACGAGAGCCTTGACTTTATCAGAGCCTTGGCTGTCCAAAAGTGAAACATTTGGACAGTTCCTTTTGTTTATGCTACATACGTTGTATGCTGATTTGACACCAAATGCCTAACCACCACTCTTCAGCACATTACGGTACATAAGACAACATCAGCACACACACTGCATGGAGCATTTAGTACACATCTAGGTGCCATTGAGGAGTATGGTTAGGATTTTTTGACTATTTTGACCAAATCAACTTAACCAATCATTTGTTGGCAAAATGATGTTCAAGAAGTATTACAAATTCAAGTGTTTTATTTTGTTTAACTGTTTTAATATATAATTTGATTATTCTGTTCTGTTCTGTAGTAGTATTGCATTCCTCGGCTAATGTTAAGCAGGGTATGGTATGTACTTTGACTTCGAAGCAGAAACCACTTACACAGAAGTTATTCCTTCAGATCAACGCTTTTGTGTGTGTGTAGAACAGACAGAGAAAGGCAGAGTGTGTGAAAGACGAATACAATTCCAACGACTGAAAGAGTGTCTGACGTGTGCAAGTGTGACAAAGATACCCAACGACAAAAGCACTCAAATTACTTTTGAGAGGAAGTTTGTGGTTTTGTCCTTGGCTGCTGTAGTGAGCAAATCTATGAATTGAAAGAATGCCATACGGAGGACAAACTTTTTGGTTTGTTGTGTGCATGGTTGTGCAAGTTTTTGGGTATGTGTGTGTGAGGTGTGGCGCATTTCATGGGTTTGTTTCAAGAGGAAAAAATGCTTGTGTGTGAGTTACCCTCCATGATGGAGATGTGGACAGCCCTCCGTCGGGTACGGGGAACACTGGTCAGACGAGGGCCATGGGTGATGGAGGGACAACTCCTACTAGGGACCAGGCCAGCTCTAGACACATACAACACACACTTTCATTAGTCACACAGATAGATTTTGCACCATGAAAGTCATTGAAGGTTGAGTGAGATGTTATTAGGGTTGTGAGTAGGGGTGCAACGGATCACAAAACCCCCAGTTTGGATTGTGTCACAGTTTTTGAGTCACGGATCGGATAATTTTCGGATCAACAAAAAGAAAAAGATAACAAGACAAATATGACTATGCTTTCAATTGCTTTCTTTTTTTCTTTTTCATCCATCAACCCTGGTGCCAGTTCACACACTGCCACCGTTTTGTCCACCACCTTATTCCACTTTCACTTTAGTGCACAGGGAAGCCAAAGGTCCCATACAGGGGATTTCATGACGCGGTAGGCTTCTCCAACTCCTCTGCTCGCCATGCTGCCACGCTAATTATTCAGTAGCCTGTTAATCATGCGTCGATAATGTGAACGGATTTAGATATTTTTTGCATATAATTTAATTTATAGTCAGCCAATCCGCAGATCACGTGCTTTCCGAACCGTGAGGGTTGATCCGTTGCACCACTAGTTGAGAGGGTTAGGAGGATTGTGAGAGGGTTAGGAGGGTGGTGGGGTTGTAGGGTGGGGAGAGGGTTGTAGGGTGGGGAGGGGGTTGTAGGGTGGGGAGGGGGTTGTAGGGTGGGGAGGAGGGTTGTAGGGTGGGGAGGGGGTTGTAGGGTGGGGAGGGGGTTGTAGGGTGGGGAGGGGGTTATAGGGTGGTGAGGGGGTTGTAGGGTGGGGAGCGGATTGTAGGGTGGGGAGAGGTCTAACCTGTGGATCTCAGGGGGGTCTCTTTTTATTTTGGCACTTTGTTCCATCACTTCTTTTGCGACTCTTCCACTAGAACAATGAAGAGTTATCACGCTAACAGATGTTAAGACATCACAGCACTACCCTAGAGAGATAGAACCAAGCACATTATATTTGCTTGATTGTAAACTAAGACCTGTGTCAAATGATATCAGATGACAGAGCAGTGCATTGTAGACAGCTGTACAGAGAAGTGTACAGAAACTCTGGGTGCAGACAGACAGTATCTTACCTGTATCTGAAGCGACTTCCCTTAAAGAAGAGATTACTACTGGACACCGTGCGCACCTGGCTGGACTTCTCCAACCTTGGGGTGAGAAGGATAGAGATGTATAGAGTGTTTTTATGTGCTTTGGTATAAGGAAACTTATTTGTCCTTCCAACAGGGCAATCTTATTGTGTAAGGGAGAGTGATGTCCATCTACAAGACAAGTTAAACCACCAGTAGGTGGTGGAGGTGGTGATACTGACTTGTAGAAGGCCTGGTTCTCCACTCCACACTTCCACAGGTGCTTGCAGGCCTCCGGGGTAGGAGCAAAGTATGTCAGGATGATCTTCTTATCCTGAAACACATAACAGAGCGGCCACCTTTCACTCATTGAGCGTGAGGCTTTACAAATTCAGGCTATTCACGTTCAACAGAAATGTTTTATCTTTTTAAAAATGGGTTTTATTTCGGTTCAAAGGCATGTGGCTTTCTGAAGTATCTATTAGAGGTTCTTGGATAAAAATCTTGCCAACTAAAGTCTTGCCAACTGAAAAGCAACTCCTGCCGCTATGGGTCTGGGGGGTTCCGTTCTGGGTCAAAAGACTTCTTCAGTCGGGGGTGACTTTTGCCGTACACACTACACGACCGGTCTTGACAGGTCAGTAGTCTCCATTATAAGGCAACTTGGAACATGTGGGAGTACACACATGAAGACTCCTTTCTGATTATCTACCCTATCTAAAAACCTGCAAAAACTCACGGGAACACGTCTTCTCATGGAGATGAGAATGGGGTCCGCTAGGGTTAGTATATGTTATAATAGCATCATGGATTCATCGACATCTCTTTTAAGAACAGCACATTCATTTCTACTGAAACAGACATTGAAAGGCCCATCGCAAGTCTGTGTTTTTGCACAGACTTAGACAAAAGGTCTGGCTGCTCTTGTTAATTGATAAGCAGAAATCGAAGCCATTCAAAATGAAAATCAAAGGTTTATGCATAATTGCATACAAATTGCAACAACAATTCAGATATCATCCCGTAAAACAAAAAAGTTGTTTTTCCGACGTTTTCTTCAGATGGCTGTAGACACAGTAATGGTTTATTTCGGTCTCAGTGCATATATAATTACTCTATGTGCCTCGGCCTGTTAATTAAAACCATTTCGGAGAAATCATTGTTCTCATAACTGTCCTCGCTGGCGGCAATTATTGAGAGGTTTGTCACCTAGTGGCAGAGGTGGAACGAGTACAAAAATATTCTACTCAAGTAAAAGTATGATTACTTGGATGAAATTTTACTCAAGTAAAAGTAAAAGTACTGGTCTAAAAAAAAAAAATAAAAATCTACTTAAGTAAAAGTAAAAAGTAGCTGATTTAAAATTAACTTAAAGTACAAGTTACTAGTTACTTTTAAAAAGCGGTAGGGGCGGGGGTCTCTTCTGTGTAGGGCATTATAGACAAGGGGATATCAATCTCAAACTAGTTTTCTTTAATTAATGCAACACCTTTACAAATTAAAGTGTAAAAATTAAACAAATCATGTCGCCACACATGAATGGATGCAAACTGTGTCATTATACTTTAGATAAGTTTTTAAAAAACTATTGGAGCAAAGATTTCACATCATCAGAAGTAAACAGCATCGGTACAGAAACCTTGGTCTTAATTATACATTTTCAAGAGATAAGTAAGCTAGCCTTAAGCTCCCGTTTCAGCAACATGGACGTACTAAACAAGAAGACAATTATTTGTGTCTGAAGAGTTTTATTTCTCTGTAGCAAAAACTTTGCAAATTGCAAAGAAAATTCAGGGCTAAACCTTAACGTTTGTAAACAGGTATAGCTTAATGCACTACATTATCATCCACCTTCAGCTTTGATGGATGTTTCCTCTGTAAACAAATGTTTTAATCAGTATGTAAATCAACGTTGTTGTGTTCATTAAACACAGAGCATTTAAAATATTAACATTCATAGCTTAAATTCAAATAAAATTTTGTCTTTTAGATTAGATAAATTGACAGTACTGAGCACCGTCCAATATGGTAATACATTGACTGCATAGGAAAGCATACCTCATACAACCCCATTTCAAATGTAGGCTACTATGACTTTAACATTCACACAGTTGTTAATTTTGATGCAACTGTATGGATTCATATCCCTATTGACATTCAAACAGGTTTCCATTTGAATGGGACATCATTCTCTAAAAGTGTTGATATTTGATTTATAAAGACGAAAATTTCCTGCCATGAAACAGCCACCACAGGAGGGCGCTCGTAACACAAGAGCTGTAATAGCGATAGTAGTAAAATCAAATGGCAAAACTAAATGTCCTCTGGTTAAACTTCAATGGTTATCTCATTAAAAGGTGAGTAAGACCGCTGTTTAATTTAAAAAAGGTTATAATAACTATTTAATGGACGCCGTGGAGACGACGTGGATGCGAGAACCGACGTGGATTCCTGATAACTGGAGCCCTCGTGTCGCATTATAGTAACCCTTACCTAGCCTGCTAGTGCACTGGCAACCAACGTTAGCAATGCCATGCATTTTTATATGATGCTAATATTTCACTTCTTTCGGAAAACACATCTTACATTGCATAATGATGCTGTTTCCTTTTTGGCTCTTGCAACCGAAGTGGTCCTTTATGTAAGGCCAGGGGTTCACTTCGGTTTTACCATCAGCTGTACTTCCATATTTTCTCAGCGGTCGTCTGTTTCCATGATCGTCGTCGTTGTTGATTTTGGCGCAAGTTTGTTCTCCTCTCCCCCCTTCCGCTGCAGTAGTTTCCGGTGTTGTCCCGTAAAAATAAAAGCTGTCCGCGATGCTTATTTTATTTTATTTCCTTTTTTATTTTTTACTCAGTAACGCGGGTGAAATAAAAGGTAGCGAATTACAATACTTCAAAATAAACATACTCAAATGAAAAGCAAAAGTATAGATTTTAAAAACCACTTAAAAAATTACAAGTAGGCCTCCACAAAACAATAGGCTACTCAATTACAGGAACGCAAGTAAATGTAACTCGCTACTTTCCAACCCTGCCTATTGGGTAGGGGCCTTTAACCAAGTATTATCCAACAAAAACAGTTAGTCAGCAATCTAAACAATATTTACACAAACTTCTTCAAATAATTGATTTAAAATGAAAATGTCTATGATAGAATAACTAAATAGTTAACACTGTGTATGTAGCCTACAGTATGATGCAACATAGTCTAAGACAAAGTCTGGGTATTTTCCTGCTTTGTGTCTTCAAGCATATTTCTCTATTGTGAGAAGTGTGTGGTTCTCTATTATAGCATGGATCAGTGAGCTGTTCCTCGTGGGGTTCTCTATGAGAGCATGGATCAGTGGGCTGTTCCTCGACTGGTTCTCTATGACAGCATGGATCAGTGGGCTGTTCCTCGACTGGTTCTCTATGACAGAATGGATCAGTGAGCTGTTCCTCGTGGGGTTCTCTATGACAGCATGGATCAGTGCGCTGTTCCTCGTGGGTTCTCAATGAGAGCATGGATCACAGGGATTTCCTTGTCCGGTTCTTTATAACTGCATGGATCAGACTGTTCCTCGTCTGGTTCTTTATGACAGCATGAACCAGTGAGCTGTTCCTCGACAGGTTCTCTATGACAGCATGGATCAGTGAGCTGCCCCATCTGGTTCTCTATGACAGCATGGATCATTGAGCTGTTTCTTGACTGGTTCTCTATGAGAGCATGGATCAGACATTGGAGTGATGTTTTAAATCATGCATGCACTCACCTCCTTCTGATTAGCGTAAACATGGAACGTCTTTGCCTCAAACTTGAGTTTGGTCACCTCATCCCTGTGGGGAGACGGACGGTCGGGCAGACAGAGACATGATGTTATCAGAGGCAAAGAAAAATTAAATATGCACATACACACACACACACACACACACACACACACACACACACACACACACACACACACACACACACACACACACACACACACACACACACACACACACACACACACACACACACACAGACGCACCAGTTAAGGAAGTGTATCCTCCTGTTTCCTTGGAGTACAGTGAAGCCAAACGGAGTGAAGGCCAGGAAGGCTGGGTTACCAGACACATCCTGGGACAGACAGAAGCATCATTAAAACACACACACACACACACACACACACACACACACACACACACACACACACACACACACACACACACACACACACACACACACACACACACACACACACACACACACACACACACACACACACACATTGTGTGGCCTGCTCTTGGGGAGACTATCGACCAGAGCAGGTCAATGGCACATTGTGAAATAGTATAATAGTAAGTATTATACCCACACACAATACCCAATACACTCCATACACTCAAATTAAAAAAAAGTAACAATATAGAAGGCCTTCAATATAATATTATTTTTCCAACAGTGGTAACATGATGTGTTACCTTGCAGGGGTGAGGATCGATGCCGTACGTCTCCAGACTCTGAGCTTTCTGTAGGAAGTTGAGTTCAGATGTGTCTGGAGACTGTCCTCTGGTTGGAACAAAGAAAACACAGAAACAAAGTACATTAAACCGTGTTTACCCTGCTAGCTCCATCCTGCAGTCAACAAACCCGGCCAAAGTAAGCCAGAACTGGGCCCAATCAGCTGTGCTTTGGTGAAGCTTCTGCCCTGGCAAGACCGACTGGTTTACCTAAACTCTCCTTTAATTTCTTAAATTCTTGATGTAGAGAAACAAAGACCTTTCAATTCAAGAATTCATTTAATCTAATTATACAATTGTAAAAATAAATTTGCATTGAAAATTAAATTAAATGTATTCACAAAATTATATATATATTATTTTCCTTTTGAAAATAACAAAGATAAACACTAGAGGACGCTATAGTTCCGCGATTATTGGTTTAGATGAGAAAGAGACGTTACACAGAGAGAAAGACGTCAGAGAAGGAAAAAAGAGTTGAGGGAGAGATAAAGAAAGATAGAACCATAGAAAGGGAAAGAGACTAGAAAATGAAGGGCCTGACGAGAGAGGTTTGTTTACAGGAAGGAAAGGAGGAAGGAAGATTGAAAAAGTCATGACACAGTGCTTCAATGAAAGGTTACACACACACACACACACACACACACACACACACACACACACACACACACACACACACACACTCACACTCACACTCACACTCACACTCACACTCACACTCACACTCACACTCACACACACACACACACGGTATCATAGAGCAGTAGGACGAGGAATACAATTACAGGCGAATACTCAGCATAAAAGGCGGATCTCAAATGACATATCTATTACCTTGAATATCTATTGACACTGGTCTTTCATACTGACTATAAACGTTGTGGTATGGTTTGGATTGGAAATGTCCTCCCCTGAATATAAAGCTGACACCAACTGCAGAAAACATCTGTTGGTGTGTTTTATTTACTTCATACTTCTTTCCAACGACTGTTTCTAAGGCGAATAGAAAGTATACACCTGCTCCCTTAGAGTATTTAGAGATTACGCAAGGAGCCCTAGAAAGAAATACTGCCACTTTGGGCACAAAACTAAATAACGGAATCATGGTAAACAGTCATGTTTCTACAACAGCCCTGACCACAGCACAGGCTGAATGAGCCATCTGCTGGTGGTGGTGCTGCTGGCCTCTGGTTGAGGGAGGGCTGGTCTGCGTGTCTGAAGGTTGGCCCGCTGGCCGGTAGGGGGGTGTGGGGTGGAGACGTGTGGGGGGTGGGGTTGCCTGGAGGGGAACACGGCGCGGGGCCAGGTGTCGCCTTACATCAGCTCAGTCTTGTGGATGTCTGAGATGCGGCGCTCCAGCCGCTCCGAGTGTTTGGGGAAGAACTGGAACTTGGAGCTGTAGCCCTCGGGGTGTTTCCCCGGGTCGTAGTCCCCGATCTCCGCTGCCCCACAGAGGACCATGACGTACAGGGATAAATACACTTCATATATACGCCTGGTAAGTATAGAGTGCTCTGCTGCAACACCACCACCGCACAGGACACCATGGACATGTACCTTTCTATATTTAATATACCTTTCTATACATTTAAGTTTCTATACATTTCTATATTTAATATAGAAAAGTAAACCAACTTTATATACGTCAAATACAAAGAATCTTACACACCCACCACCACCAAGGACAGCAACATGAAGATATAAATATAGGTAAAGACTTAATGTATGTTAAATGTAAGGAGTACTCCCACCACCACCACCTCCACCCAGGCAATAATAGAAAGATATCAATCTAGAAATGTAAACACAATTTCTATACGTTGCATATAAAGGGCTCTTACAACACCACCCCCACACAGCACAACAATAGAAAGAAATACATTTGGAAAGATTGATATAGAGCTACACACAGGAAAATATCCTGCATAATTTAAGGTAAATAGCCTTTAATGTAAAATATAAAGAGCTCTGCTACAGCACCACCACAAAGGAATATGAAGAAGTAAAGAAAAATATACAACTATGGAAATTACTAAACTTGTTTATGTTAATGTAAAATATAAACATCTCTGCCACAGCCCCAGCACACAGGACCATATAAAATGAATATATATACACGTTTATAGAGAAAAATATAGCGTTCAATTATCTTTGTTTCATTCTAGTCATTATGTAATACTTTTAAAATAATGACTATATTATAAAATAAAGATGATCATTGAATCATCAAATCATTGAAAAGTTGAATCGTATATATTCTATATAAAACAAAGGAGGAAAAACAAAGATGAAGGTGGAAGCTCTTAAACAAACGCAATAACCTAAAGTTGTGTTAAAGTGGACACCTGGGGCCGGGCCAGATGTCTCCATCCTACTGTAACTGAAGTGGGAGCTGATGAGATGCTTAGCAATGCAGCAGAGAGTCATTTCCTGTCGTAGGTATAAGGACACTCGAGGACACAGTGGGGCATTCACAGTGCAGGCTGCAGGACACAGATCGGCGGGGCTCACAAGCCCACCAGTTCTCTTTCCACCGGCTGAATGCCAATGAGCCCTACACCCAACTTAGGGGTGGGTGAGGGCAACACGGGGGGGGGGGGGGGGGCTTTCAGATGAAAAATGAAGAAAGCAGAAAAGGTCAATGTCTCGCTAATGGAGAAGAAATCACCAGCATCTCAATGATAGCACTGCATATTTTAGATAGGCTTTCTGAAATAGGTTTTATATACGGCGATGAAAGCAGCATAATAGTTAATTATGTGTACCTTGGAGTATGTAGGCAGCCAGTAGGGCAGCGTCTGAGGTCTTGCACAGAAGTCGGCCGTGATACAGATCCCTCTTAATCTGTAGGAAGACCAGGTACCTGTGGACCAGAGCACACACACACACACACACACACACACACACACACACACACACACACACACACAACACACACACACACACACACACACACACACACACACACACACACACACACACACACACACACACACACACACACACACACACACATCAGGTTCTGGTCTGTTATAAGGAGAACCAGAACCAAACCACTCTCCACGGTGCAGATCTAAAGCACAGAGGGCTAATGAGTTATTTATAGACTGCTTTGGGTGAGGAAGGCTTCACAATATATCCGCAAAGAGGGCCCAAAGGGCTGTGGGTGTGTGTGTGTGTGTGTGTGTGTGTGTGTGTGTGTGTGTGTGTGTGTGTGTGTGTGTGTGTGTGTGTGTGTGTGTGTGTGTGTGTGTGTGTGTGTGCGTGCGTGCGTGCGTGCGTGCGTGCGTGCGTGCGTGCGTGCGTGCGTGCGTGCGTGCGTGCGTGCGTGCGTGCGTGTGCGTGCGTGCGCGTGTTCCTGCTTCTTGCCTTGAGACAAAAGCTTTGTCTCCTTCTCCCTACTTTCTATCCCAACAATGGTGTAATGATACCTTTAGTAACAATGTAATGATAGCAACAACGATGGCAATGATAGTTTGACATCAACACCTAGTAGTAGTAGTTATAAAGTAATAGTAGCAACACTGATAGTAATGACAGTATGATAGCAACACCTGTACTAATGATGTAATGATAGCAACGCCTAGTGGCTTCTTGGCCATTCTGGCACCCTAGGCGAGATCTCCAACTCCCTCGCACCTCAGATAAGAAACACCATCTTCAGGAAAAATGGCATCTGATGCAGAAAGTGAGCCGAACATGCACAACTCGCCCATCCCCACCATCTTTCATCTTCATCTCACAGATAACAAAGAAATTAGTTGGGAATTGCAAATACTTACATTTGGAGAAAACTGGGAAAAACAAAACATTTTATAACAAAAATAAATATCTGGAGACAGCCCCCCATATGTATATGCCTAGGTGGGGTGACCTTTTTGTCGTAAAGGCTCTAGGGGGATGACGTCTAGGTGATGTCCCTTGACATCACCTAGGTTGCCTTTGCCTAGAAACGGCCCTGGCAACAATTGTAACAATGTAAGGATAGCAACACCGATTGTATTGATTGTTTGATAGCAACACCTTTAGTAATGATATAATATGAGCAACACCTATCGTATTGATAGCATGATAGCAACATTGATAGTATGAAAGCAACACCTATTGTAGTGATAGTAGGATAGTAATGATATAATGTTAGCAAACACCGATAGCAATGATATTATGATAGCAACACCTATGATGTTATGATAGTCAACACCTCTACTAATGATGTAATGATAGCAACACCTATAGTAATGATTGTGGGAGTGTGCGTGGATGATGGCTGGTTTAAGCAACCTGGCCCGAGTCAGAATAATTGGACTGTGTGGCCGGAGGGGGCTGCAAATCTGTGGCACATTGAGCAATCTGTGGTTTAACCCAGCCATCACCACACACACTCGTGAGAGAGATCGCCTGCATTGCAACATGGGAGCACCAGCTTCATATATCACCTGCAAACCTTACAATTAACCTGTTTTCAACGCAACCACCCTGCGTCCTTGTCTGGAGGAGCCCCGCTAAAGTTACTTAGGTGGAGTCTGACAGCCACCTAGTTGGCGTGTATTATGGACATTGCTGCAATGATATAATGATAGCCACCCCTATAGTAATGATGAAGTGATAGCAGCACCTATAGTAATGATATAATGATAGCAACACCTACAGTAAGGATGTGATGATAGCCACCCCATAGTAATTATGTAATAATAGCAGCACCAATAGTAATGACTAGTATGAAAGCAGCACCTATCGTAATCATAGTATGATAGCACCACCTATATTACAGTAATGTGTGAGCCTCTTCATGTTCAGTCAAATGGAAAAACATGACAACACAAATATGGATATAGGGAAAGAATGAGAGAGGGGGGTAGAGAGAGGGGGAGGCAGGGAGGAGAGAGAGAGAGAGAGAGAGAGAGAGAGAGAGAGAGAGAGAGAGAGAGAGAGAGAGAGAGAGAGAGAAGAGAGAGAGAGAGAGAGAGAGAGAGAGAGAGAGAGAGAGGAGGAGAGGAGAGGAGAGAGAGAGAGAGAGAGAGAGAGAGAGAGGGAGAGGAGAGAGAGAGAGAGAGAGAGAGAGAGAGAGAGAGAGAGAGAGAGAGAGAGAGAGAGAGAGAGAGAGAGAGAGAGAGAGAGAGAGAGAGAGAGAGAGAGAGAGAGAGAGAGAGAGAGAGGAGAGAGAGAGAGAGAGAGAGAGAGGAGGATGGAGAGAGGGAGGGAGAAAGAGACACAGAGAGAGGGAGATGGTGTGTGGGAGAGAGGGATAGAGAGACAGAGGTTGACAGAGATAGAGCAATAGGCAGAAACGGAGAGAGAGAGATAGCTAGGGTGAGATAGAACAAGATAGAGAGAAATAGAAAGAAGGACAAAGATAGCGAGAGAGACAGAGCAGGAGATGCAGGTGAATGACGTATGACGGCTGTGCTGTCTGAAGCTCCTGTGGGACTCCACCACAGAGGCACCTGGCGTGGTCCTCTGCATACTAAACCACCTCAGATGTGCTCCCGCTCCCAGCCAGCATGCCGTGCACACAGTGCAATCATATCCAACGCCGCTGCTCAAGGTCATAGACGCCTGAGGAATACACCTCTGCTTTTATTAATGACGCGGGTCGTGATTGGCTGCTTATGTTTTGTGTGTGTTTTGGTGAGTATGTGTATGTGTATGTATGGTAATGTGTGTACGTGTATGCATGCATAATAATGTGTATATGAATTATGTGTACGTCCTTGTGTGTGTGTGTGTGTGCGTGCGTGCGTGTGTGTGTGTGTGTGCGTGCGTGCGTGCGTGTGTGCGTGCGTGCGTGCGTGTGTGTGTGTGTGTTTTAGAATGCTGGGCACAAGCAGATGGTGAAAGGCGTCAGGGTCCCAGCTCCACCATGTGAAGGAGAGGTTTTATTTCAGGGCTGTAGTTGAATTATGTGATATACTGGCATCTCTGCCCAGTAACTGCTTCTCACAGCAGTTTGTCTGGCTGTCAAAAGGCAGGCCACACACACACACACACACACACACACACACACACACACACACACACACACACACACACACACACACACACACACACACACACACACGCACACGCACACGCACACACACACGCACACACACACACACACGTAGGCATACACATGCACACTCAGGCAAGACATACACACACATGCACAAAGACCCACACACACAGACACACATGCACAAACACACACAATCACACTCAAACACACACCCAATAATGCCTGTGCCCACGCACTGAAATTCACTTATGGAGACATAACTATGATATCCATTGTAGCCTTCACCATGTGAGAAATACTATCCGTGGAGAGAGCTAGGAGCTCCAGGTGGTGTCTGCTTGAATAGACCCCTACCCGCAGCAGACATCCAATGCTCCTCATAAAAACAGCTACCACAGTCAGCAGAATCAACTTTCACGATCAGTTATTTTATTAAAACCATAATCTGTGTAATGATGAGGGGAGAGTGTTCCCAGATGTCCGTTCCCTTCACCTCACTCGCTTTAAGTTATCTAAGATATTTGACTCCATAAAGATCACATATATCATAGATCATAACGATTAAAGTTCTGTTGACCACAAGCAACAAGATATGGCTCTGGGACTTTGTTTAATAGCCCTTTGGGAAAATGAAGGACTCTGAAGATAAGCATCCATTCACTTACAACGAGCCATTTCTACATATTTTCTCTAGTGAGGAGTGCCCACCCATGTGCATAATGGGTAGATCTGCAGACCAGGTTGTTAAGTCCACTGGGAAGGATGGTAGGTCAATCTTTCTACACTGAACAGCCTTCAACTAGCAGGTTGCTTTAGACACAACCAGTCACAGTTAAAATTGTGAAGATTGAGATACAAATGTGAGATCCTTTGAGTTGTGAGCTACAGCTAGGCTCCAAACTTGGGATGTTGGCTTCATTCAACATAAGGTTAACCAGGGGGGAGCGTCCAACCAGTTGTATGATGGGTAGATTAGCTTACCCGTTGGTACTGTTCACTGGGGGGATTGGTAGATTGATCTGTCTATCATATATCTGGTCCATCATCTCACTCGGTGGTTTACCTCCAGCATCTCACTCGGTGGTTAACATCCAGCATCTCGCCTTGTGTTTAATCTCCAGCATCTCACCTGGTGATCTCCTCCTTCAGGGCTGCAGGGTCCGGGGGGTAGAACTTGACCCGCAGACACATGGTGAAGGGGGGCTGGGCTGAGGACAGAGACAAACATCCATCTCTAGAAGGTTCTTCACTTAACTTGGTTTTCAGTGTGCATAGTAACAATGGAATTCTGCATAGTTTTCTCTATCACATCATGTCTATAGCATCGTTTCATCATTATGATCAATTCTTCAAATGTACAATTAGGGGTGGGAATCTCTTGGCACCTCACGATTCGATTGAATTACGATTATGAAGTCAACGATTCGATTCTGAAGCGATTATCGATGCATCTCGATGCATCTCGATGCATCTCGATGCAACGATTTTTTTCTATGAACATTTCCATGCGATTTTCAAAAAAATATATACACATCTGGGTTTGTTACTCAGAGTTTTCTAATTTCTTCCTACTTTTGTGATGATCATTAAAGACATCAACAGATGATTTAACTTATCTAATATTTCATAAGATAGAAAGCTTTTGTCACAAATATGACTTTCTATGAACAATGCAATAATCAATGCAGCTTGCATTATAACACAATATGGAAGCATGCAAAAAATAGGTTTCAGTTTTATTTTATTTCTAATCTTTCTTTTCCATGTCATTAAAGGATTGCTGTTGAATTAGAAGGAGTTCTTGTGTCTGGCTGTGAGTTTGCGCGCATGGTATTCGTAGGCTGTCGTGTCAAGACAAATCAGATTACACACTGAAGATAGAATAAATATTTTTAAAATGACAAAAATTATCCCTCTCTGGCGAACAAAATATTGCAGCAGGCAAAAAAAAAATTCCGATTATTAATTGATCTGCATCGAGACAGAATCGTTCTAGCGAGAATCGCGATGCATCGAAGAATCGATAATTTTTTCCACCCCTACGTACAATATATGTGGTATAAATATTTACATACAATCCCATCCTATCCTGATGAGGTGTGTGTAGATTTTCTACTTTGTAATCGCTGCTGTTCCTCACGAAAAGGGCTCTAAAGTTACATTTTCCTATGAAGTTAGATTGGTTTCTATCCTAAGATCTCTCACTGAGAGAGCGTCTCAATGGCTAGGGTACCAGACAGGGCTTGGACAAACACAGTGTGTACTTACATTTCATCTGTTTGGCAATTGATTTGGAAAACTCCAGCCAATGCTGGAATGGAAACCACACAAACAACAAGAGGAAGGGAGACATGGGGAATATATTAAAAGGAGGGGCTGGGTTTGGCAGGCATGTGTGGCTCACCTGCAGTGTGTTGACTTTCCTGGGAGAGATTGCAAAGTGTATTGAGCACAATGGAGGTGAGGGTGGAGGACGACACCTTGACTACCTCTCACGTTTATTTACAAGGAGCTCCTCTTCAGCAACCCCAATGAGCGCCCCGAGCCTGCACGGTAGAGCCTGTGTTGTGTCTCCTGATGATTAGCAGGCCAATCTCTTGGTAGCGGCTTTAGTTAGCGGCTCAGCTAGATGACAATAGTTCAATGCAGTGTTACTTAGCAAGTGGCGCTATTGCTAAGATCCTGAAAATGAACAGGACTAGCGATGGTAGCCAGCACCTCCGATAGGTAACGACAGGAATGCAGGCCTAAGAATGTGTTGATAATACTATGCTCTGACGAATCAATTGCTTACCTCTGTAACTAGTGCTCCAGCTTGCTATGTTATAAAAATAATAAGGGCCTCGGCTGTAGCCAGTCCCCCAGATAATTAGGTTGAGATTCTATCGCTAGCCACTCTAGCTATCGTCTCAGCTAGGTTACAAAACTGCAATGCAGTACCTGCAATACATATGAGAGTTAGGAGAGTTGCTCTTTAAAAGCCCAGTTAAGTCTCTCCATTGTGTGTGTTATTTGACTGCTTGAATATTCAGATATGCTGAAGCCCGGAGTTGGCCAGCACGGGGCCTGATCTGAGTTGGCAGGAGGGGTGAACATGAGTGGGTATGATGGGTTTGGTGCCAGTCCCTCACGCCGGCACGTGAAGGGCAGGGTGAAGGTCTGGGCTGGGCTGCTGTTGTAGGTGCCAGGGAGGGGGTATGTGCGGGTTCCAGTCTCCCTGTAGCCCCTCGCTTTATTATAAACAGATTCCGTATGAAATTTGCCATCTGGAATCAATTATTATAGCTAATCTTATTTGGATCATTTACAGCGTTATCATGAGAGAACCAAAACAATGATAACACTACTGCATTGTAACTTAACATATGATTAGTATTAATGAAAGCCTGTATTTCAACAATCGATGAACAAGTGAATCGATTGTTGATTCGATTACATCATCTACTAAACAGTCAATAAATCAATCTATTATTCAATTAAATACTCATTCGACCAAGGTACCGTTTTCCTAGAGGTGCCCCAGGACTAGCACAGGGGTCAATTATAACTCTGATCACGGGTCCCCAGATAACCCGTGAAAGGAGCTGACCGTGTTCTGTAATTCGTGTTATGAGAGACAACTGTGCTGGTACTGCGGCGAAACCTCTGGTCTATTAATCAGGACCATATATAATAATGACTGGATCAAGAGGTAAGATTGTATATTGTATCTGTACATTTTGTATAATTCTTTAGAAATACCATCTGTCAACTATATGTGGGTGAAATACGCTGCAAGATTATTTGATATGGTTGCCAAATTTAGATTTCAGACTATTTGCGGCAACATTTTTTCAGGGCATCTCTTCCCTGATTTCTTCAGGGAAGAGATTGTTCCTGTCAATCCCATTCTCACATACAACCTTATCATCTCAATTGCAGAAAGGTGTTTCAAAATGTTGCTCTCTTTTGCTATTTCCCCCCCAGTGTGTGGGGTTGGTATCAGGTTTTTAGCAGCCTCACTTTGCCCGAGTCGGACTGATTAGTCTCCGGGGCTGGGTGAGGCTGCACACCTGTGGTGCACTGGGCAATCAGGGCATACAGGGTAAATCTACCATCATGCCACACTCTCAGAGAGATCTCTGACATGTCAGCAGTAAACAGCTGCTCAGGGTGTTAAATCCTGCCAAGTCTCCAATAACTGGTGTGAACAACATCTGTGTCGTGGTTGTTGGAGGAGCCCAGCAAAGCCACCTTGATGGCGTGTGGCAGGGGTCTACTGCGACACATACCTACAGACCTTTGAATCAATCAAATGTGTCTGTGGAGCCCTGATCTCCTAGCTGACAGAGAATGACCTCATGGAGTTACAGTTAGTCTGAGGGCTGTGAAGAGAGGTGCTGTCTGTTGCCTATCATTGCATCATCAGCCACACTGTGTCCCCTCTGATGTTCTTATCCTGCCTTTTCCTTTGAAAACCTAAAAATAGCCCTTGCCACAATTTATCTCATTAATACAATTTAAACTAATGGGATAAAGGAAGAGTTTTATAGTGCTAAAAGTGCATTGAATCAGTATGCGATTAAATTACACCGCTGCGATTCAAGGATGTTGATAGCTCAGCTACATGGCTACAGGTTCATTCCGTATCAAATAACTATTCAAATAATGCAATGCAAATCAACCAGGCCTATATCAAATAATTTGTTGTCATAAAGTCAAAGCATACAATCAAAATTGGAGTACAATAGATGTTTCTTCAAACATGTTGCTGAATGTTCGATGGCCGATGCTACTGCGGCTGAAGCTGAACGCTGGCTTACCCTTTGCTTGTCTGGGTCCACATATCTGATGCCAAAGTAGTCCTTCTCCAGCAGGTTGAGGTGGTGGCAGATGAGGTCGAACAGGTACTGTCCCTTGGCATCTCGCTGCAGAAGACAGCATTTAAGAGAACATTTTAGAAGAATTATACTCCATTGGGAAAATACTTTTTTTTTCCAGATTTTTGTCCAGCTGTTGAGGAAGTGTATGTGGTAGTGTAGGTAAATATGGGCACAAACACATCAACTGGGACAACATCTTTGACGTGCATTGGGTTTCGAAGCAGGTGGACTCCAACTCATTTCACCCCATCTTTGCTCAGGTATCAAAATATTTCAAGGCCGGACAACCAGAAAAGGTTTAAATATTTCACTAGACCTCTGGGGAAATATCAGGGCCATAAAATATTCACTTGCAGCAGCCACCATCCGTGGGCTCTCGGAAAAATCTCAGCTCCATAAAGTGGAGTGGCAGAAGCAGTGAATGTTTGAGGTGTAGGCGATGGGAACGGCAACCAGCGTGAGAAGATACTACTACCTGGAAAGTCGTTCCCACCCCTGCACTCAAAAAATATGTAATCTAAAAACAGACCATAATTGTGTGGTCAACAAGTGGCAGGAGCCCGCCGTCTTTAGGATCTCGTTCAGTGGACACTGAAGGAGATGTCCGCTGACCCAGGTCGTAGTCAATTCAAATGCGGTTTGCCAGGAATGTGCACTCAACCTGACAGACGGCTGAAGAGTGAATCTTTTTTTTCTCAGAAACATCTAGCTCAGCACCGTTTCTCTGGAGATGGTAATCAGATGGAAGGACCTGCGTAGGCCGTGCCTTGCTCAACGGTGCTTTCTAGCTAGCCCGGCGGTGTCATGTTCACCGCTGTGTAATAAATCAAATCCTAATCTTTCCATTGCGCTCTCTCACTCTCCATCACAAGTGATTGATAGTTCAGCCGTCTCGCAGTTTGTCAGTTTGCGGGCTGAGGTTGTTGGCAATAATGCTAGGGACTGCCGTAGCTTCTCCGTTTGGAGTGGGGACTCTCTTTGGCAGTGTTTACTTGTATGTCACTTCAGTGTCGCTGTGCACAAATATTCCCATCCCAACTGTCACACCATATGTTCAGTCAGAGATCTACGCACTATTGAAAATACTTTCCCCATATTTTCCCGTATCAATCCAGAGACAGAAATGTATACCATGCTACCAAGTAATGTGCTGTGTAGAATGTGAGGATCAATTGTGACTATGACAAAGGGAAAATAATCACCTGTCTAGTAGTGAACAACTGTTACATAAAATAAAATTGATTGTTTAATGTATATATTGGACCTGCTAATCGTAAGTGACTAAAGATGTTATAAGGGGGTACGGTCAAAAAGACCTCCTAGGCCTTGGATGAAGCTTCACTGCACCTGAACTCCCTCAACATCAGCTGCTGCGCTCCGCCCTCTCAGCCCCTATCGGCCCCTTCTTTCCTGTCCCCTCCGGGTCTCACCTATCCCGTCTCCCTCCCTCCTCCTCTTTCCTCACTTCCTCCCCCGCTCTCGTCTAATCCCCTCCTCACCCACCTCTTCTCTCTGCTCTCCTCTTCTCTCCTTCTTCCTCCTCCTCATCTCCACTCTACCATTTTTTTTTATCTCCTCTCCTCACTGTTTCTCCCACCCCCCCCCCACCCCCACTCTTCTATTCTTCCTTCCTGTCTCATCAGGTCTCATCTCCCCCCCTCCATACCTTCCTCTCCACTTCTCCTTCTCTCTTGTCCTCCTCCTCTCCTCCACCTCCTCCTGCCCTCCTCTCCCCTCTCCCCTCTCCCCTCTCTCCTCTCTCCTCTCTCCACTCTCCTCTCTCCTCTCTCCTCTCTCCTCTCTCCTCTCTCCTCTCTCCCCTCTCTCCTCTCTCCTCTCTCCCTCTCTCCTCTCCCCTCTCCCCTCCTCCCCTCTCTGTCATTGCATCTATATGACACCGTCCCCACACGTAAAGTTATGCACCCGGACATGCCTGCTGACTAATCAGGCGGCAGAAATAGAAGAAGGCACACAACCTTATATGAGCGCACAGAAGCTTGCGTGCACATACATTCACATGCACTGACACCCTAACTTCATCTCTCACTCGTCCCACCCTCCTCCCTTTCTCTTCCTCCCACTCTCTCCCTCTCTCTCTTCCTCCCGCTTTATATCCCCCCGCCTTCACTCTCCCTCTCTCCCTCTTCCTCTCTCTTCCTCCCTCTAGCTCTGCCGCTGCCCCCCTCTCTACCTCCCTCAGACACTCAACAGTATTACTCATTGTATTTTAATGTCTAAGGTACACCTGTGATACCGTTAACATTTTCCAAGGCTGCGCCGCCTCCTCCTCCCATCTGGCCCCTATTACATGGATGTTGCAGAAAAGCCCAAATTAGCCTTTCCAATAGTCAAGCATGTGTGTGTGTGTGTGTGTGTGTGTGTGTGTGTGTGTGTGTGTGTGTGTGTGTGTGTGTGTGTGTGTGTGTGTGTGTGTGTGTGTGTGTGTGTGTGTGTGTGTGTGTGTGTGTGTGTGTACTAACTGTGTTAATATTGTATTTCGTGCAGCGTTTGTGTTTGCTATTTGTACTTACTGTATACGAATCGCACCGTGTGTGTTGATGTTTTTTATCCTGTGTGTGTTCAGTGTGTGCTGTCATGCATGTCTTAATGGTTTGGGTCCGGGATTATTATTGATGACCCACAGTCAATATATGATCACAGAAAAACAACAGACTGACGGTTAATTAATCTCAATCATCATTACCAGCAAAATAAGCTGCAAAGAGTTATCAGGTTAACTCTCTCTCTCTCTGCCTCACTCGCTGTAACTATACACACACAAACATCTATACACACAAACACAGACACATAAAACCAACAAACACACACACACACACACAACTACACATATGTAAGCACGCAAGGCCACACTCACAGGCATTGTGCAAAAACAAATGCATACACACACACACACACACACACACACACACATTAACACTTATGTATAAACAAATGCACATACACAGACACACACACTATGTGCAAAGTGTCCCCAGAGACTCTCCTGGTCGATGCCGATGGGGAGATGAATACAGCCTGATAATACCCATATTACTTAACGTCAGTTTGGTGGAAACCATCCAATCCCATTCACCAACATTTCTCAGATTATCATGAGCTTCCTCTAATAGGTTAGGGAGTTGGGAATAGGCCCACTCCTTACTCTCCAGACAGCCAATCAGAGCTCCTGCTCTGCTCTGGCTACAGCTCAACACGGCAGCTGCAGCAGTAATCCACAGTGGACTATACAAGCGTCACTGCCAGCAGGCACTGCGCCGCTCACTAACTCAGCCTGCTGCGGCATTGTGCTGCTAATCGTTTTCTTTAAGATTCTCTCTGTTATTAGGGAGCCCTTTTTCAGCAAGCTACACTGAGCTCCACAAAACCTGATGCTATTGAGAAAATAACAACCTCACAGGCTTCCAATCAGGTCGAGTTTAATCAAGCGTTACTGACCCTGAACGCCCTCTGCATCACCTCCTCTCCTCACTACTCCCTATCCTCCTTCATCTCTGCTTCTCCTTTCTGGTTCCCTTTCTCTCATGCCCCCTGCTTTCCTTCTCCTCTCCTCTCCACACCGCTCTACTCCCCGCTTCTCCATCGCTTACCTCCCCTCGCCCCTCCTATACCCTTCCTCCTTCTCCTCTCTCCTCCTTTCAACTCCACGCCCCTCCTCTTCTCTGCTTCTTTCTTCTCCTTTCCTAACCCCTCCTCTCTTCTTCGCCTCTCATCTCCTCACTGCCTCTCCCCTCATCTCTACTCCTCTACTGCCTCTACCCTCTTCTCTTCTCTCCTCTCCTCACTGCCTCTCCCCTCCTCTCCTTACTGCCTCTACCCTTCTCTCTTATTTTCTCCTCACTCTTCTCATCTCCTCCCCCCCTCCTCCTCCTCACATCTCTTCTCTCCCTCCAACTGCTTCTCTCGTTTCCTCTCCCCTCCTCCCTCCACCACCTACTTCCTCACTGCATCTATATTTTCCCATTGCCATGTATATATTAATATATATAAGTATGCCACCCGAGCAGAGCTATATGCTATATATTTCATTGTTCTGCATACTGGAGAAGTTGACCCCGGGCCACAGTTGGATAGGAAATAGACAAATGCTTGAAGGTAGAACAACTAAATTGATCCTAAATAAAGCTTTGAGAGATTTGAGCCGAGGGAGACCGCTCTATTGAGTGCTGGTTAGGGAGGGAAGTGGTTGCCTAAAGCGTTGTGCTCTTACAGGGGAGAATTCGTGGAGAAATAATGTTGTTTGAGGTCTTGTGGTTTTGGTTTGAGAGGATTGTTAGTGTTTTACGTCAACTACTCCTCCTAACACTGTCCTGCGGAATGAATCACCTTTCTTATGGAGGACTTGCACAACTGCCCCCAACAAACTTCCCTCCTCTTTTCAAACAAATAATAGTGTCTTGAGGTAAAGTAGTGTCAATGAAATTTAAACTCATTGGAGAGTAGGGCAACCTAGTGTTGAGTGTGTGTGTGCGTGTGTGTGTGTGTGTGTGTGTTCATGTGTGTGTGTGTTTGTGAATGTGTGTGGGTGCGTGTGTGCGTGCATGTGAGCATGCGTCAATTCATGCGTGTATCACATTTTGCAACCTTGGACATAGTGTCATTCATACTGTAAAGGATTAAATTAGACACCTAAGCAAAGGGGCTGGAAGGTAATCTGTCTCTCTTTACCTCTCTCTCTCTCTCTCTCTCTTCTCTCTCTCTCTCTCTCTCTCTCTCTCTCTCTCTCTCTCTCTCTCTCTCTCTCTCTCTCTCTCTCTCTCTCTCTCTCTCTCTCTCTCTCTCTCTCTCTCTCTCTCTCTCTCACACTCTCTGTCACTCTCTGTCTCCATCCCTTCAGAAACCTCAACAGACCTGTGAGTAAAGAAAGGTTGATTTGACTGCACTGACGTCAGCCCCTATGAGTCATGGTTAGAGGGGATTAACGCAGTGGGAGAAACATTTCTAACAAGCATGGGCCCATTAGTGTTTCCACAGCCACACATTGCCTCATCAAACATACAATAAAGACGACAACAGGAAATAGACTTTGCCGGGGACTCAAGGATGGTTTGGTTTCTTATTGAGAAGTTTCAGGGAACAGGGAACAGCAACGTCAGGCCAGGCGTTCTCCAGGCCTGTCCGAGCTGCGCTTTCGATTAATTATTGATATGGGTTTCATATCAGCGTGGGGAAACCTAACATCAATAAAAGATAGTGTCATTTTCTGGGGCCGAGCATGTTGATTGTATCAGCGGAGACGCGTGGGGGGACTCTAAATGTTGTTGTATGAAGCAAGGACCAAGATACTTGAAATTTAGATTCTGATGCAGAGATTGCTTTTACATGTTACAATTACATGTTGTACGTTATACAGCACGAAGCACCTGTGTCCTGGTAAAGCTGCAGTTAGGCAGGGTTTAACAGCAATACACAGCAGAATGTAACCAGACAGTGATCATATGACATGGTGATAGGGTTATCAATCAGTACGCACAGGAGCGTCTACTGGAGAACTTGGGAACACAGGATGCTAATTCATGCTCCCTGTTGCAACATAAACAACAAGGATGAAGTTTCTACATTCTTCCTCTGATTGCATGTTGCAGTTAAAGAGCTTATGAAAAAATGTATTTATATTTTAGGGGGCGTATTTTATCCACTCCGAGGAAGACTTACTTAAGGGACATGTTGAAATGAGAAGAAGAAATTGTAAAAGCAAAACACTTCAGTCATTTCATATACAACAAAACCAGTAAAATGTAATAGCCAAAACAATACCGAGTCAGGCGGTCCAGAGACCAGTCACCATTTTAGACAATACCTTGACCTTTGTATCCATCATCGAGAGCAAGCTAAATGTCACCCAGGTTGGCTTTCCCCAAACAACCCCTCAACCCCAGTGATGTAGCGCTCCTACCTACTTCCTCCATACTACCTCCATGGAGGTTTAACCTCTGATTTATCGGCTTGGCATCGTTCGCTCAAACAAGAGCTTGTAAACTAGTCAAATAAAAGAAGAGGCACGGGTTTGTCGGCGTGAATAAGACTTGGGCTTCTCGTGACACATCGTATGAGTAACAGCTTCTGATATGATGCCACATCAAGCACACAATCTGATAAAACAGTGCTGTGCCTGACTGTTGTTCAGGAAGAAAAGAACAGACGGTGAGAAATCATCTGAATACCCTGGCGCCCTTTGCAACACTGCAGCCACGGATATCTACACACGTCCCTGCCACTTCACTGCCCCCTCTGTGCCCTACATCAACCACACTTCAGGTAGTACACCACGACCCGGCGGAAAAATCTCCTCCGGACTTAAAGGCCGGTGAGAGGCTGTCGTAGCTCTAAAGGGCAGCTCTTTCCACCCAGACAGCCCTGAAGACGGCAAGGTTCACCCAACGCCAACTCCATGGCGTGGGATGTCTTACCGCGCTTAATACTCCTCCTAATCATGTTAGTACACATCGCTCCTGCAGGAAGCTGCTCTGTGACTAGGGGCCCAGGATCAGATTAGCTCTTCGCTGCCCCTGAAGGGCTCCCTGGGGTCCTGAGCTCTGCATGCGCCGCGGCCCGTGCTCCCAATCACTGATGGCTCAGAAAATCATTTCCCCAATGGGGGCCCCTCAGAGGCCTTGAGGGACCGCCTCTTACTGTTATTGCCCTTAGTGTGTGTTTGTGTGTGTGTGTGTGTGCTAGGTGCACGGGACAGCTCCTCCCTGGTGCCTGGTGATGCATTCAGCTTCAGGCTTTTGGGACCGCTCGGATGATCCACTTCAACTCTGCGTTTGACGTTCAACTACTCGAAGTTTGACTCGTTTGGCGCTGACGTCACAAAGCACTTCCAGTCAGATTTCTGCCTTGCGTGACATTCTAAAACCAACCTATCTGAACGGCATTAGCTTAACCTAAATCGTTTCCATGGGATTTCACACGTTGCTGGGCTCTCATCAAGCGCCGAACACGTTAGGGTCTACGGTATTGCATGGTAGGGATGCTGGTGAAAACCAGTCACACACCACTGATGGTATCACTTTGGAGTTTGGATGGAGAGAACATGGAGGGAGTGAGCTTGAGAGGAAGGAACGAGAGTCAATCACAATTGCAAAGGTGAAAAATGTAAGATCTATGGGGAGTCTATGGGGTATTGATGAGATTCATGAGCAGTTATTATGTGTAAAGTACTGGGAGATTGATTCATTGATTCATGGAGATTAAATTAAGTATGAATGTATTAATTGGTGGACAACGAAAACTACATGCCTGTCTGTGTTTTGCTCTAACAACATTTTGTTGTTATTCTGCAACAATGACAAATAAAGCTGAACTGAACTTCTCCTTCCAACCCCTCCTCATCCTCTTCATTCTTCTCCTCCCCTCCTCACCCTCATCTTCATCATTATTTTCATCCTCCTCCTCTTCTTACCCCTACTCCTCCTTATGCATGCATGCACACTTCTGATGCAATTAGATCTTAACAAAACAATAGGCTCTATGCACAACTCCACTACTTCCTGGACTTAGTGCAGCTCCTTCATTTCCTGTCTTACATTATTGGATAAACTGATTAATCCAGGTGTGTCTGACCATTGGGACTACTCAGACACACCTGGATTAATCAGTTTGTCCAATAATGTAAGACAGGAAATGAAGGAGCTGCACTAACTACTCAGGACAGTAGTAGTGAGTTGTGCATAGAGCCTATTAGCACACTGCTACTACTACTACTACCAATACTACTACTACTACTACTACTACTGGTACTACTACTACTACTACTACTACTACTACTACTGCACTACTACTACTACTACTACTACTGCTACTACTACTACTACTACTACTACTACTACTACTACTACATCTACTCTGTATATATCGAATTCTAAGGCAACATCATTTCAAAGCGGCTTTAAAGATTTTAATGCGATGACATTTAAATTCACCCAAGTTCTGGCTTCAAATGAAGACTGTGACATCCCTGATCCCATAATACTGTAGGTGAGAAGAGAATATACTGTATATATATTCTCTTTGAACTCCTGTAAATGCATTTTGTTAAACGAAAGCCCTTACAAGGCCTTTACTTACTCAGTAATGTGATCACGGTGCATTTGTTCGTTTTTGAACAACTTGTTTTGCTCATGAAATGGATAAAAAGTGCATCGCGATTTCTATACCTTAACAATAGATGGTGAGGTGTTGATTAACAAAACGATGACTGGAAGCAGAGCAATGTGTGTGTTGTGAAGTGGCCAGACAGCTGATGCAGTAAAGAACTACAGGGTGCATTGAAGGGAATTGAGCTTGGTTGCCAAGCTGGAATTTTCAGTAGTTGTTTCCTTTTCTGGACTGAATACACGATATTATAGGGTTGGAATTCTATAAAGCGGTTTAAGAGTTCAGTTGTGGAGCTAATCCTATATATTATTCAGTGTTCAGGTCAATATTTCATTTACAATGGACACTAGCATTTTTCCATGTGTCCTAATTGTGTTATAAAAAACAGCAAAAAAAGAAATTATTTAATTGGTTATAGTTGTATCTGTATTTTAAAGAGAAGCAGGTGTTAATTTTTCAGTTGTGTTGATTTTGCATTTCGATTGAAAGGACTTTCTGAATAAAATTTGAAATACATTTGTGAAATGTATGTCAGTGTTTGACTGTGGCTTAACTCTCTTTATTTGAAATCAAAATGGCATATGATGTAACAGCGTTCAAGTATGTCATTAACCAGGAAAAGGAAAACACTGCCCCAATGTGAACACAGCACTGATATAACATAAGTATCCATGAGGGCAGACTGTAATGGTTCTGCATGGACCTATTTAAGGAGGAAAAGGTCACGCTAATTTGGATTAAGTCAAAGGCATTAAAGTGTGCCAGGAATCTGGAACACTGCTGCTAATTACTGGAGACTCTCTCGTCTTTCAGCGGCTCCTGGTGTCTCGCTGCCGTAAGCCTCATCATGGTGCCACGGTGTTGTACGGAAGACGATTGTGCCGCCTACTGTATGCCAGAGAAAGCCCCTGTGAAGCGTCTCAGCAGCACACTCATTCATGATGATCAAGATGGAACAACGGAAAAGAACAGGGGTGAAAACAAATGGATTTGAACGCAGGCTTCAATCCATTTTTATGATGGATCTGAACTCGCATTAAAGGGAGGACATGTATTTGGAGAAAGTTGGATTTTTTGGAGTAGCTAACCCCTCCATTCAGGCCTCCCTCCAAAGCCACTGCCCCAAAACACATGAATAGCTTGCTAGCATCAGCAATAGGTCTGCCTGTTCTTGTGGAATACTCTGAGTGCATGTACAAAAAATGCTTACCCTATCTTCAATATATCAAATTTCCGCAAAATAAAAGCTTTGCTTTTCCCTTAAACGACTCCAAGAACAACAGTTAAAGACAAAGCAGCACCATGTTTTAAGTGTGTGCAGACAGGTGCCCTCTGGTGACGAGCTCTTACCAGTGGCTCCATCTGCCATGTATCGGGGTGTGAAGCGATTCCCTTGAACCCCCATTTGGGCCCTGTATATATAGACCCTTATCAGCAGTATCAGCCCCAAAGCCCTCGTTGGAGCATCTCTACACACATTAACACTTAGAAGAGGAAAACACTTCAATTAAAAGTATCGCCACAAGCATTCACCAGGTTTCGAGCGCAATGAATCATTAGCTGTGTGGGAAAACAAACAGGAAAGAGTGCATGCATGCACTCTTTCCAGTTTCCTGTTTCCTGTTTCCTTAAAATTACGCATTCCTACTTATTAATGCAGGAATAAGTAGGAATGCGAAATTTTAAGTATATAAGGTCCTAAAGCCAATTACATCTCTTACAGAGAGTGAGCAGCATGGTTAGTCAAACAAAAAGACAACAAAGATAATACGAAGACAAGACAGAGAAGAATAATTTACATTGATAGAAAACAGTGACAGTGAATCTTTATATCACAGCAGGCAAACAGCGTTGGGGGAGGGTGGGTGGGGGGGGGGGGTGGGTGTTGGGTTAAGGGCATTGCTGTTGCTGCTGCTGATTATTAGGTTCTAAATTCTTAATCAAGACGAATTGCACACAATATACACACTATACAAAACGCCAGACCAGACAGCCTAATGCTAATGCACACGGTTGGGTTCAGTAGAAGATAATGATGTTAACCCATGACAGACTGCTGCCCTAGAGACACTCATTAGAAACCCTGGCCAACTAATTGATGGCTGTCATCTTTTCTGTTTACCTTGGAGTGTCCAGTCTAGTCCTCTGAAGTCGTATATCAATGTTATTAGCTATGTGATCGCCCGTGAAAGAAATGTTAATATTTCGTTGTGAAGTATATCCAAATATGTGCCACTGGGTTTGGCTTTCCTTCAAAGCCATGGGAGAAATTACCATATTTATAAAAGATATTAATATCTCAAATGACGTAAGCAGGATTTCCCTACGCTAGACTCAAGTTAGATTTCCTCTCATTCTTAAATGTGGCGAGTTAACATGGTGACTGGACATGTTAATGTATAACATGAGATTCATTTCATTTATTTATATAAGAACAACTGTGGAGGATAAGAACCTTGTGTTATGTTAAGTCACTTATTTTACCTGCAGGTTAAAAAGCAAAATTGTAGTAAATAAGCTCATTCACAGAAGAGTGCTGCTACAGCAGTTGGTTAAGAGCATATGGTTAACATGTCTGTCAACATAATGCTTTTCTAGCACACTGCTTCATCACACAGCACGTATAAGTACTTTCCTCTCTGGTTGTTGCAGTATCTGGTCTCAGGGGCGTATGGACAGGGCAGTAGAGGGTTCGGCCTGGTGTTTCTGCTCTTCAGTTGAGGGACAATGGCAGAAATCGGTGACTTAAGTCAGTTATTGATGCGGAAAAGGAGAAATTGGATCAAATGCCCTGCGGCAACAATTACACTGCTTCCTAGAGCTCGTAAATGGCAGTGAATTGAGCAGATTGACTTCAGGAGCAACCCTAATGGACGCTATTACTTGGCTCAGCAACTACATCATTCAGCCTCAGTAGTAGAGGTAAAATATATACTGATAGGTGCTAGCTGATGGATAAGTAATAGGAGAATTGAAGTTGCCATTGTTAAAAACTGTACTAAAACTATACAAACGATTTGACTAAAAGTCTGCAGCTGGTAGATATTTGAGTTGCATGTGAAATATAGATATCTCTCTCCATTTATGATTTGCCTTGCGCTCTCTCTCTCTCTCTCTCTCTCTCTCTCTCTCTCTCTCTCCTCTCTCCTCTCTCTCTCTCTCTTCTCTCTCTCTCTCTCTCTCTCTCTCTTCTCTCTCTCTCTCTCTCTCTCTCTCTCTCTCTCTCTCTCTCTCTCTCTCTCTCGTCACGGGGGCATAGCAGCAGCAGCAGCAGCAGCAGCAGGTCCAGTCAGCACAATACAGTCAGGTGTCAGTGATTGGTACGCACGGAGCAGACGCCCGGCGCCCCGGGTCTGCTGAGCTAGCAGCCAGACCAGCAGGGTGAAGGGCAGGGGAACAGGGTGTGGTGTGATGGGGCTGATGGAGCCTCTGGACTCCGCTGTAATAACACATCACAGGGTGACACTGGAGAGACCAGGGGGATACACAGACATGAATATGCTGTACATACCGGTTATAGCTTACACCTATAGCTTCTAGGTGACCTAGGGGACCTGGAAGCTGTATGCTATTCCAGAGGAGTTTCTCGGCAAAGGCTAGAAACGCCCGGGGATTCAAATTGGAAACATTATGTATCCGTATTATGATTTGTTTGGATGGTCAGTGAAACAGTTACTACTTCATTGTTAACCTTTTTTGCACGCTAGTATTTATGCTATGCTGTGTTATTCTAGTACAACAAAATGTGTAATTTTCCCTAAAGATGGCAAAGATTTGCTTTTTGCTTTTTGCGAGGTGGGGGTGGGGGGGGTGGAGATGTCCCCTAGGGTGCCAGATTGGCCAGAAACGCCTCTGGGCTATCCTCCAAACCCAAGTTGTTCCTTTTTTTGCTTCCATCTGTATACACCATGTTTAAAGTGCCACAGCACAGTGCAGGACAATTAAACCCAGTACAAGTACAATTATACCCAAACACCAACATGCCATCGACACGACTCAGTCACCCGCTTGGAAGCCTGCCAGACATGGATTATGTGTTCTGGGGCTGGAAAACCAAGAATGGACCTGGGATGACAACCTCTCCCACTGGCTAACAGAGAGACACAGAGAGACAGAAGACAACCAGACGGGATTGTGCTGATCTCTTGGGGAACCCCTGGTGCATACACTGTTATTTACTGTTAAATTTACATGTCTTTTGGATAATACGCCTCAATTACACAACAGGATTCTAGCAAAATTCACTAATGAAAGAGTAATTGGGTGTTTTATATTATTCAATGGAACGCGGTACAATCCACCACAATTATTGATTGTGGCCCAGAGAAGAAAACAGAATGGAACAATTTCTGCTAGCCAAAGCAGACGTAGTGCAATAGTAAATACTATCGGCCCACTATCGATCTGGTTCAACCCCTGAACAATGAAAGGATCTCTGTATTAAACATGATACGATTCGTCTTCATTGGATATTGACCAACTCTTTATCTCCTTAACTGTTGGTTCCACTTCATTACAATCTGCTTTCTTCCGAACTCTGTCATCTTCTCTACTGTTTTTCTCATTGTAGAACTTTTATTGTATTTCTTCTTGACCTTGCCCTACAAATTTAACCTGAAAAGTAATCAAGATCATCCATTCTTTTTTGGACTTTGATAGCTATGAGGACTCATTGACACTGCCGGGCTTGGGGGTTGAAGACCCCACGGGACATAGGAGTGTAACGCAATGGATGAAAGCATCTATATAGCAGCAAGAGAGACACTTTTGGTGAAGCACTGCATTTCTATGTCAGTCGGACTGCAGAGCAGGTCTGCACAATTAATTGTGAGAAAACTTGCGTTTGTGATTTGGCCCTCCGCAATTAAGTAATCGTGTAAGTTTGTTATTACTTAACATTTCTTTTATTGAAATAATATTCTGATTTGGTACGCCTTTTACATTAATATCAAACTACAAACTTAGGAAATGCTTTATATATACATTATATACATTAGGCACCACAGAATATGAATCAAACGATCATCTGTAAATCGCAATGAATAATCACAATCACAATATAGGGTAAAAAGAATAGCAATTATCATATTTGTCATGAAAGTGCAACCCTTCTGCAGTCTAATGACAGTGGGTTGTTATTCTGATTAGGACTCATACGGGCCGTGTCAGCTCTGTGCTGCCTCCTCCAGTAGGAGACACTCTTCTTTCATGTGGTTTGTAAAGCCTGTGAGCAGATTCAGAGCTGGGCCCGCCCCCCTCTCGCTGTAGCCCTAGCCTATGAACAAAAAAAAACTGATTTATAAATAAATACAAAAATGTCATAATGAACAGATCACCGCCCACGAGTGAACTTTCACCCTGCCAACCACACACATGGGATAGAGAGCTATTGCCAGTGTTTTCCTACCGGTTATGCACTGATGGAATCAATAATGAAACGATATGAAAATAACCGTAACGTATAATAACAATAAAGGGCTGGAAATGAATGAGCTAAGAAAATGACAAGGTCACCGCCATTCTTTATCCGCGCTCAACATTTTTCCTCCTGCAATTCCTGATGATTCAATAAAAGTAACAGTATGTTTGAATATTATTTTTATAAATTACTATACAGTATGTACGCCTTAGTGTCCAATATACATTACAATATGAAGTAGATGGCTTAGAACACTGGTTCCAGACCTTTCGCAGAACAACTCATATGGAAACGGTCAAAAAAGAGTTCAATGCACAATTATTACTAGATGATGGCCAGTCAGCAACGCTGCTTAGCCTATGCTCCCAGTGGATTTATTCAGCAAACAAAACATCAATAAAATAAATGACAAAGGAGAATATATAAAGGAATGAACAAAGCCTGTTTCTTAAATGTTAACAAGCCACTGTACTATATTTACCAAACAATATTTAACACTATATTTATTTATTTTCAATTATATCAATACATTTTTCTATCATTTAAATTAGTCTATTTCAGGAAGAAAATCCCACTCATGCTCGTTGCATAGCACAGGGGGTACACAAACCACAAACAATATATATTGTTAATTCAGAGGACTTCAAACTTTGGTGAGACTCTATTGTGATCTAACTAGCTATCTATTTAGCAATAGAAACATTAATCAAATTAGTTTTGCTGTCTTTAGTCATCATCAATCGTTATTAAGTGTAACATATTGTGCATTTAAAGAGGTTATGGGATGAGGAGGATGCCAGCAGATATGCAAGAGATTAAAGCCAACACACTATGGTCTCTGATACCAGCAATGGCTAAACAGATGAACACAACTTGGCTCTCCTCCTTCATGGAAATACCGATAAGTTCTGCTGTTTCCTTAGATACCATATCATGTTCTTGAACACTGCGATATTTGGGGTTATATATTATAACCTACCCACCCATCACACGGCGCTATCCTACTTTGTGCTGTTTAATTTCCCTCTCACATTGATGTGTAGCCTGCAGATGCTCAGAACGGATTCTAATTGATACATCTTTACATTTATCAACACAACAGATCCTCAAATGATCAGCTCTTTACACTAATATATTTTCCTATCTTTTTGATCTTTTTTTGCTGTGGGTAGGTTTATGCTGCTGGTCACATGGGGCGATTGATAAAGTATTTTCATTCACATGCAAGTGGTGCTGCGCTTCATAAAAGCCCTCTCAGAGGCTGTTAGATAAGGGCCTGGAAGCGTGGTGCTCCTGCGTAGGTCCAGGGCGACGCCAGCAACCGGGGAGCCTCTGTTGTTTTTCTCCATGCCTGATGAGTGGCACGTACAACTCCACAGCCCGTCCTCTCTGCACCACGGAGCCCAAAGGCAACTCTCTGAACATGTAAGCTGCTTGCACCAGGGCATGCTGACTTCTGCTGCTGTGGATCGGCCTATTTTTAAAAGGATTGAAGCTGTGTCCGAGGGGATGGGGGGAGATATATACATATTTGTTCGATGCTTGTGATTTGGATTTGAGAACATATAGATAAAGAGAGCGAGAGAGAGGGAGGGAGAGAGGGGGAGAGAGAGAGAGAGAGAGAGAGAGAGAGAGAGAGAGAGAGAGAGAGAGAGAGGAGAGAGAGAGAGAGAGAGAGAGAGAGAGAGAGAGAGAGAGAGAGAGAGAGAGAGAGAGAGAGAGAGAGAGAGAGAGAGGGAGGAAAAAGTGTTAGATTGAGTGTTAGGAAGAGTATAGGAAATACAGACGAGGGAGTCAGGAGAGATAGAGGAGGACAGACAGAGTGAACGAGACAGAGAGAGCACGAAAAGGACAAGGACAGCGGGAGAGAGTGAGCTGGAGAGAGAGAGAGGGACGAGGGAGTCTGACAAGCACCATGCCAGGGCATCCACACAGACAGGAAGGTCAGCACACAACAAGATCTCAAGAGGACACAGGGAGGTGGTGGTGTTTTCTACTCCCTACCTCTACCAAAGAAGAGGTGGTGTAGTTATAGATAGCAGTGCTTAAAGTGGACATGCACCACAATGGCGAGGCGCACACAGCCTTTGTCTGTGTTCTGTAAATATTCTTGAACACTCCAGGTGCTCCGGCGGGAGTCCTGGAGCTCTATATCTAAATAATATCAGAATATGCATATATCTATAGCATATAATATATATTATCACAGGCCAAAAGCTGTGCACCTCCAGACGAGAATCTCAAACAACCGCGTCGGGTTCTCCGACATCTCGGTGGTGGAAATTGAATGCTGGCCTGCCTCTCTGTATGAGGCCATTTTGGTATTGATATGCTCCAGGCACATTTCTGACCAATCACAGCATTTCTTCCCTGATTTGTTCGGATGTATCCATCTTAGCTGCCAAACTCATTTGCCCCCATGGTAGCGTCCAAAACTTCCAAGAGGGAGGGAGAAGAGAGGGTAGATCAGTTTTAACTTCTTGCTCACTTCTGCTCTCTCTCTTTACAACTCAAACATCTTACCTACAACGCCTTTAAGATAGGCTATGGCAAAGAGGAATTTGGGTAAAATATATAAAGGTCTGCTTTCCTTGAAAGTTTTTTTTCCTTAACAAAATGTTTGCATTAATCACTTTTCACAAGATTTTTTTTCTTCCTGTTTTGTATTTAATTAGCTACATTATGACAAAATAACGTGATTTTGAGTTACAGTTTTAGATGATTTATTTAGCACCATGGCAGTGATGCTGCCACACATTGGGCTTGGTGCTAAGCATTTATCTCAGAGGTTCCTGACACTAGGCCTTGGTTTTATATTTTTGTCAATTGTTTGGCGAGAGTTGTATGTGTGTGTCGTTATATATGACAATCAGTTAAGGTTGAGCCTCTAATGCCTGCTTCCTTTTCTCTCTCATTATTTCGGCCCCTCCTTTACTCTTCACTTCATATCTTTTAGTGTATAATGTTAACACGCATTAACGTACTTAGTTGTGATTGGCCAGAGCGTCTAGTCCCAGACACGCATGCAGCATGCTCTCATGCGCAGCCAGAATGACAGGGGCCCAAACAGAGACGGCCCCCTGGCGGCCGGTACACCGCTGATCATGATGATATGTGGGAAACGACACGAGACCCTCCACTTTCAGGTACTTAGGTTCCTGCTGCCTTACTAGGCCTTCCCGTCTGTAACCTTGTTTTGGAAATGAAATGGCTTGAGAGTAGGGTTTGGCCATCTGTTGATAATCCTTCAGTGCACAGCTGATGAGCAGAATGGAGTACAGCTCTAAAGAGAGTCTTGGGGAGTATTTTAATGGCTCTGCACCACCAAGTATCTCCAAAGACAAGCAAGGAAGTCACAAAATCCACAGCAACCACAAAATGATATAAAAAAGTATGCAGCGATAAACAGCCGGTCGTTTCTGCATTTCAGAATTACAGCAAGCATGTTTGTATGTCTAATCTTCCAACAGATTACTTATTGAAGAATAAATATCTGTTCTATCACTGAATGAGGAAACATAATGGAGATTGAGTCTATGGCCCACTAAAAAAAGGCCAGCATTTTTCAGTAATATGAATGTTATACACTGGGTGTTGGTGGCGTCACTGTTGGTATCTCTGGGAAAAATACTATGTTTAGCTGCGGTCAGCATATTTAGCTTGTTCCACTTAATTTTTATTAAATAGTGTTTTGATTGAGTCTCAATGTTTTCATGCATTGTTTGAAACTAAATTGTATCAAAACAAAGTGGGGAGACCAGAAATTGCTGATTGCAGCTTTAATACTGAATAAGTATAAGGCTTTTGATATATGGAAATATTTAGAAAAGTGAATTTAACTTTTTTTTACCCAGGTTCAGCATTAAGACCTGCTTAGTAGACGGTTTTATCCAAAGTGTCGAACAAGTAAGGATGAGCCAGTGAAAGTGTGCAATCAATACTGGAGCAGCTCATCATGCGGCTCAGTTTACTAAGAGCTATTTGATGAGTGGTTCTCACCTGGGCTGGCCTTGGGAACCACATTTTCCCAAAGTCATTAAGTCGCAACCCACTTTTACACAATTAAAACTAAGCAAATTTATTTCCAAAAGTCGGATAGTAAACACAAATAGACAATGTTACCATGACCTTTTTTATACATCTTAAATAAACAAATATCTTCTGTCCAGTATTTGACCACACACCCATCTTGTATTAGATGGTTTTTCAGGAGAGCTGTAGTAATCTAAATAGTTAATATTTAATTTCTGACTCCTCAGTGTCAGTGCAAGTCAATATAACAAGTCCAATGTAACAATAGCATGTTAACATCACATCCACAAATTCTGTACAATGATTTATATCTCTTCCCTTCCTCCGTGCATAGAACATGCAAAGTTTGACCCAAAGGTTCTGACCCAGGGCTCGGAGGCTACAGGGCTAACGATTCATAAATCCAGTGAAGGAAACCCAGAAGGAAGCAAAAAATCGAAACAAACGCTGAACCAAGATGCATGACAAAAAAATGCAGAATCTAACAGCCACAATAGAGCCAATATCAACCTTCGAATATACTGAAAAACAAAAAATCCAAATTTTCCTCAGATTTAATAGCACCAAATGTATGGCACCATAGAGTATAAACTGTCTCAACCCATTGTGATAGATAGCGACTGAAGCTATGAAGAGCAATCCCAGGCCGACCTTCTGGAGAAAATTGACAGCCTCTAAGATGTTATTTCATGATCTCAAGTCTTTCTGAGGGCAAACTCTACACGTAAGTTTAGAAATAAACCGCGAGCTGTGAGACCCATTCTCCTCCCACCAGTATCGCTTTAATGTGTTTCTCCTCGCTCCAATTCATTCGTTCCACATGCACTGCAGTGCATTGTGAAAAAACTGGAAGGTATCGACAAGCTTGAGATTTTTCTTGTTGCGGCTGAAAGAAATGGGGATCAATCAACTCAGATGGGACATGTATATTTTATTCCTTTGTTTGTAAAAGAACAACAAGAAAACTATGTTGGTTTTTTACTCTTGAAATTATGCTACTTTCCCGACCACTGTACCGTATAGCAAAACACAACCTTTGATGGTTTGTTAAGCCAGATATTTGCATATAGATGACATCATTCAGGAGGGGAAACGGGAAGTGCACTTGGCCAGAGAGGTGTACTTAAATAAAAGAGCTTTTGAGTTGATTGATTTGTCCTCCGCCTTGGATACAGCAAAAGGGCATGAGGCGCACATCAGTCCGGAGCGCTCTGACATACTTCCTGAAGCGAACCTCCTGCTCCTATTCAGTCATGTAGCACTTTGATGGAGCACTTTCATCCACAGTGCCTCACAGTTATTTGTTTTGTGTTAGATACGTGTTGTTATTGAGCAGGTTGGGGTTTTTAGGCAGGATCTTGCTCAAAGATGCATACAGGTAAACTGTGGACATTTTTGGGCTCAATCCCAGAATGTTTTTGCTGAGAGTGAGACAAACATGGCCCCCATAGGCTATCCTGCCCGACCGACCCAACTCTTCTAACGAGGTTAGCTTATTACGCTCATCAAAACTTCCTCCTTCACATCTCTCGGAGAGTAACACAGGGGACCAGGCGAGAGTAAACATCACGGGAAACGCATCTCATTAATCTAGTGCCACACACACACACACACACACACACACACACAGCACACACACACACCACAGAAGCACACAGGCACCACACGCACGCACACGCACGCACCGCACGCATGCAAGCACACGCAAAAACACACACATACACAAACACACACATAGGCACACATACACATGTAA
>OLKM01000251.1:366611-369111 GCA_900291075.1 Melanogrammus aeglefinus
CACACACACACACACACACACACACACACACACACACACACACACACACACATATACCAAGATACAACACAAACACACTTTCACACACTTTCACACACTCTCACAGAAACACACACTCACATACTCTTTCTCTCACACACACACACAGACACACGCACACACAACACAAACACACATACACACACACTCTCTCTGCCCCCCCCCCCCCACACACACACACACACACACACACACACACACACACACACACACACACACACACACACACACACACACACACACACACACACACACACACACACACACACACACATATACCAAGATACAACACAAACACACACAACACACACTTTCACACACTCTCACAGAAACACACACTCACATAATCTTTCTCTCACACACACGCACGTACGCACGCACGCATGCACACACGCATGCACGCACGCACGCACATACACACACCAAGGCACACTTTCATAAAGCATACTGCATATCTGCAGCACCCCTGGTGAATGAGAAATGAACAAACATGGTCTGTGTTTCCATTAGATTTGAAAAAGGGTGTGATCTGACTCATCTCTCTCTATATCTCCCTCTCTCTCCCTCTCTCTCCCTCTCTCTCCCTCTCTCTCCCTCTCTCATGAAATTGAGATTAAACACAACAAGGACGATATATATTGAATGTGTGGGAAGCAGGGTGAGTTCAACAACAGTAGAGGGGGCAGATCTTCAGTGGTAAAAGTCTTCACTACAGACTTTCTGCCAACATGTATGAGATTGAGAAGCGCAGCATCAACACAGTGACCTGGCCTCAGCAGGCAGGTACTACAGGGCCTTCATCCAGCTGTTCGGTTGTGTTGGTGTGCTGAGCACGGACTCGAGAACTCTAACAATTCACGCCAGCCTTCCTATCTGGAGCCGGGTGGGGGAGAACGAAGCAGGGACAATAGACATCACAAAGATTTGTATTTTTGTGTTATATATGTTATTATATTATATGTTATATATATATTTATGCACAGGAGAAGGGGTTGGAAAATAGACGGAATGACGTGTAGCTTCGGACCGCAGGGCAGAATCTAACCTGGGTCGCTACGAGGTGTGTGGTCTATGCAGTTTGCGTGTTAAAACGTCGGTTGAACCACCAAGCAAATACTGTTTTTGAGTCTAGGAGCTATAGTTGAGTGGAATGGAATCTGCAACACAATTATATATTAATATAAGATTCGGTAAGATCTACTTTGTTTATTCCAGACTGACACTAAACAGGGAAAGAATAGAAATTCAAATAGGAGCACAAACAAGCAGACAAGTACTTCACAGATTATTTTCCCTCTTTCCCCTGTTGATACCGGCTCTCTCTCTCTCTTCATCACTAATTGGCCAAAAGAGACAATTCAAATGGTTCCTCGCCTAGGGCAGAAACAATCTTTAATGAATTGTAAGAAGTTTCCAACGTGACCCTATCGACTGTTTGAATGACCTCCCCTGGTAAGGGGTCTCACACATCTATAGGGTGAGGAAACACAGTGGGCCCTCCATCACAACACCTGCCTCAATCTTTAATGAAATTCCACCTCAGAGATACTCCACAGAAGTGGGGAGATGAGAGGAGAGGTGCACAAGAGTAGCTATAATCACGCCAATCAATCAATCTGTCTCTGCAGAACAGCGCAGACAGACAGACAGACAGACAGACAGACAGACAGACAGACAGACAGACAGACAGACAGACAGACAGACAGACAGACAGACAGACAGACAGACAGACAGACAGACAGACAGACAGACAGACAGACAGACAGACAGACAGAAAAAAAGACCCATAGACGGAGAAATGGCTTGATAGATAGTGAAAGTGTGAAGAGATACACAGACAGAATAACAGACAGACAGAGAGAAAGATAGCTATAATAGCTTGAATAGCTTTGACATGTGTTTGACAGATAACAATAGATGGGTAAATGAATACAGAAAATAAACAATATTGTCGTTAATACAGTTGAATAATGAATTAGCAAAAGAGAACGCTGCACCTAATGCATGCAACAGTGAGGCTTTCTCCGCTAGTGCCACCGAGCAATGCCACTGACCAAATGCCAGATGAACAAATAATGACACTCTTAGAATCTGCTGCTGACTCACACTTTGAGTGTTGTTTGGGGTGCTGTGGTAACAAAATAAAGTGTGTAGAGTGTAGCGCTCGCTTTGCTACAGATCACATTAATTCATATTTCTTTCCCCCAAGGACACAAAACAAACATGTCGCGGTGCACTAAATACCCTAGGCAGAATGGTTAGTGACGTTATCTGTACAAGGTCAAAACTAGAGACCGACCGATACTGGATTTTAGGGGTGCAAGCCGATATTAGGGAGTAAAAGGCTACCGATATCAATATATCGGCCGATAATCAAAACATAGATATATCAGATACATACAAATGTATGGGATAATGCCTGATGAGCTGTCCATTATCAGGACTTAATGGACGACGTGGA
>OLKM01000251.1:374111-387768 GCA_900291075.1 Melanogrammus aeglefinus
AGAGAGAGAGAGAGAGAGAGAGAGAGAGAGAGAGAGAGAGGGAACGGGAAAGAGAGAGTGAGAGAGACTGAGAAACAGAGATTAAAAAATAAACAGAGATGGAGAAGGATAAAGATAAGCAGAGGAGTGAGAGAAGGAGGGGCTGAGATGGAGAAAGAGAAAAAAGCTCTCTGAGAGAGAGAGAAAAGCATACTGCATTACATATTTCATTGGAGAGTAGGGGCGATACAAATATAGAGAGAGAGAGAGGGAGTAAAAGGGTGCAAAAGAGAGAGAGAATGAGAAAGAGGGAGTGAAATACAGAAACAGAGACAGAAAGGAGGAAAGAGACTGTGTCAGAACATTCAACTCTAAGATATAAGTGTTGGAAGCAGCTTGTTTTTTCAACATGCAGTGCCCTTGTCTGGCCACTGAATGCCCAGAAGGAAATCTGAAAGGCGTAATTAGATATTGGTGTATACTCAGCGTAAACGGTGGCGAGACATAACGAAACTGAATCTTTTCATTTCCCAGCCAATATCATCCATGCAAATCTCTAGAATAACTGACCTAAAATCTTTAAAAGTTTTTTCCTAAATTCTTCTTTCATACATATTGCATAAATGGTAATTTAATTTTATTAATATTATATTACACACACAGACACAGTCTGGTCCGTGATTTGGCCGTTCATCACACTATTCTACGGCGCTTTCTGAAAGCAAAGCCAAAGGAAAAATAAATTAAGTTTGAAAAGTACAGTACATATTGTCCAGGACACATCCTCCACAATTCATGCAGCAGATTCCTGCTGGGTAATGGTAACACAATAAAGGTTATGGTAACACAATATAGGTTTTTGTCATACAATATAGCTTTGGTAATACAATAAAGGTTATTGTAATACTATAACCTATTGGAACTTCAGATTCAATGTTACTGTGACATGACATTTCATCAAGAATTGCCTTTTAGTGCAGGGAAAACTGTGAAAGCTTATTTTGTAATACAAATGACATAATACCAATATAATATTGAAGTACACTGTGTGCTTTTGGTGGTGGATTTTAGGTGGCAGCCTTCATGGTTTGAAAACTACATACATATTAAGTCAGTGCATAGAGGAGGGGATTTCAGAGCTAATGTTTTGAACATCTAGCAACCGTCTTGGAGGTAAACCCACACTGGAGACATGAGGCAGTGGAGAAATCATGCAAATTATCAGTGAGTTAGATAGGTGTCATACAGTCCCAAATATGTGTTGGGTCATATTGCAACCTGTTCTAAACGCCTGAATAGACAACTAACTTCCAGGCTCCTTTATTATAAAGTGACATGAAGAATATTATTCTTCATGGAAGATTGTATTAAATTCTAAGGACCTGGACTGGACAGCAGTGTCCTTGAAACTTGAAACCTAAGTTTCAAACTGAAACTTGCATGCTTAAAGCGATGCTTCTTGTGTCCTTGTGTGTGAGCTCCTATTGCCCATTTATGTTGTCCCTCTGTAACCCTGATGCTTGTTCAAAATAGATGAAATAAATCAATAAACGATGACATTAACGTGTGTAGGTTTTGCAGGCTTTCCAATTCTATAGTTTGATGAACAATGCAGGACTTGAAGCCAAGACCTTCTGTAGAAAGTAAAGAGATCCAATGCAGTCCATGATGCACTCACTCTGGGGCATTATGGCGAGACTCCAGCCGGAACAATTAGATTCCCTGCAGACAGTTTCTGTATTCTAAAATTATTATTTTATACTGCGACCACTGGAGCAGCCGTGACTGATAGCAAACGTGTCTAGAATTGATTAATGGGTTGAAGTGGTAATAATGATAGAACTGTGTGTGTGTGTGTGTGTGTGTGTGTGTGTGTGTGTGCGTGCGTGCGTGCGTGCGTGCGTGCGTGCGTGCGTGCGTGCGTGCGTGCGTGCGTGCGTGCGTGCGTGCGTGCGTGCGTGCGTGTGTGTGTGTGTGCACTTTTGTCAGTATCAATAAATTAATATTTGCATGAATGCTTGTGAAAATAGAAAGTAAGATGAAGGAGCAGAAGATGTGAGCCAGAGGGAGTTGTAACAAGATAGGATCGGGCTGGGAGTGGAGAGAGTTGCCCCAAAGAGATGCCTTGTGGTGTCACAAGATAAACTACACCGTTAGTGGTGTAGCCACTAGGAATGTCATCCTTTGGGGAAATAGCGCCAGTGAATGTATCAATCTAAAAGTGTATCCAAAAATGCATTTGTCTGTCTGTCGTCACCACCAGCGGCACTGCGTCCTTTGTCCACTGGAGGTTGTACGTCACGAGTGTAGCTTGTCACGCATGTCCGAATTTGGCGTACTTGGTATTGAGAGAAGCCCAAGAAATATATAAATATGGAGATTTTGGACCAAGAATGTGACAAAGCAAAATTAAAAACATATAACAGAGGCAGAAATCCTTCTGTCTTGCCACTAAACCGATAAAACTGAAACAGATCTCCGCCACATCTCTCTCGCGTGAGATTTGGAGCATCGCCTTCCAGGCTTTCTGTCATGAGATTAGAAAGACTGATATAGGGTGAAGAATAACCAAGCAAACAGTTAGAAATATTGTTATTATGGCGACAAATCAGCAAGATGGCGGCTTGGTGTGTGATATGTTTAATCGTGTGAGGCCCTCCTATAGCAGACGATAGCCGTCTCTGGAGGTGGAAACACTGTGATGTTTCACTGAGATATAACAGGCCTGGACAGAGCCTCTTCTGACGGTGAGTCATTCTCACGCCATTCTGCCTCCTAGGGAGGATACAGAGAGACAGAGAAGATGAGGGGAGAGAGACATCAGGAGAGAGAGAGAGAGAGAGAGAGAGAGAGAGAGAGAGAGAGAGAGAGAGAGAGAGAGAGAGAGAGAGAGAGAGAGAGAGAGAGAGAGAGAGAGAGAGAGAGAGAGAGAGAGAGAGAGAGAGAGAGAGAGAGAGAGAGAGAAGCAGGGGATAAGTCCTGCTGATTTGTCTGACCACCTCTTGTGCTAGTCTTTAAAAATACTCACACACACTCTCTGCCCCGCGACGACCAGAGATTACAAAGCAGCTCTGCTTACTCATAGCCGTGAGAAAGACGTGCTCTACACAACTGAAGAGAGAGAGAGAGGGAGAGAGAGTCCTGCACTATACGATCAGAGATTACAAAGCAGCTCTGCTTACTCATAGCTGGGAGAAACAACTAGAGAGAGGAGAGAAAGACCTGCACTACACAACTAGATAAATAGAGAGGGAGGGAGAGAGACCAGCAATACACAACCAGAGAGAGATAGAGATAGAGAGGGAGGGAGAGACATGCTCTACACAACTAAAGAGAGAGGGAGAGAGACTTGCAATACACAGATAGAGAGAGAGAGAGGGAGGCAGAGAGACCTGCACTACACAACTTGGGTAAGAGAGAGAGGGAGGGGGAGAGACCTGCATACTACACAAAGAGAAAGAGAGAGAGGGAGGAAAGAGAGACTGAATCTCTCTCCGTCTCTCTCGCCAATCTCTGATAGGAGAGAGAGCTCAGAGACCCGCGCTACACAACTCGGCTAGAGGGGACGACCTGCACCTCACAACAAGGGGGAGATCAATACCAATTTTGAGAGGGAGAGAGAGAGACAGAAAGGAAGACAAAGTAAGCATTACATTAGTTACTAAGTACATCTAGAGAGAGAGGGAAATTAATAGAGAGAACAGGGTGGAGAAACATGCCAAATGGAGAGAACAGACAGACAGACAGACAGACAGACAGACAGACAGACAGACAGACAGACAGACAGACAGACAGACAGACAGACAGACAGACAGACAGACAGACAGACAGACAGACAGACGAGACAGACAGACAGACAGACAGAGAGAGAGACAGACAGACAGACAGACAGACAGACAGACAGACAGACAGACAGACAGACAGACAGACAGAGAGAGAGAGAGAGAGAGAGAGAAGCTTGCAGTGTGGCTGCCACTAGGCTGGAGTGTGTCTCTGTTGTGTTTGATGACGGCCAGACGGAGGACTCTGCAACACGATTACTTAATATTCAACACACATATTCTGGCTTTAGCTGTAGCCGGGCAGGATAAAAATAGCCCCTGGCTACGAGACTGATGGATGGAGCAGATGAGGCGCCACACAGAGCCGGCCCAACGCACCGGCCCAACGCACCGGCCCAACGCACCGGTGGACGGAACGGATGGGGGGGCACACAGAGCCGGTCAAACGCCCCACTGGACGTCCAGATACAAGACGAGGGGGCGAGGGGGCGAGGGGGCGAGGGGGCGACCAGCCGAGGGGGCGAGAGGTCAAGGCGGGCGAGGGGGCGAGGGGGCGAGGGGTGGGGGGTTACAACCAGCCGCAAGGTGCTGATTTCAATGGCTGTTCTCTTCGTAATCTTTATTCCACCTCCTTAAGGACACATAAACTGGACAATCAATGGAACTGCTAAATTAATAATTATTTAGGGTGGACCATGAATATTTTGTTCACAAATATTATAAATGTCTGACATTAAGTCTAATGCGTCCGAGGAAGGTCATTGACTGTTTGGTAAGAAAGGGTTTACTCACCTTAAATCCATCCACCCGTGCTGTCTGACTATCACATGCACACACAACAAACACACACACACACACACACACACACACACACACACACACACACACACACACACACACACACACACACACACACACACACACACACACACACACACACACACACACACACACACACACACACTGCAGCAAAAACAGATCTGCAGACAGAGGATGTGAGAGTGCGTTTTGTTCAATCTAACGCCCAACATTTGTGTAGACCTAATCTATTATATGAATCAACATGAATCCTTTAGCCCAAGCTAGAATGAGAAATGCTATTCAAATTGATTAGAGAAATAACAATATAAAATAAAAATTTAACAACAGAACCTCCTTGCCCCTTAGTTAAATATTGATAACAAACCAAGTTTGCAGTATGTTCCATTTCAACTCCCAAAGCAGAAGTCGAATCAACCAAGCGAATACCTGAAAGAATTTATAAAAACTTATTTTTCCAATTTTTCTTAGTAGAATATCCTATCAAAGGGATGTTCACGGTCCACGCAAAGTTGTATCAGATAGTCAGCACCATGGACAGCAGAACAGACAGCATGCAATGTAAGCCCCACAAGGTAACACACAGCAATCCCTTGTCGATGATGGAGTAAACATTCTCTTTATGGGAAGGCATCGGTTTAGAATTCATAACAACACACAGAAAATTCCCAAAAACGAAGTGTGACTCCATGGAAAGGAATACAAATTGTCCCACTAAAACAAATGTATGCAGTCTACACACATCATACATTTAGTCTCCAGAACTACTTTGCCAAAAACACACCCCATCATTAGCGCATTTGCATTCTGTCGCAATGCTGCAACATAATTAACAGAGACGGTGTTACACTTGTGCCATCATTGGAGTGCCACTTTTTACAACACATTGAGATACAAACTTCCTTTCTAATGCACCAATAAATCCACAAGCTTGGAAGAACATGGGAGGAAGATCTACGCTAAACCCACCACTCCCCTTTGAGTTATCTGGCCGACTTATTAAGTGTCTGCAATCGTCCAATTAGGTCGGCCTCAGCTCCTTCAAGATCATATTAAAGATATAGAGGGAGCAGGGAGCCAGTGAACCGACCCCTCTGTTCCTCCAACAAGACCAAACTTTTCGTTGAACGTGCGCGTGCTCTCGCTCTCGCTCTCTCTCTCTCTCTCTCTCTCTCTCTCTCTCTCTCTCTCTCTCTCTCTCTCTCTATCTCTCAATCTGTCTCTCTACTCTCTCTCTCGTCTCTGCTCTCTCTCTCTCTCTCTCTCTCTCTCTCTCTCTCTCTCTCTCTCTCTCTCGTATACTTTAAAGCTGTTTCTCTAGTATTGTAACAGTACTATTTGGAATGTGTGGGCTAGCGCTGCCTGTGCACACTGCAGTGATGAGTAGAGATTAGATAAGGTTTCATGAATGATGATGAATTGGCAAATGGTAGGGTCAATACAACCATTGAGCCATGACCCAGTGCAGTAACAACAGCAAAATGTAGTCACATTTGTTATGTAAAAAAAAAAAGGGAACTGGTGGGGAAAGAGGGAAGAAGAGGGGGGACGATGAACTCCAGAGACACTGCTTTATGTAATCACAGCACTTTCTTAGGCGCTGCATTAAGCCCCCATTGGAGAAGAAGAATTGCAGAAGAAACAGATTTAATCATATCTGTGCAATGAAATTATATGAGTCAAAGAGGGAGTTTCAGATGCACACAGGATGGCACATAAAAGCCTGCACAGCTGGATCATAGCACGCTCTAATTAAATGGGCAATTCAATCTCGGCGTAGATGTTCATAGCGCTTGCATTGTCAGTTGAGTCATCGCGTTCTCCAGAGGTGGTCCGGCATCAGGGACATCCTGGTGTTCCATCGACATAGCAATGTGCTCGGATGAAACTTGAATATTTCCTGTATATTGTGGCCACCTTTGGGTGGGTTCCCCTTCTCCATCAACATTACAGCCCCAAAGTTTGAACGGATGCAATGCGGACAGAAATAAGCTAACGTTTGCTTTGAGAGCTAATGTAGGCTGTCAGGCAGGCAATAAAGGCGAAAGCAATTTAGGAAATGGGATTGAAGAAGAGAAAATAAATTGTGAAGGTGTTAATAAATTGTGCTTGTGAATGGCCGGTTGTGTGTAATCCAGAGGCGGAGACAGACTTTGTGTACATCTGGGGCTTAGCCCAGGGGGGTCTGGGGGTCCTCCGCCAGAATTTTTTTTTTTTCTAAAAAGCGATTTCCTGCATTCTAGTCCATTTTAGGGTGACCTGCTGGACATTGGCAAATCCTAATTCTCTTCTAATTCATAGCCTACATTTTCAGTTGCAGGGCCTGCTCAAGACTACTACTTCATGGAAAGAAACAATAACCACTTAACTATTGACTTCTAGAGATTTTTATGTAAACTACAATGGGAAAATTGAGACTTATAATTTGAGACTAACTTTCAGCAGATTCAAAGTGCCTTGTCATGTTAAATGACATTTTTATTTTTTATTTTTTTAAAAAAGGAAGAGACTGAAAGATTTCTCCTATAAGGCAACTCCATTTAATGGAAAGAAAACATATTACAAATGCAAAGTATTCTTAAACAAGATTGACAACATCATTAGGACTACTCACTGACTGAAATATCAGTGCATTATCATTATCATTTTAATTTTATTTTAAGTAATAGGCCTACATTGTTTTAGAGGTTTGTCCGCATCTATCACTCTGGTGGAACTCATTTAAAAAGGGGTCAATGAACGTGGAAATGGACGCAAGCTGAAAGTAAACTAGACAGTCTGGCAACAGCCACTCATCGGTAACATCGTTAACGTGTTGCCTGCTGGTCAAACAGCGAATGCAGCAACGCGATATCTGTACATTTCTTGTCTAAATCATTAATAAAGTTCGATATGTCAGAAATGGATATTTTTTACCTCTTCATGATATTCAGGGGACCTCAACATTTAATTTAAGGTAACGTTTGGTAACACACGACACTTGTACAATATTGGCTGAGACAGAATCGCAATCAGATTGCGATTCAGAAAACGGATTTCTGATATTTTAAACAACGCTGGTAATCTATTTTGTGTGAAAGGAGTAATTATAATAGCAGCCTAGCTCGCCAATGCAGGCTATTAGCACTAGCACTAGCACTACTGCTCCCGGCCAGCGCGCATCAAGGTAATTTCACTGACCTGAAACGTTTGACAAGTCATTGGCAGGGGCTGCTGCTGCTACGGTATCACTGGATGTTGGTTTAGAAAAATAATTTCTAATGTCCATGGCAATGTTTGTTATACACACCCTGAGGCTACTTTAACAAGACTGCTGAAAGACGTGCATGTTTAGAAAACGTCACGTTGTCCTGGCAACCGTTCTAAACAACCGGAAGAGATGGCATTTTCAATTGCTTCCATGTGTTGTTTCTTTCAAAATTAAAATAAATCGATTTCAAGAGGTGAAAATCACTACCAGTCGAAACACGAGGGAACATGTCAGGGTTGTCATAACTTCAAAAGCTTAAAAAAGATCCGAGATTCGGGGCTTCAGTCCCCAAAGCCACCCCCAAGCTCCGCCCATGGGAAATCACAGCTATGGAAATAGGGTCTATAAGGGGACTCGGGTGAATCGATCGCTGTGTTATAGCATGTAGCGTGTCATTGGCGTGTCATCTGGCCAAGTCAGGTTGTCTGAGGCTCACAACTCCGCCGAGCTGCAGTAGGCCTACTGCTTCAGGGGCAGAGGAGGGGATGGTGGAGAGGAAGGGTGTGAATGGAAGGCTCTTGGGGAGGGGGGGGGGGGAGAGAGAGAGAGAGAGAGAGAGAGAGAGAGAGAGAGAGAGAGAGAGAGAGAGAGAGAGAGAGAGAGAGAGAGAGAGAGAGAGAGAGAGAGAGAGAATAAGTACAATAGGTTGAGTAAGTTATGAAATGAGAGAAGGGATGATGGATCAAAATGAGCAGTAGGAGGTAGATATAGATAGAGAAAGATTAACAGTGGAGGGATGGAAGAAAGCGAGAGGGAGCCAGGAGCCCAGAGGAAAAAGAATGGAAAGAGAGACGCAGGGAAGAGCAAAAAGGAGGAAAAAGAGATGATGAAGAAATTGCAATATGGTTGGAAAGAGAGAGAGCGCAATATTTAAGTTTGCTGTCAGATAATTATTTTATAAGACTTTAAAAAGACAAACAGTATATAAGAATTTTCTATTCTGTGCCTAACCGACAGAAGCTTAACTACTAAAAATTACATTAATATTAACATTAAACAAAAGCATAATTTAGATGTGTGGCGATCAACAATAAATTCTATATATGTATTGTTGAAGGGTTGAGAGTTCTAGGAAAGCACGCCAAATTTGTGATACTTTTTTAGTACAGTCGTTTTGTATGAGCGATGTTGTTGCATATGAAATGCACACTGTAGTTTTACAACCGCTGCCACGACAGAGCTCCACACGTCCACACACACTCCTCTGGTGCCCCTTGGTTGTGACGTCGGAGTGCCTCGGGAAAAAAGGCAGACATCACGAAAATAACCCACCTGCATGTGCAGCAGAGTGGAACGTTCACATAGTCTTTTGGGGAGAATGGCAACAACATAGGATTTTACCCCTTTTCCTCTAAATTAGGGACTTATTTCAGTAACAGTGATAAAATGGCTTATTATCGTCAACTATGTTGAGATCGTCAACTATCTTGACGATAACAGAAGAAAAATTTAAGAGATATATAATATGAGTATCTTTTAGGCTCAGAGCTAATAATCAACAGTGAATAGAGTTATTTGAGTTCAGGGAACAACATCGCTGACCCCCCAGTTGATACAGTTTCAGTTCAAGACCATTTGGACCTCACCTGAAAGCCCACTGAAGCCTTTGAGGGATTACGTTCTTCATGTTGTGGTTCAAATGTTTTATTTTGAGGGCCAAACCAGGAAGTCCTGATTCCCTTGCTGAACACACATGGCACCACAGTGGAGCTGATAAGCAGCAGTCACCCCACTCTCGCTCCACACTAAGCTCTAGGGGACTCGAAATTAATCTCCTTAGGCTACACTAGCGTTCCCGTTCTATGATTTATAACGGGAATATATCTCCGGTGTGAGTCCTACATGCTTCTGAGGCACAATAGGAAGGTTTCAGCGGGAGACCATGGAGATGCTTGAACTGGTATAATTTATTAAATATACAACCTTGCAGTTCATATTTGAATATTTTCTAATCACTAAGCTCAAAAATCAAATAGTTAAAATACATTTGTCTGATGTTATCTCTACATATTTATTTTTGTTTTAAACTTGGCTTAACCTATCATATTTTTATTTTGAAACAGCTTTAACATTTTCAATAAAATAAACCATCACCATAGTACAGATAAACACATGTGTTGGCATCTGTAAACGCTAGCTATGTCAAACTGTACTTGGTACAGTTGTATTACGTTACAACATGAATTGATGTGAGGTTTTCAAAGCCCATGCTTGAGGGAAAAGACAATAGGACACGAAATGAATGATGGACCTCCAGATATAGCAGCGAGAGCCGACTTGCTAACAATGATCTTTAAGACCGACCACCTGGAGGAAAGGAGCTAGCTCATAAGGCACTCGCGATGCAAATCAGAAACGGCACCCTCCAGACCGGGCACCGGCCTTGGAGCCGCAGCCCCCCAAACCATTTCATTAGCAGAATGGAAAAATACATTAAACACAGCTTTAAGTGAGGGTGAAACCCCAGCGGGATGAATTTAATTATATCTTGAGTTATTTAATTATTGTGGTAATTCAACATAATATATATACATTATATATATACACTTAGATGTAAGGCTACAAATGTATTTGTTTGTTATAAGTTTAAGTATATTTAAAGCAAACCTAGCATTGATACGCTCTGTGGAGTAACTGTACAGTTATATTCACCAACATAGCATTACGTGATACATCAACTGTTTGAATTGAAGGTCAACACCCAATGTTGTCCTTTTCTGGTCTACTCAGGGTGTGTGAGGAAAGATACAGGGTTGCATGGTTACACAACTCTTATACAACAATCAGATGAAACACAAGCCCCCTGCTGTGTCCCTTTGAACTGAGTCAACTGAGGAACACTACCATGTGGTTGACCGTTATAGGAACCGATATATGAACTGTGTATGTGTGTGTGCGACCAAAGAAGCCAGTTTAAGCAAATATGATTGTTTCACTCAGTACACTCTCACATTTTGCTAGAGTTTATCCCACTTGCTCTATTCTAAAGCTCCCCATATGCCATCATTGCACATTTCATTTCCACTAAAGAGACACACTGCAGCTACAAATTCCAAGCAGTTTACACTTTGATCCGGCCATGCGAGACCAAGAATAGGTTGTGTGTATGTGTGTGTGTGTGTGTGTGTGTGTGTGTGTGTGTGTGTGTGTGTGTGTGTGTGTGTGTGTGTGTGTGTGTGTGCGTGCGTGGTGCGTGCGTGCGTGTGTGGGCGTGCGTGTGCGTGCGTGCGTGCGTGCGTGCGTGCGTGCGTGCGTGCGTGCGTGCGTGCGTGTGTGTGTGTTTGTCTGTGTGAGTGCCTGTGCGTTTGTGCGTGTGAGCGCCTGTGCCCGTGCGGGCGTGTTTGTATGTTTGTGTGTGTGTGTGTGTGTGTGCGTGTGTGCGTGTGTGTGCGTGTGTGCGTGTGTGTGTGTGTGTGCGTGTGTGTGTGTGTGTGCGTGTCTGTGTGCGTGTCTGTGTGTGTTTCCCGCTTGCTCCGTGCGGGCGTGTTTGTATGTTTGTGTGTGTGTGTGTGTGTGTGTGTGCGTGTGTGCGTGTGTGTGCGTGTGTGCGTGTGTGTGTGTGTGTGTGTGTGTGTGTGTGTGCGTGTCTTTGTGCGTGTCTGTGTATGTTTCCCGCTTGCTCAGTAAGTACAATTAAACCCTGGTAACGACCGCTGTGTAACCATCCCATCCTGGTAATGACTGCAATTTATCCCCATTAACAACCACCATGCAAGCATTCAACACTGATAACAACCAACATGTCACCATGCAACACTGATAACAACCAACATGTCACCATTCAACACTGATAACAACCAACATGTCACCATGCAACACTGATAACAACCAACATGTCACCATGCAACACTGATAACAACCAACATGTCACCATTCAACACTGATAACAACCAACATGTCACCATGCAACACTGATAACAACCAACATGCAACCATTCAACACTGATAACAACCAACATGTCACCATGCAACACTGATAACAACCAACATGTCACCATGCAACACTGATAACAACCAACATGTCACCATGCAACACTGATAACAACCAACATGTCACCATGCAACACTGATAACAACCAACATGTCACCATGCAACACTGATAACAACCAACATGTCACCATGCAACACTGATAACAACCAACATGTCACCATGCAACACTGATAACAACCAACATGTCACCATGCAACACTGATAACAACCAACATGTCACCATGCCATCCTGGTTATGATCACCATGTAACGGCTGATGGGTTAAAACCGGGAACAACCATCTTGTAACCATCACAATGTAACCCTGGTAAAAACCACTATGCTGAACCCTGGTAATGCCCACCATGGAACCATTCAGCCTGGTAACGAGCAGTATGGAAACGTTCCACCATGGTAACACCCACCACAGAACCATTCCACCATGGAACCATTCCACCAAGGAACCATTAAACCCTGGTAACGACCAGCAAAGAACCATTCCACCCTGGTAACGACCAGAAAGGGACTATTACAACATTGAACCATTCCACCCTGTTTATGACCACCATTCCATCCTGGTGATATTTAATCGGCAGTGGAAATAAGCTAAATCAATAATCTTGATTTTCTTATTACACACACATACACAGACAGTTTACACATAAAAAGTGTGGACATTTCTCTACGGTGAGAATATAAGGAAAACATGGGGAATAGAAAACCAACCTCCCCTCAGTAAAAACATTGGCTGGCGTTCAGGATGGGGAAGAGAGATACGAGGCTGGTCTGACAAGCAGCAGCAGCTCCAGGTGTAAACTAATGGTGCTTAATGGGAAGAGTGACCCGTGTCATGGCCCACAGGTCCTCCATTTTGGGCCAAACCTCTGAGGCGCGCCAGGAACTAGAGCACCCCTTCCTCTAGCGGTGTCAGAAAGGCCCTCCTCCTTTTCATGGCAGAGTGAGGGAAGACTATGACAAAGCTATGTTTTTTTATGTTAAAATCCTGTGTTGTCTTTAATCTTTACCGCGTACACAGAATGTAACTCTGGGGAGGTAAGTGTCCTGCGCCGCAGAACTTGGCTTCCTGTTCCGCCGTTGACATCCACATCAAATCATAAAACCGTTGGTTTGACAGTCATGACAGAAAGGAAGAGAAGAATACCTTAACCTTTGTTGCACAACTGTAAGAATCAAGGTTTTTCTGACTCTTTTTGTCCAGCAATAAGTCCAGTTTGTCCCTTCAGGCTGAATGGAGAAATTATGATAACATATTTATACAGAGAGAGGTTAACAATAGCCTCCCTGGACCACATAAATGGTCATTATCGTGAGCTATTTTTCCGCAGCACCATCACCCTCCAAGACAACAAATCGTTAACATCAGCGGGACATTGGTGGAAATGCCTGAGATAGTATGGCAAACACTTGTTGGGATAGGGATTGTTTGGTCTCTGATGAGATGCAGAGAGACAGGGAGAGGCCTGAGAAGAAAGTTGACTTTTATTTAATCTGTCATCAGGGCTCTGTTTCCACTTGCTTTCAAGATTTTGAAAGGCTTCCGTTGCTTTTGGTGTCAAGATTCATGAGATGCAAAGTCAGAGATTGTCTTTGTAGGTACCATTCTTAATATTCCATTGTTAAACCCCTTGTGACAATGTGAGGCTCCGACCTCCGAAGCATTTACACGCATGTGGACATCCATGTGTTAGCCTTGGATCACATGTGTCTCTTCTCACACAAATCAGTGGGGTTATGGTGTGTTGGTGGGGGTCATCATCATGTAGTAGTTGTGTTATTGTTGCAGGTTAAGTGTGTATTTGATGGCCTCCCAATCCAGCACTTCACAAATAGACGCA
>OLKM01000251.1:392808-407031 GCA_900291075.1 Melanogrammus aeglefinus
AAAGCAAAAGCGCTAGCATTGATACGCCTGCTGTGGAGTAACTGTACAGTTATATTCACGCAACATAGCATTACGTGATACATAACTGTTTGATATTGAAGGTCAACACCCAATGTTGTCCTTTTCTGGTCTGACTCAGGGTGTGTGAGGAAGGGAAATACAGGGTTGCATGGTTACACAACTCTTATACAACAATCAGATGAAACAAGCCCCTGCTGTGTCCCTTTGAACTGAGTCAACTGAGGACAGCACTACCATGTGGTTGAACGTTATAGGAACGCGATATATGAACTCGTTATGTTGTGTGTGCGACCAAAGAAGCCAGTTTTAAGCAATATGATTGTTCAACTCAGTACACTCTCACATTTTGCTAGAGTTTATCCCCACTTGCTCTATTCTAAGCTCCCATATGCATCATTGCACTTTCATTCCCACTAAAGAGACACACTGCAGCTACAAATTCCAAGCAGTTTACACTTTGATCCGGCCATGCGAGACCAAGAATAGGTTGTGTGTATGTGTGTGTGTGTGTGTGTGTGTGTGTGTGTGTGTGTGTGTGTGTGTGTGTGTGTGTGTGTGTGTGTGTGTGTGTGTGTGTGTGTGTGCATGTGGTGTGTGATTGCGTGCGTGCGTGCGTGCGTGCGTGCGTGCGTGCGTGCGTGCGTGCGTGCGTGCGTGTGTGTGTGTGTGTGTGTTTGTCTGTGTGAGTGCCTGTGCGTTTGTGCGTGTGAGCGCCTGTGCCCGTGCGGGCGTGTTTGTATGTTTGTGTGTGTGTGTGTGTGTGTGTGTGCGTGTGTGCGTGTGTGTGTGTGTGTTGTGTGTGTGTGTGTGTGTGTGTGTGTGTGTGCGTGTGTGCGTGTGTGTGCGTGTGTGCGTGTGTGTGTGTGCGTGTGTGTGTGTGTGTGCGTGTCTTTGTGCGTGTCGTGTGTGTGCGTGTGTTGCGTCGTGTGTGTGTGCCGTGTGTGTGTGTGTGTGCGTGTCTTTGGTGCGTGGTCTGTGTAATGTCCCGCTTTGCTCAGTAAGTACAATTAAACCCTGGTAACGACCGCTGTGTAACCATCCCATCCTGGTAATGACTGCAATTTATCCCCATTAACAACCACCATGCAAGCATTCAACACTGATAACAACCAACATGTCACCATGCAACACTGATAACAACCAACATGTCACCATTCAACACTGATAACAACCAACATGTCACCATGCAACACTGATAACAACCAACATGCAACCATTCAACACTGATAACAACCAACATGTCACCATTCAACACTGATAACAAACAAATGTCACATGCAAACACTGATAACAAACCACATGCAACCATTCAACACTGATAACAAACCCACATGTCACCATGCAAACACTGAATAACACCAATCATGTCACATCATGACACTGATAACAACCAACATGTCACCGTGCAACACTGATAACACACAACATGTCACCATGCAACACTGATTAACAACCAACATGTCACCATTGCAACACTGATAACAACCAACATGTCCACCATGCCAACACTGATAACAACCAACAGTGTCACCATGCACAAGACTGATAACACCAACAACATGTCACCATGCACACTGATAACTACCACATGTACCAGTGCGCATCCTGGTTATGAATCACCATGTACAGCTGATGGGTTTAAAACCGGAGAACACCATCGTTGTACCATCACAATGTAACGACCTGGTAAAAACACTATGGCTGAACCGCTGGTAATGCCACCATGGAACATTCAGCCTGGTAACGAGCAGTATATGGATAACGTTCCACCATGGTATCAGCCCACCACAGAACATTCCACCATGGGACCATTCACAAGGAACCATAAACCCCTGTTAAACGACCAGCAAGAGAACCATTCCATCCTGGTAAACGACCAGAAAGGGATATTCAACATGGACCATCCACCCTGTTTATGACCACCACCATTCCATCTGGTGATATTTAATCGGCAGTGGAAATAAGCTAAATCAATAATCTTGATTTTCTTATTACACACACATACACAGACAGTTTACACATAAAAAGTGTGGACATTTCTCTACGGTGAGAATATAAGGAAAACATGGGGAATAGAAAACCAACCTCCCCTCAGTAAAAACATTGGCTGGCGTTCAGGATGGGGAAGAGAGATACGAGGCTGGTCTGACAAAGCAGCAGCCAGCTTCAGGTGTAAACTAAATGGTGTTTAATGGGAAGAGTGACCCGTGTCATGGCCCACAGGTCTCAATCTTGGGCCAAACCTCTGAGGCGCCCAGGAACTAGAGCACCCCTTCCTCTTAGCGCGTGTCAGAAAGGCCTCTCCTTTTTCATGGCAGAGTGAGGGAAGTCTATGTACAAAGCTATGTTTTTATGTTAAAATCCTGTGTTGTCTTTAATCTTTACCGCGTACACAGAACGTAACTCTGGGGAGGTAAGTGTCCTGCGCCGCAGAACTTGGCTTCCTGTTCTGCCGTTGACATCCACATCAAATCATAAAACCGTTGGTTTGACAGTCATGACAGAAAGGAAGAGAAGAATACCTTAACCTTTGTTGCACAACAGTAAGAATCAAGGTTTTTCTGACTCTTTTTGTCCAGCAATAAGTCCAGTTTGTCCCTTCAGGCTGAATGGAGAAATTATGATAACATATTTATACAGAGAGAGGTTAACAATAGCCTCCCTGGACCACATAAATGGTCATTATCGTGAGCTATTTTTCCGCAGCCACATCACCCTCCAAGACGAACAAATCGTTAACATCCAGCGGAACAATTGGATGGAAATGCCTGAGATAGTATGGGCAAACACTTGTTTGGGATAGGGATGTTTGGTCCTGATGAGATGCAGAGAGACAGGGAGAGGCGCTGAGAAGAAAGTTGACTTTTATTTAATCTGTCATCAGCGGCTCTGTTTTCCACTTGCTTTCAAGATTTTGAAAGGCTTCCGTTGCTTTTGGTGTCAAGATTCATGAGATGCAAAGTCAGAGATTGTCTTTGTAGGTACCATTCTTAATATTCCATTGTTAAACCCCTTGTGACAATGTGAGGCTCCGACCTCCGAAGCATTTACACGCATGTGGACATCCATGTGTTAGCCTTGGATCACATGTGTCTCTTCTCAAAACAAATCAGTGGGAGGTTAATGGTTTGTGTTGGGGGTATTATGATGGGGCCATCATCATGTAGTAGTTGTGTTATTGTTGCAGGTTATATGTGTGTATTTGATGGCCTCCCAATCCAGCACTTCACAAATAGACGAATGCACGCACTCTGGCACAAAAACACACGCACACGCACCACACGCACACACGCACACACACACACAACACACGCACACACACACACACACACACACACACACACACACACACACACACACACACACACACACACACACACACACACACACACACACACACACACACACACACACACACACACACACACACACACACCCAGACACCAGACACCAGACAGACATTAAATAGTTCTATGAAGCTATGCACGCATATTGCCATTGTCTCTCTCTTGATTGTATGTAAAATACCGATTGCTAAGAAGCCTCTGTTTTAAATACATATTTCTTTAAGGAACGAAAGAAAGATAAAAAAAGAAGAGAGCAGGACAGAAGAAGAATGAAAAGGGCTGTGGACCTATGGCAACATTCCGTTACACCAGTAAAACAAGAAACAGACCCTCCCGAATTCAAATTCATGACAGAAACGACATGGGATGAAATTACTTCTTCAACATCTTCAACATTTCATTGACGAAAGCATAGTCTACACAGAAGCAAAACATAACGCATTCGTATGGAGACAGGTGACGACGCAGACTGGTCATCTACGCGGAATACAAAGCATGAGCGCCCATCAACCTCCTCACGTTCGCTACGCAATGCAGGTAGCGGGAGCGGGAGAGACCGCGACATGCGACCACGTGATCTCCACACAGGTAATGTGTGACGACAACAAGCTCCGGTCTAGTTGGTCCAAAATGACGGAGGCTGAATCACAAACAACAGCCCCAGCAGCATCACACGCAGTGAGCAGCTTAGTTGACTCTAAAAGCTCACATCTTCATTCATGAAGTCGAAGTCCACCCCATAGATCAATTAAAACCCATATACACATGGTATTCAAAAGAGAAGTCGTGCATGAATCTGCCGTTTCGCTTCACATCGACGCACCTGTCTGCTTCCCCTAGTTGAAGACATGTCTGGCACTGACCTGTATGGTGCAGGTGTACTCGGAGTCGTCCAGCAGCCTCACCGTGCAGTCATATTCCCTGTCTAGACTCCGGATGCTGCCACTCATTAGACGGCTCAGCATCTCCTCGGTTCTGGTCGTGCACGGAGCCAAGCAGACAGAAGGGCACACACCATCAATAAGTTGTACTCGTTCACGTTAGCAGCGCCCTGGTTTTTTTTTTATCCAACACATGCCGAGAAATGACAGACGTGCGCGACGGTGCTGGCTGTGCATCGTTCCGTACAAGTGCGGGGCTCTCTCTCACACACATACACACACGCACGCACACGCACTTACACACACACACACACACACACAACACACACGTACCGCACACACACACACACACACACACACACACACACACACACACACACACACACACACACACACACACACACACACACACACACACACACACACACACACACACACACAGTCAGTCAAGGGCTCTCGCACAGACAGTACGTTTCTCTACTCCATGAGAATGAATACACACTGTTGCCTGGTCGGTCCAAACTGTTGGTTTCGTCAGACATTTATTGCAGCCTTCTCACCGAGAGCCACTCGCGGCAGCAGGACCGTCTGGGCGGAGCGCACCGTGAGTGGCGTGCGCGTCGTCCAACGGCGTGCGAAACGCAGAGAGAATCTCTCACGCCATCATTCAGTCCGTCTCCCACATGTTGGAAATCCCTTGGATCGTCGTCACCTTGTGGCGGTGTGTGATGTAATGTCCGTCATGCTATGAAGCTGTTGTTCATTAATTAAAGTGCTGCTTATTCGGAAATTCTGCTAATTAGGCCTACGTTTGGGAGATGGAATCGTTTGCTGGATCCTAAAAAACAGCTATTTTACTGATTTCCATCAAATAGGCTATATTAATTGGATCTAGGACTCGCCCCGTGGAAGCTGGCTGAAGATAAGCAGTTTGTTCAACGTTGTTGGACCACCAAACAGAACATTTCTGCCTGAAACAAGTAGAGCAGAGGAAAACCCAACCACGCGTTTGGTGAAAAGTACCCAACTTCGTTGGAGGCTATCGACGACTCCTTTCGTTGTGGAATAGCTCCGTCTGGTGGCGTCTAATTGTATTGTTGGCGGGCCCACATTACTTATTTTTTGGGGCTTGTAATATCAAAATGCTTATAATAACACATATCGTTTCGCAACGAGATACGCGCTTTATTCGGAAAAATAGGAATACCATCAACCATATCCTAGATGTTTCTTTGAAAAATAACGTTCCGTTTAAATCGGCAAATGCCATAGCCCTACTCCCTATTGACATGGAAGGATAGGTTTCGTATATATTTCGTACATATTTCCACCAAATAATAACCAAGAATTTAACTGGCGAAAAAATAGAAAAAGGGAGCCATCTGCCGTGACATTGTGAATCAATGCCGTGACCCGGATTCGAACCGGGGTTGCTGCGGCCACAACGCAGAGTACTAACCACTATACGATCACGGCGAGCTACGATGGGCTCTGGGTACAGGACCGCTCTATAGTAATTAATATACTATAGAATTGTCCGGACCCTGTTTGCGTTTTTTTTTACGTTGAATAAAGACTGTTTCCTGCGTGCTTTTTTCGATGGGTACAAATATTCTTCCGTTTTATTTAAATGATTTTTTTTGCGTCATATTAGTAACAGTTTTCAACCATCTCGACATCTTGGTGGTAAAGAGCTAAAACATCCATAAGTGGGCGTGGAATTTGTGATTCCAGCCAATCGTTAGGCTAGGTTTGGTCTGTTTTTCTCTCTTATTGGCTGAAGCGATTTTATGTTTACGTGGTGTCGTTTTGTAACGTAGAGGTAGCGGGTTACAAAACGGTGTTTATGCAACTCACTGAAACGTGTTGTCGTAGCGCCGTCGATAGTTTTTGCAAGTTTTTCGGGTAAGTTATTGTTAACAGTCCTGCAGATATCTTCAAAATATGTCTGTGTTATTTTATTAAGTCATTGCATCGTGAATGGACATGTGCTGTGCCCTTTGTGTTTAACTAACATTTCTAACCAAGATAGTTTAAACCAGTGCCACGCTGGTTGGTTGATATAACAATACAGTACATTGTAAGATACAACTTTGAAGATAATTCAGTGTTTTTTTATACAACCCACAGGTTGCTCTAACATTACATTGAAGTATAAACTTTGTTAGTTTGCTTTACTTTTATTTTAATTGATATTTCAATTGATATTTAAATTGAAGCTGGGATGGCGCATGTATGCATCCACTGGTTCCGGAAGGGGCTCCGTCTGCACGACAATCCCGCCCTGATGTCAGCTCTGAGGGGATGTAAGGAGATCTATCCTCTGTTCATCCTTGACCCCTCCATCCACAACAAAGAGCGCATGGGGGTCAACCCCTGGAGGTTCCTCCTGGGATCACTCCAGGACCTCGACAGCAGTCTGAGGAAACTCAACTTAAGGTAGGGTGCAGGAGTAATCATACTTTGTATTTTACAACGGGCACAAAATGCGTACTGAATAGAGCTTATGACCACATTGTGTGGCCAAAGTGTCCTGCTAGAGAAATATGTGAAAAACATGCATCACAACTTGAAATAACATTTTAGCACTTTCCGGCAACTTAAAATGTAGGCCTACAGTCAACCTTATAATAACTTCATAATAAGACATACATAAAGTCTTTTTTGGTAGGTATTGTCCACCTCCGGGCACAGTCCCGCTCAACTGTCAGTCGAATCCCGGTCATAATATGAACGTTATGTTTCCCTTCCAGGCTGTTTGTGGTGAGGGGCAAGCCGCAGGACATCCTCCCCCAGCTCTTCCAGAAGTGGGGCATATCGCGGATGACCTATGAGTACGATACAGAGCCCTACAGCCGCAGCAGGGACCTGAAGGTGTCCGAGCTGGCCAAGGAGCATGGCGTGGAGGTCGTCTACAAGATCTCCCACACGCTACATGACGTCGACCGGTCAGTCACCCACTGGACCTCTTCCCAGTGTCTAGTCCGGAAAAGCAGTGTCTCTCTGGAATAGTAGAACCGAGGGACTGACAATATGTTTGAACTAAAAATCTGCAAACAAAGCTTTTTTACTTCATTTGTCGTTTCTTCTGAGAAATTGTGTGTCTATGTGATTCAGATGTCTTTTACCTGTTCCTTTTTTAGAATGTGCTCACCATAAACTTATGCTGTTTGTTGTGCTTTATGTGTTCCCTCATTCGCTTTCTAATATCCCAATATGTTTCATTTTGATTGATTTGGTGTAGAAAAATGTATATATCAGATATTTCTGATGTCCAGTTGTGTTTTCAGGATGTTTAAGGGCGCACTCACACTAGGCAAGTTTGCCTGTTCCGTGCTGCAGGAAGATTCAGCATGATTCCCCCGCTGGCCCGTGGTCACACTGCTCCCAAAGGCCGTGGCCTGGGCACGATTGCTCCTTCATACATATGTCGTCACGTTGTAATACGATAAATACATCATCACCAAGCGTCCTAGCCGCCATAACAACAATGGAGAACAACAATGTGAATGCTGTCATCGGCCCAAATTTCAAGTAAACACTCGACTTCACTATCGCACCAACGTAAACCCACTCGTATCATCTGATTAGCATCTGTACTTTAGCCACGGCACACCTCTCCCAAGTGTGCCGTGGCCAAGGGGCTGTTCCGTGCTGGAATACGGATGGCATGGTCACACTAGCCAAACGTTCTAGACTTTAGGATGCAAATGAGCTCGGGCATGGGGACGCGTGGCCCCTAAGTAAGTAAGTAAGTAATTGTGTGTGTGTGTGTGTGTGTGTGTGTGTGTGTGTGTGTGTGTGTGTGTGTGTGTGTGTGTGTGTGTGTGTGTGTGTGTGGTGTGTGTGTGTGGTGTGTTGTGTGTGTGTGTTAGGATCATCGAGGGGAACAACGGGAAGGCCCCCCTGACCTACGGCCGTTTCCAGACTGTCCTGAAGACCCTGGGACCCCCCAAGAGACCAATACCTTCTCCGACTGTTGAAGACATAAAGGGTAAAAAATCAGGAAACGATTACCGTACATATATGTACTGGGAGTCGAGTTCAATGGACTCACAACATGAATATACAGAAATGATTCATATTATGTAAGACGCACCATACGTTATGGGTATGGTACATGGCAAGTCTTTCAAATTACATTATACATATTTTCAATTGAAATGACGGTGAAGAAAGCTTAATACCATGGGCGGGGCTATAGTAAACACACTACATACACACAGACATTCATGAAGACTGCAGGAATTTATCAGGAGCAGTCCTTTTTTTTAGACCTATACAGGGAATGATGGAAGCTTGTGTTGCCGTACTGGAAGTTTGGAAAAAGGACAGTTGGCCTAACCTATAGAATGCTCGTCTACCTCAGATGTGAAACCACGGTGTCTGGAGGGCCCTGAGGAGCGGCATTATGGGCTGCCCTCCCTGGAGGAGCTGGGACATGACCTGTCCTGCCTGCAGGAAGCACTGTTTCCTGGGGGAGAGGAGGAGGCTCTGAGGAGGCTGGAGGAAAGCATGGAGAGAACGGTAAGATGGGGAACCAATGGTGGTCTCTCTAACCATGGGGGTTTAATTGAGCCATTCCAATTTATTTCAAACGTTTTTTTTTTAATCATTTCTTGGAACAGGGTAGCGGAGTGGCTAGGGGGTTCCACTCCCAGCTGAGAGGTAGTGAGTCCAATCCCCCAATGTCTTATGAGTGTGTGAACACCTATTTGCTAATTTACTGCCTAGTATCTGTATTTTACTTTGAGTCCCTTTTTAGATCAAATTTGTTTTTAAAATAACGAAATGGTCAAATCTATTAAATACAATGGCGACCTCTACTGGTGAAAGTGCCACAGTTACGGAAGTGCAGTCGTAAGTATGATAAATAGTAGGTTAAGATTGATAACATAATAAATCACAACTATTGGACAAGGCAAAATATTCACTGAATGAGTTCTAAAGTTTCCTGTCATTGGAGAGTCGGTTTTACATCAACAATGTAAATACAATGAAGAAGAACAAATGATATCCACAAAAGTTGTAATTTTACGCGACAAAATTTATGAAAGGTATTCTCCCTGTGGACCAATGTGGTTTTACGTCATAATATCATGATGTTGTCCAATGTGGATTAAGGACATAATATCATGATGTTGTCCAATGTGGATCAAGGACATAATATCATGATGTTGTCCAATGTGGATTAAGGTCATCATATCTTCTGGTTCTTCCAGGGGTGGGTGTGCAGCTTTGAGAAGCCACAAACCGCACCCAACTCACTCAGCCCCAGCACCACCGTCCTCAGCCCCTACCTCACCTTCGGATGCCTGTCTGCACGCACCTTCTGGTGGAGACTGGCTGACGTCTACCAAGGGGTTGAGTGGTTCAGTGGTTTTAGATTTTACAGGAAATTCAAATATTGAAGCAAAAAACAGATTTTAGTGCTACCAATGGTTAAAGTTTCCAAAATCAGATAACATTGAAGGACACAGCTGTAGAAGTTCAAAGCATGGAGTGTAGTTGGTTTTTGTTTCTTTTCCAAGAAGCAACGTATGTGTCAGAACACGCCAAAAAACAATATTTTTTGCCATAGATCACAACAATAGTGCTTATAATACATAATGATATGCTTGTCACTTCATGCATAACTGTAACACTTGAATTACAAATATACCCAGTGAAAATGGTGCAAACATCATCAAAATGCAAATCGGAAACCGTCTATATGCCGTGCTCTATTTATATTTCTTATAAAAATTCAAAATTCAAAATTCAAAAAAACTTTATTTATCCCAGGCGGCAATTGAGGGCACATAGCAGCACGCATTACAACGGACACGGGCCATATCCAAACAAAAAAAAAACAAACAAAAAACAAAAACACAGCAGTTGCTACCTGGCCAGACAATACACACAAGCACAGGTTGTCTACAAATACACACACACATTTATATAAATATTTATAAAATATATGCAAAGTGCATGTTTATATAAATGGAGAACTGACTCTTAAAAGTGTAAAATGTGGCAAAAATATGGCATAAATATAAAGTGCAATTCAGTTAATAAATACCATGCTGGTTATAATACATTTGTGATGTATCATGATATAGTATCTGAAGACGCACCTAAAAATGGGACAACTGCTTTTGTCGTGCAGGAAGAAGCATTCAGCTCCACCTGTGGTCCCTGCACGGGCAGCTGCTGTGGAAAGAGAGTTCTTCTCACACAGCCAGCGTAGGGGTCCCCCACTTCGACCGCATGCTGACAACCCAGTGTGCACCCAGATCGACTGGGACACCAAACCCAGAGTATCTGACCGCTGGAAAGAGGTAGGGTCCAGGGGGAGAGGATGTAACGGGTAGAATGGTAAAAATGCATTGGACATTTGAAAAAAGATAAAACGAGTAGCTACCTTAGTAACGGACATATGGAGCGCATACTTCCTGCCATTTTCCTGTTCTCAGACTACAGGAAAATGTCATATCCACGAGATGTTATGTTTAATGGTTCAATGTTTGCAATGTGTTTTGGGCAAAGCATGTGAAGATTCAAATATATCTCTGCATTTGTGCTTGAAAATATTGTGTTTTTGGAGTAAAAATAAGCTTTCTAATTGAAGCTTTAATGATGTATCGAGAGACAAACCTCAGTCCTATTACGTAATTAAAATTCCATATTGAATCAAGGAGTAACCTCATGGATTCCTGGTAACCACCCCATGTTCCTGCCTTTTCCCTCTCTGTCTTTGTCTTTGTCTCCCTGTGAAGGCTCGTACTGGCTTCCCTTCATCGCGACGCCATCATGACCCAGGCTGCGGCGGGGAGGGCTGGATCCACCACCTGGCGCGGCACGCCGTGGCCTGTTTCCTCCCATCAGAGCCACGGGACCTCTGGATCAGCTGGGAGGAGGGCAAAAGGGTGTGTGTGTGTGTGTGTGTGGTGTGTGTGTGTGGTGTGTGTGTGTGTGTGTGTGTGTGTGTGTGTGTGTGGTGTGTGTGTGTGGTGTGTGTGTGTGTGTGTGTGTGTGTGTGTGTGGTGTGTGTGTGTGTGCCTTCTTTGTATGTTATCCTGCATGTTTTATCGTAATGCTAAGTATTATCCCTATGCTGGGTATTTACATTTAGGGCATTTAGCAGACGTTTTTATCCAAAGCGGCTTACATCGTTTAATACACACATTGACACACCGACGGCAGAGGCAACCATGCAAGGCGACAGCGAGCTCATCAGGAGCAATTAGGGTTAAGTGTCTTGCTTAGGGACACATCAACACTCAGGTAGGAGGAGCTTTTTATCTTGGGTATTTAGCTTACATTATGCAAAAATCGATGGTATGTTATAGTGGATGCATTGTTGTGCTAGATCTTTATCGTACGTTCTACTGGGTAATTATCGTATGTTATCTGGAATTTACTTTATGTGTTATCCGTGAATTTTCATTGTACGTTATCATGATATTAATCTTAAATATATTTATATATATATATATATATATATATATATATATAGATAATTTTTTTTTTTTTTTTTTTATTTTTTTATATTAAAGACATTTATTGTACATTCTGCTAGGTATTTATCATTCGTTATGCAATATATTTAGTGAACGTTATCATACATTATCCTGTATATTATATACAGTCATGTATACTGTGCTGGGTATTGATTGAAAGTAAGGTGGACATTTACCACAAGTTATCCTGAATATTGCTCTTCATCCCCAGGTGTTTGAGGGGCTACTGTTGGACGGAGGGACTGGCTCTTGCAAACGCAGAGGACACTCTGGCTGTGGCTGTCGGTCCAGCGCCTTCTTCCACCAGTACTTCAGGGTCTACTCCCCATCGCTTATTTGGGAAGAAGAACTGATAAACACGGCCAAATACATTAAGTAAGATCTTGATACTCTGATATTAATTAAACGATTTTGAAAACCTTTTTTTAGAATAGTGCTCCACCATAAACTCATTACAATTCTTTAGGAAATATCTACCCGGTGTTGAAGAAGTTCCCTGTTGAGTACATATACGAACCATGGAAGGCACCCCTCAGTGTTCAGAAAGCGGCGGGGTGCATTGTGGGTAAAGACTACCCCTCTCCAATAGTAGAGCACGAAGTAATTAGCAAACAGAACATCCAGCGCATGAAAACATCGTATGGGAAGAGATCTCAGGGAGCCTCCGAATCGCCACAACCAATGAAAGGTAAATATAGAGACTGAATCTCGTTATAGTAAGTCTATATTTACGTCTATTTGAAATAATTTCTACCACTTTCTTTGTTTCCGTTGTAGCTGAGAAGCGCAAGGGACCGTCTGTCTTGGACATGCTGAAGAATAAGAAGAAGAAATAATATAACAATCCTGCAACTGTTCTGTTTCAGCATCACTTGTATGATAGATAAAGTCGGGTGCATAGAATTGATTATGCATAGTTTTCTGAAAATGAAACACATTATTAAAACAATATTTTTTTAACATGCCCTTCAACAATCTTTTGATCTGATGACAAAACATGATTTAGTTTCAGGGATTAATATTAGTAAACCATCCTATATCTATAGTGAAAAATAACTGTACTACTTTTATCGTTTTGAATAATAAAAAATTGTATTGGAAACGGAATGGTGTCGTATGTGTGAGTACTAATTGTCAGCTGCCAAGGCATAATATTGATAATTCTATATCAGTCCTAAAGTTCAAAGTAGCTCACAACTTGGGTTGGTGAGATTAAAATAAAGCCCACCACTGTCTCTAGAGGGCACTCTAAGATTCACAAAGGATGCCAATGTTTAAATATTTGTTATTATGCTTGAAGATCATTATGGCTCCACATAGCACTTAAGTTTAGCCAATCATTCTTATTTTATATCACAACGGAAACATTTTAAGGTTATATTTTATGAGGTTCATCTTCCTCCATCCAATTTCTTCCATTTTTGATGAAGAGCAAGCAACCTAGTTCATCACGTTGTTTCATCTTATAAGAGACGCTCATTAGAAGCACACAACCAAAGATTTAAGAATTACACCAGTTATTTCAGAACTTGTCTAAGAAGCCTATACAGAGTTTGAACCACTCTTCTCAGTTAGAAAATTTGAGACATTTTTAAGATTTCCATCTCCAGAAGGCAGGCCTACTTTTAATCCTAACCCATTACATGCCGTATCTTTTCTTTAAAAATTCCCACACATTCTGTTCAAATGTTATACATTAGAACCATTTTGGAAGAATACCCTCAGAACAAACCGGCCTGAATTTAATAAAACGGCGTCCTTTTCTGCTTAATTGCAGATTCCGTAGTCTGTGCAAAATCAAAAATCATAGCCCTATTAGCGGTAACACGAGAGCGCGCCAGACTAACAGCCCATTATGGTCGGGCCTATGGTGGGGCGGGCGAATGAATATTTATGTAGCGTCCCCCATCTCTTGGTCATGCCTCTGTGCTGCCCGTGTTGGCCTGTGTGTCTGTTCCATGCTGTGCGTGTTTGGCGCCTCAGACCCCCGAGCCGTGGCCTCCCGCTGTCCTGGGCGGTCCAGTGTCTTCTGGGCCTGCTCTTCCTTGGCCCTGCCCCCTGGCGTTTGATACCACCCCCAGCCCCTGCTGTCCCCCCCTCCCCAGCGGCCTTCCCCACGCCCCCGCAGCCGTTCCCCCGAGCCCCTCCCCCATCACCCCCTCTCTTCCTGCCCCCCTGGGTGGGTGGTGTGTCGATGTGTGTGTGTGTGTGTGTGTGTTGTGTGTGGTGTGTGTGTGTGTGTGTGTGTGTGTGTGTCCCGCCGGCTGTGTGTTTGGTGTGTGCGTCATGTGTGCTGTTTGTCTGTGGCTGTGCCCCTGTGGCTGGTGTGCGCTTGTTTGTTCACCACTGTTTTTTCTGTCTTGTGTGTGTGTGTGTGTGTGTTTGTGTGTGTTGTGTGGTGTGTGTGTGTTGTGTGTGTGTGTTGTGTGTGTGTGTGTGTGTCTTTGACGTGACCCCACTGGTTCCCTTTTG
>OLKM01000252.1:0-42014 GCA_900291075.1 Melanogrammus aeglefinus
TCAGAGTTTATTCTGCTCTCTTCAGGTCGTGTTTGTCACCAGGGTGAACGTCATCCGTCACTGTGCTTTGACCGAACCAGGTCTCTCTGTCTGTACGATGTGATGTCTAGGTTAAAAAGGGGCGTGTCCTGTGTGTCCATCCCATAATGACGGAGGCGCACCTCGAAGGTCTTGAGCTCCTCCTTGGCGACGGTGTACAGAACGCCCGAGGAGTTGGCGGAGGCGGCGGTTCTCTCGGACGTGGCCAGCCACTCCTCGAAACGGGAGAAGTCGTCCAGGAACTTCTGCCATAGGCGCCAGGTCTCCTCGATCCTAGAGGAGGAGGAGGAGGAGGTGGAGGAGGTGGAGGAGGAGGAGGAGGAGGAGGTGGAAGGGAGGAGGAGGAGGTAGAGGGGGAGGAGGAGGGAGGAGGAGGAGGAGGGGGAGGAGGAGGGGAGGGGGAGGAGGGAGGAGAGGGAGGAGGAGGAGGAGAGGGAGGGAGATAAGCCACAAGTGGTTCTGACCGCTGATAGCTTGTTTTCTCTATTTCCTCACAGCCGGCTAGCAGGACTATATATATATATATATATATATATATACACACACAACCACACCCGCACTCTAATACACACACACACACACACACACATGCTCAGTCTAACACACACAGAACCCCCCCTCCCTTCTAAAACAATAATGTTTGTGGTCTGACTCCAAACCAGAAGACCCCTTCGGCTCTAAGTGGAGAGGAGGGGCCTGAGGGGCCAGGTCCCAGTACATAACCCCCCAGGACCCAGTCCCAGTACATAACCCCCCAGGACCCAGTCCCAGTACATAACCCCCCAGGACCCAGTCCCAGTACATAACCCCCCAGGACAAGTCCCAGTACATAACCCCCCAGGACCAGTCCCAGTACAATAACCCCCCAGGACCAAGTCCAGTTAAACCCCCCCACTGCGGTCCAGTCCCAGTACACCCCCCCACCCCCCCTGGTCTAGTCCAGTAGTCCCAGTACCCCGCCCCCCCGGGTCCAGCCCAGTACACCCGCCCCCCCCCCCCGGGGCCAGGCTGGGCTCTGCTGCCCCTCCCTGTCTCTCCTCTTGGGGGTCAGTAGCAGAGGCTCCAGGATGAGAGAGCCCCTTATCTCAGGGAGGGCTTCTGGGGCCTCAGCTACACTGAGGAGGGATGGACCCTCTGCTGCCCTTTGTCCAGGCCATCGGGCGGGTCCATATCCTATCAGGGGCCCTCCCACAGGGCCAGGCCATCGGGCGGGTCCATATCCTATCAGGGGCCCTCCCAAAGGGTCAGGCCATCGGGCGGGTCCATATCCTATCAGGGGCCCTCCCACAGGGCCAGGCCATCGGGCCGGTCCATATCCTATCAGGGGCCCTCGGGCCGCTCTATATCCTATCAGGGGCCCTCCCACAGGGCCAGGCCATCGGGCCGATCCATATCCTATCAGGGGCCCTCAGGCCGCTCTATATCCTATCAGGGGCCCTCCGGGGGGGCCGGAGCAGAATGGGCCTCTTCTGGAATCCATTCAGTCCATGGACCGGCCCGTAGCCTCGGGAGACCCAGGGTGTTGGAGACAGCCCAGTCAGCGGGGGGGCTCCCAGTCCTCCCAGTCCTCCCAGTCCTCCCAGTCTCCAGGTAGCAGCTGGGAACGTCCCATCAAGGAGGGGGGTTTGGAAAGTGTTTGGCTTAATGGCGTTCCTACCGATGACGGATGCTCTTCAAATACTGGAAACTCACGCTCTTAAAGTTCCTGTCTTTCTGCAAATAGAACTTCATATTCAAGCTCCCCTTTGATGGATTCATATCATCCTTGCATATTTTATAGCACTTTAAACTAAAGTGACTTAATTCAGGTGCAAAAGTACTTAACAGAAATCCCTCTGGCCCATAAAGTATTTCTGAGGTCTGTTTAAGAACTTAAAGCCGGAGCATGCCTGAAGGCCTCGAGCAGTTTACAGTGTGAGATGTGTTTTACGATACAACGCATATCAACCAAGTGTCCGCAGTCAAAGGCTCAAATGAATCACTGACCTTCTCTCCTGAGGTCTCCTCCTCATCAAGGAGCAGCGAGGGGTCGGTCACCGGGACGTGCAGGTAGGAAGTAGATGCTGGGAATCGAACCTAGAACCTCCCAGCTGGGGCTTCACTTGGGGCTTCACTTGGGGCTTCACTTGGTCGTTTGTTCTGACTCAGAACCCCATGGGGGTTGAGGATCAGATCTGTGGGAGGAGACAAGAGGAGAGAGAACCCTGTAGTAATGGGACTGGACCCCGTAGCCTCTCGTCCGTGGCCAATGAGGAACGAGAAGAACCTGGAGCAGAACTGCTCCACAGTGAACCTCCTGATGGAGTCGTCTCAGTGGAGGTTCTGTGCCTGGGTTCAATGCATCACTGCAGTCAAAGCCGAGACCTTAATGGTCCAACAGGGCTGGGAGGGGGGCTACGATGCCTTAGTCATAGGCAATGCGCCCCCTAACTCCAGCCTCTCTCTCTTATCCATCTCTCATCCTCCAACTCTCCCTGGCTCCTTCTGTCGTTCGACATCGCCCCTCTGTTGCACTCTCTCCCTCCCCCCTCTCTCTCCCCCTGTGTGTGTGCGTGCGTGTGCGTGTGTGTGTGTGTGCGTGTGTGTGTATGGAGTTAGAATCATGCCAAAACCCCACACACACACAAAACGTGTTTTACTCACGCACAACAATCCACGCGCACACAAAACGTGTCTAACTCACGCACAATGATCCACACACACAGAAAACGTGTTTTACTCACGCACAATGATTCACACACACACTCAGAAACATATTTCTTCAAGTACAAACTAAAATCTTTCAAGTACAAAAAAAATTCCTTCAAGTACAAAACAATTCTACAAGTACGGAACTAAAAGTCCTCTCTGCTCCCTCTCCTCTCTCCCCCTCCCCTCTCCCCTCTCCTCTCTCCCCCTCCCCTCTCCTCTCTCCTCTCTCTCCCCCCTCCCCTCTCCTCTCTCCCCCTCCCCTCTCCTCTCTCCTCTCTCCCCCTCTCCTCTCCTCGGAAAATTAGTGCCAAAAAGTCACGTGACAAACAAATGTCCTGTGATTCACACTACAGGACATTTGTTTGTCACGTGACTTTTGGCACTAATTTTCCGCCTTGCTGATCCACACACAAATGCATTCAGATCCACGCGCAACTTTTAGTTCCGTACTTGTAGAATTGTTTTGTACTTGAAGGAATTTTTAGTTTGTACTTGAAAGATTTTAGTTTGTACTTGAAGAAATATGTTTCTGAGTGTGTGTGTGAATCATTGTGTGTGATTAAAACACGTTTTGTGTGTGTGTGGGGTTTTGGCATGATTCTAACTCCGTGTGTGTGTGTGTGTGTGTGTGTGTGTGTGTGTGTGTGTGTGTGTGTGTGTGTGTGTGTGTGTGTGTGTGTGTGTGTGTTGTTTAGAGGGAGGGAGAGAGAGGAGCTCCAGTGTGTTAACTGTCTCTCTCCCCTCCTCTCCCAGGGGGTCCGGGCCCCGTCCCAGCCCTCCACCGGGCCGGTCCCCTCGGACCACCAGGACACCCCGGTCCTGTCCCGCTGCTCTTCATCAAGGTACCGCCTTCCCAGCGCTGGAGGCCTCCCATTAGGTCTCCCATCACCTCCCGCTACGCGGAGCCGTGGTTCTCCCCCCCGCGGTGCGCCGTCGGGAGGCGGGGCCGTGCTTCTTGTTTACACGCTGGGGCGAATCAAAGTTAACAGCGAGGTAATCACCCCGTCATGTCTGCAGAGGGCATTCATTTGTGACTGCGGCTGACTGGGCGAGAGAGGGAGGGGGGGAGGAGAGAGAGAGAGACATGGGGGAGAGAGAGAGAGAGAGAGAGAGAGAGAGACAAGGGGGGAGAGAGAGTGGGAGGAGAGAGAGAGAGGTGGGGAGGGAGAGAGAGGGGGAGGAGAGGGGGAGAAAGAGACAAAGAGGGAGAGAGCGAGAGGGTGAGAGAGACAAGGGGGGGAGAGAGAGAGAGGGCGGAGAAAAGGGGGGGGGGAGAGAGAGAGAGAGGAGGAGAGAGAGAGGGGGAGAGAGCGAGACAGGGGGAGGGCATCGCAGTACCAGTCTCCCAGCCAGAGCCGTGTTGTCAGGGTCCTATTTGAATGTGTCGTGTTCTAGTTTATTATATAACCTCATACTCCAGTCCTCCTTGGGCCTCCTAGCTATACCTCCTAGCTCCTCAGACCTCCTAGCTCCTCAGATCACCAACTATACCTCCTCCCCCCTCAGCCCTCCTCTCCCCTCAGCCCTCCTCTCCCCTCAGCCCTCCTCTCCCCTCAGCCCTCCTCTCCCCTCAGCCCTCCTCCCCCCTCAGCCCTCCTCTCCCCTCAGCCCTCTCCCCTCAGCCTCCTCTCCCTCAGCCCTCCTCCCCCCTCCACCCTCCCTCCCTCACCCTCTCTCCCTCAGCCCCTCTCCCTCCCCTCCTCTCCCCTCAGCCCTCCTCCCCCCTCAGCCCTCCTCTCCCCTCAGCCCTCCTCGCTGCACCTCCTGTCCCTCCCCTCCTCCCCCCTCAGTCCACCTGGTCATGAAGGGCCCGCTGTGTCTCTGTGTCAGAGGAGGGTTGGGTCCCAGACCGCTGGATCTGCAGAACCAAACAGCAGTGAACAGGTTTGGCTCGGCTCAGCCCCGTCCGCTGTGCTGTGTTCACTGCAGACAGCAGACGGCGCCGACTCAAGGAAAAGGTTTTATTGGACCTTTTACCTTCGTGGTGCCTGCAGGGAAGGGCGAGAGGCCTCCGCAGAATGTCTGTTTGTCTTTGATAATTACTTCACGTCTTGCTTTTGGTCAGCCGTTAGTTTCTCACAGTCGAGAGATAATTAATAATGCATTGAAGAATGTAACTCATCATTTCTTTAATTGGATCAGTCATTTAGCAGACGGTTTTATCCAAAGCGTTGAGATGTTGACAGCACCAATTAAAAGAAAACTAGGTAATTAAATATTCTAACAAGTCAGATGTGACTTCTATGACTTCTATCAAACTATCAAAACAAAGCTCCTGCGCGTGAAACCAACGGCAGTTTGTTGTGGTGGATTAACAGTGCACGGCCCACTGGCGCTAGTGCACGTTGACGTGCACTAGCATGCACGTTGAGAACTGGAGCAGGAGGGAGGCAGGGGGAGAGAGGGTGAGGAGCTGGGGGGGGAGGGGCAAGGGGGGAGAGAAGGGTGAGGAGCAGGGGGGGAGCAAAGGGGGAGAGAAGCTGGTGAGGGGGCAGGGGGGAGAGAGGGTGAGGAGATGGAGGAGGGGGGGAGAGGCAGGGGGAGAGAGGGTGAGGGCTGTAGGGGGGGGGGCAGGGGGGAGAGAGGGTGAGGAGCAGGGGGGAGACAGGGTGAGAGAGAGGGAGGAGGGGGGGAGGCAGGGGGAGAGAGGGTGAGGAGCTGTGGGGGAGAGAGGGTAGAGGGAGCAGGGAGGGGAGAGGGAGGGCAGAGGGGGGGAGACAGGGTGAGAAGATGGAGGAGGATTGGGGGGGGGCCAGGGAGACTCAGTAGACTTTATCTGTGGCCGTTTTAAGGAGCTTAGCGATACTGTGCTCCTCTTTGGAGGGGTGCGAGCAGGCGGGAGGAGCCCAGCAGAGATAAGGTGTCAGCGCTCCATCTCCCAATATCCCTCGGCGCTGATGGAGGGATCACAGATCGATGCTCAGGAACCGGCCTCTCCTCGTGCGCTCACCGCGCCGCTTTAAGGGTCTTCTTTCGGTCTTGTTTTGATTCTGCTACAAAACAAAACACAGCATTATTACCATTTTCTCAATCTTGAATCTTTCCCCGAATTAATGACATCAGCCGAGCTCTGAGCTGGAAGGATGCTGGCAGCGCAACAGGAAATGAACCCTGTTTTTCCCGTTTAAATTGAGTGTGTCCTTTCCATCGTTAATGGAATGAACGAGGGTGTCTGAGCTGCCCTCATGCGGGGGCCGTGTGGGGGATATTTTATGTTTTATATATTTATATATATATTTATATATAATGGATTTTTGGTGTGTGTGTGTGTGTGAAATATGACTTCATTCGTGCGAACTGGAATGCGATGGTGTGTGTGTCGGCGGTTGTGGGTGGGCTTTAACAAACAGAACATCGCAGCGTGGTAACACGCATGCCGCAGACCTGCCGGAGAAACATCGCTCACTAAAAAGAAAATCTAACAAAAGATAATTGTTCCTCTTGGAATAATCTCGAGGAGGAGGTGGGAGGGTGGAGGCTGATTACTCTGGGTGGAGGAGGCGAGGGTTGGGGGTCTCCAAGTCGCTAACAGACGTGGGAGGCGTACCGCTAATATCTCATCAGCACGAATCTGCTGATTACTCCCTGCTCCCTGCCGCCCCTTTCCCGCCTTTTCTCTGTTCTCTCCTCTCTCCTCCCTCTCCTCTCCTCCCCTCTCCTCTCCTCCCCTCCCCTCTCTCTCTCTCCTCTCTCTCCCCCTCTCCTCTCTCTTCTCCTCTCCTCCCCTCCACTCTCCTCTCCTCTCTCCTCCCTCCCCTCCCCTCCCCTCTCTCCTCTCTCCTCCCTCCCCTCCCCTCCCCTCTCTCCTCTCTCCCCCCTCTCTCCTCCTCCTCTGAAGGTGTTAATTAGTGAGGAGCAGAGGGAGGCCGTTGCTCCTCAGGTATCATCACTGTGGCTCGTTCACTCACCCTCAGCTCCTCCCTCTCCCCGTCTCTCCCCTCTCCCTCCCTCCCCCATCTCCCCCTTCTCCCTCTCCCATCTCCCCCCTCTCCTTCCCTCTCTCCTCTCCCCCGTCTCTCGCCCTCTCCCCCGTCTCTCCCCTCCTCTCCCTCCTCAGTCGCCCCCCTCTCCCCTCTCATCTCCCCGGTCTCCCCCCTCTCCCCGTCTCCCCATCTCCCCCTATCTCCCCCTCTCCCCGTCTTCCCACTCTCCCCGTCTCCCCCTCTCCGCCTCTCCCCGTCTCCCCCGTCTCCCCTCTCCTCCCCTCTCCCTTCTCCTCCCTCTCCCCGTCTCCCCCGTCTCCCCCCCTCTCCCCCCGCGTCTCCCCCCTCTCCCCTGTCTCCCGGTCGCCTCCCCCCTCCTCCTGGTGGTGGTGCTGTGTGGAGGTGTGACCTGCCATGCAGCACCACCAATCAACCGGAGCCGCTACATCCGCGGTGTGGCCGGTCCAATCAACACAGTGACAACCACACACACACACATGCACACACACACACACACACACACACACACACACACACACACACACACACACACACATGCACACACTAGCACACTAACACACTCACTCACACACTCACACGTGTGGAGGTCTCCTCCCCTTATTGACGTTTGCGAGTCACAGAGTAAATATTTCCCCTCCAGCGCTGCTTTGGTTGAGCGGAGGAATAATTGATTAGTGATCAGAGCGGAGGTGTTCCTGCTGATCTCAGCGCTCTGTTCCTCCCTGCATGACGCTGCTGGGAACCAACACACCCCCCCTCCCTTCTCCCTCTCTCCTCCCTCTCTCCCCCCCTCCCTTACTGCCCCTCCTCCCTGTCTCTTCCGCCCTCCTCCCTCCCCCCTGTCCCTCCCTCCTCCCCTGTCCCTCCCTCCCCCCCTGTCCCTCCCTCCCCCTGTACCTCCCTCCCTCCCCCCTGTCCTCCCTCCCTCCCCCCTGTCCCCTGCCCCTCCCCTCCCTCCCCCCTGTCCCTCCTCCCTCCCCCCCTGTCCTCCCCTCTCCTCCCTCCCCCCTGTCCTCCCTCCTCCCTCCCCCCTGTCCCCTGTCCTCCCTCCCCTATCCTCCCTGTCCTCCCCCTCCCTCCCCCCTGTCCCTCTCTCCCCTCCTTCTGCTCTTACCTCTGCACTGCTAAAGGCTGGCTACGTCTGGAGGATAGATGGCATGCTACGCTACGCTACGTGCTACGTGCTACGCTTTGCTATGCAGAGTGATTCCTCTGCAGACGCTAGCTGAATAGTTATTCAATGTTAAATGTGATAAGTGCCCCGGGGAGGGGGAGGGGGAGGGGGAGATCAGAGGGGGCGAGAGGAGGGAGTTTGTTTGTTTTTGTAGCACTTGTGGCGCTGCATGCTAATGTGATACCTGGGAGGCACACACACACACACACACACACACACACACACACACACACACACACACACACACACACACACACACACACACACACACACACACACACACACACACACACACACACACACACACACACACACACACACACACACACACACACACACACACACACACACACACACACACACACACACACACACACACACACACACACATGAGCACACACACACACACACACACACACACACACACACACACACACACACACACACACACACACACACACACACACACACACACACACACACACACACACACACACACACACACACACACACACACACACACACACACACACACACACACACACACACACACACACACACACACACACACACACGATTGTGCCGGCGGACCGGGCCCTAACGCTGTGATGGTGCATTGTGATTTGTTGATGTCATCCAGTGTTCTGATTGGGTGCTGTGATCATGTGCTTTGATTTGCTGATGTAATCTCCTGCTGTGTTCTGCTGATGTCACGCCCTGCTGTGATTGGTTCAGAGGGCTCCATTAGGCGTGCAGGGGGGGAGGGGATGGCGTTCTGACACTGCCGCCATGTTTTGGGGTAAATAGAGATGCTAATACAGCGTGTGACGGGGCCTCCGTTAGGAGGAGCCGTCAGGACGTAGTTCAGTAGGATGGGGCCACCACCACCACCACACTATGATAAAGATAGATCTATATATATGTTGGTATTAATGAGGAATTGGTATGAATGGAAACGAAAACTGTGGATCCAGTTTAAAGATGAAAAATGTGTTCCATTCTACTATGGTCAGGTATGTATTTCCTTCAATATGGACATTTGTTTCCCCTGCATGCAAGTGTTTTACACTGACATTGTTTTTGTTTTTTGATGGATGTTCACCTTTTCGACATCTCAAAAGGTTATTTTCAATATTTGGTTGTCAGTCGATTCGGCCGGGCATAACACACACAACGCCCAGCTAGTGTGGTTCTATGTAATACTCTCCTTGGTCTTTAGAGGGATGTGTCCTTCCTCCTCCAGCTGCTCCTCTAAGGCCATGCGCCGTCGTGCTCTTGGATCCACCTTGACCACCGTTTGCTTTAGCACATTGATAACCCGATCATTTGGAGAGATCCGTTGGTTGATTCCCTTCGAGCTTGTACCCGTTGAGACCGTGATTGAGCCTATTTGGACCCAATGCCACAGAAGAGTCCCGTTCCTGTGCTCCATCCATCATTACACCCCAGCCTTGTGGACGGGTCATTGGGTTAACAGGGCAGGACTCCTAGTCTGGGGAACCCAGAGGTTCAGATGCCGACTGAAGCCATTGAATATACAATCCGTTCATTCAAATGATTCATCCTTAAAAACAAACAAGCTCATTTAGAAGTGGAGCGCGGCGGTGGAATCCATTATGTCCCACGGCTCACCTTGTTCCTGATCCCAGCGATCAGCATTTGAGTGTTTGTGTGTCGGCCGTCGCTCCTTAACCCGCTCAGAACACGGCGCACGCAGCCTCCCGTCGCTCATTGTGTCCGTTTGTGTTTCAAGCCTCCTCACAAAGAATCGTAGTGACAAGGATGGAGAATGAGGAGAGGACAGGAGGGGAAGGTGTAACCAGTAAACAGCTGAACACCGCTCGTGTAGCCTAGCGCTGACAGCTCCGGCCCCAGAGAGCTACACCGTGCTAATGGCTTTCACACTCCATCTGTAACGGGCCGCGATTAACAAACCCACCCAATGACTCTCTAATGAACGGGCTTCACAACACTGTTTTATCTTCTTTAAGTAGCATGAGGCGAACTCCGCCGCTACGTCCACTCAAACCAGTGAAGCGCTTTGGAACTCAAAGTCGATTGGTCCTTGGTAACTTCTGGTTCATCCATCGATGAATAACAACATAAGCAGGGTACGGTATCAAAAACAAGTTCTCTAAATACATTTTCAACGAATAAATGAGAACACGAAAAGCGTAACTTTGAGCGCTTCTCAAAGTGGCCTAATTATGTCGACCTTGGAGTGCGAACACCTGAATAAAGTCTTTGTTGACTTCCTGTCTGGTGAGAACCTGCCAGCGCCGCCGGGCTGGTTGTACTAAGTGGAACCACAACCCGCTGGTGGAACCGGAACCCGCTGCAGGTGGCACCCGCCACCACGTCGAGTGAGGCGTCCAATCAGACCGCCGCTCAATCTGTCTGAACGTGAAGGAGGACTCGAACCCGTCTCTTCCCCGCGCCATGCTAATGGCTGAACACACACGCCCTCGCGGGACGTCCAGACTCCGAGCGCCGCCACAGCTGCTCGGCCGCGGTACGACGCCGGAACTTCGCCACAGGAAACGGCCGCATGAGCATTGGTGTCACTCACAGGTGTGTGTTGCCACGGCGCCCCGGCGGGCTGTTCCGTTCCACTGCGTCCCCCGTGCGACGCCGTGGCGGCTGATTCAATTATTGTCCTCTGAAGCCGTAATGGTGGGCTCATCACTGCTCACTATATATGATAATGTTCGCTGCATCGCACGAGTCGCACAACAAATGCAGCGCCCGCTCAGGATGCGTCGCACGTCCCCGCCAGAGCACTCGGCTGGTGGCGTGTCTGGTGGGTCTCAGAGACCGCCGTACTGGAGTGTAGAGCCCCGGGGACAAGTGACGGAGGGAAGGGCCCGAGGGATGCCTTGAAGTCCAAGCATCCTAGCTACACCGCAGCATGTGGTTAGCTACACCGCAGCATGCTACACGGCGCCTAGCTACACCAAAGCTAGCAACTCCGCAGCCTGATACACCTTGGCCTAGCTACACCACGGCCTGCTTCACCGCGGCTAGCTACACCATAGCTAGCTTCACCGCTGCTAGCTTCACAGCAGCCTGCTTCACCTTGGCTAGCTACACCGCGGCTAGCTTCACCGCGTTCTGAGATAAATGGTCCTCAGGGATTAGCAGGAGTCAATCAAGATCTGTTTTAGTAACTTTTAGCTCTGTTCAAATGACAGCTGCTCTTGTCCTGGTCAGTCGTTACCTACTTCATACATTTCCTCCATGCTGCTTCATGTTGACACAAGGTTGGAAGACAGTCGTGTTTTGTTATTTATTCGTTTTTATTGAAACCGCAGAGCAACACAAGGCTGGTTGGCCAAGCAGGAAGCAGGTCCAGAAGGCTGGCTACAGGAAGTTGTTCTCTGGTGGTTCAGCCGAGGACCAATGGCTCTCTTCTCCATGTAGATGTTTTTCAGTGACCACTTCTGCACCTGTCCCACATTGTTCTGCGGGTCGTGTGTTATTCACGCGTCGAGGCGTCTGCAAGCCTCTGAATTCAACCGTCGAATGGACAAAAGGAGACAGTGTTTTCATCAGTCCCTTCAGCGAGGAGACGATCACCTTTCCTCTGAAGGGAGATCCGAATCCCGCGTGATGACTCTGGCCTTTGCAGTCCTTTGTAATTACCCGTTTTCAGAGGCAATCATTCCAGTGTAATAATTCAGCTCACGCTCCAGCCGTGTGCCCCTCAGGATGAATATTTATAACAGAGCGTCTACTCTCCTGCCCTGGGGCCAGACCATTTGGACTTCATCAATATGTATTTCCAAGGACTTCTGGAAAAGGCACTTCAAAGGAACTTCATCAGGGATTCCTTTTGTCTTCTGGGCTGGCCCCGGAACTTCACAGTTCACCCCCCCCCCCCACTCTGACGGAGATCAATAAGAGATTCCCCCAGGCCTGCCGTGATGTCTCACTCAGAAGAGGCTCCCGGCCGCGGCTCCCAGGGCCTCTCTACAGGAGGGGTCATGGATTATTTACTTTGTACACAAGCATGGCACGGATTGACCCTTTAAAGGATCTGGAGCCAAGGAGAGGAAGATAATGACTTAATGCATGAGAGCTTAGATCATCGTTAAGGTTTAGTTCAACCATAGAGCAGGTGGTTATGAATGGATGCAGTTAAAGGAGGCAAGCTGGCAGCAATGTGTAAGGCCTAATTGTTTACACACCGTTATCAACATGTCTCCATTCATGAGCCATGAGCCGTGTTTTAGCGTGGATCTTCGTCTGATGGCCAACATACTTATTATACTTAACAAGCCTATCAATCAGGTTGTGTCATGACTCTTTCATAATTGCAGGGACATATCTCAGGTCATCAGTCTGTCCGTCCGTCCGTCTCGTAGCAGACTGAGCAGACTACCATCATCTTTCTCCTCCTGGTAATTCAGTTTGATTCTGTGTTCTGAATTATTAACCGTCTGAAAAAACATCAGAATAAAACCATCAGCCCCTCCGCCTTCCACCTCCGGACTTTTATTCCACTTCGGGTTGAGTTTCCTTTTCCACGCAAGAGAGGTAAATGTTTTATAGCGTGGCTCTGCAGAGAGGCGCAGACCCCCCTCCCCCCCCCTCCTGCTTTCACAGGAAGCAGAGCCGTCCCTGGACAGCGATCTCTGCAGGAGCTGGAACTGGAAGAACTGCAGAGGACAGCCAAACAGAACGATGGATATTATCGCAAACCTGGGAAGGTCTGGGAGCCAGAGAATCCCGGGGGGGGGGGCAGCTTCAGGCTAACTAGCTAGCAGCACCGGCACCCTGTGCCCTGGGGCAGAACAGCAAGTGGGGAATATAGTCATCACTTCTGCTTCCTCTCTATCATATCAGGGGCTGCTGGGCCACCAGTAAACCTGAAAGGACCAACGCGGAACTGGGTGCCTAGAACACCCCAGTGTTCTAGGCTTTTAAACATTTAAAGGCTAGAACACGTTAACGAGGGAAAAGTCCAGGGCCTAGAACACGTTAACCAGGGAAAAGTCCAGGGCCTAGAACACGTTAACCAGGGAAAAGTCCAGGGCCTAGAACACGTTAACGAGGGAAAAGTCCAGGGCCTAGAACACGTTAACGAGGGAAAAGTCCAGGGCCTAGAACACGTTAACCAGGGAAAAGTCCACGGCCTAGAACACGTTAACCAGGGAAAAGTCCAGGGCCTAGAACACGTTAACGAGGGAAAAGTCCAGGGCCGAGAAAACGTTAACCAGGGAAAAGTCCAGCCGCAGAGAACACGTTAACCAGGGAAAAGTCCAGGGCCTAGAACACGTTAACCAGGGAAAAGTCCAGGGCCTAGAACACGTTAACCAGGGGAAAAGTCCAGGGCCTAAGAACACGTTAACCAGGGAAAAGGTCCAGGGCCTAGAACACGTTTAACCAGGGAAAAGTCCAGGGCCTAGAAACACGTTAAACCAGGGAAAAGTCCAGGGCCTAGAACACGTTTAAACCAGGGAAAAGTCCAGGGCCTAGAACACGTTAACGAGGGAAAAGTCCAGGGCCGAAAAAACGTTAACCAGGGAAAAGTCCAGGGCCTAGAACACGTTAACCAGGGAAAAGTCCAGGGCCTAGAAGGCTAGAACACGTTAACCAGGGAAAAGTCCAGGGCCTAGAACACGTTAACCAGGGAAAAGTCCAGGGCCTAGAACACGTTAACCAGGGAAAAGTCCAGGGCCTAGAACACGTTAACCAGGGAAAAGTCCAGGGCCTAGAACACGTTAACCAGGGAAAAGTCCAGGGCCTAGAACACGTTAACCAGGGAAAAGTCCAGGGCCTAGAACACGTTAACCAGGGAAAAGTCCAGGGCCTAGAACACGTTAACCAGGGAAAAGTCCAGGGCCTAGAACACGTTAACCAGGGAAAAGTCCAGGGCCTAGAACACGTTAACCAGGGAAAAGTCCAGGGCCTAGAACACGTTAACCAGGGAAAAGTCCAGGGCCTAGAACACGTTAACCAGGGAAAAGTCCAGGGCCTAGAACACGTTAACCAGGGAAAAGTCCAGCTTTATAAAAGTAAAGGGGGAGAAGATTCAAGGATAAAAAAAAAAAAATGGAGATGTCTAAAACATGGCAGGATTCAAAGGCCAGCCCTAGATGGGTGATGCCATGTGTGTGGCTCAACTTAGTATTGTTGACTATACCCGACAGACAGCAGAGAGCAGACGTTTGAAACACACCAAGACACCATGATTCAGGCTGATCCGTGCATTAACGCGATAGTCTGCTAATGAGGGTGCCCAGATGGCTGATGGGAACTTCGAAAGAGTCTCTATTCCTGGCCTTCCCCATCTCTACCCCTTCTATTATTCTTTTGCCCTGCGGCAAAAATAGATTTCCCCCCCATGCTTCCCTTACTTCCTCTCTGGGATTAGTAAAGTCTGTTCTATGACATGTTCAGCAGTGAGCAGCAGTACTTTTTAAGGTGGTCTGTGCTGGACAGACACCTCCTGAGTAGATTGAGACTGACGGAGCAGCAAGTAGAGGCCATCATGGTGGAGGCAGGACTGGAGGCCGGCTGGAGCTCAGGATCCTCTCAGCTCTGAGAAACCTCTCTCTGGCAGTACATGTGTCTGTAGAGGCCAGAGGGGCAGATCACTGATACCTCTCTGGGCAGTACATGTGTCTGTAGAGGGCAGATCACTGATACCTCTCTGTCAGTACATGTGTCTGTAGAGGCCAGAGGGGCAGATCACTGATACCTCTCTGGGCAGTACATGTGTCTGTAGGGGGTAGATCACTGATACCTCTCTGGGCAGTACATGTGTCTGTAGGGGGCAGATCACTGAAAACTCTCTGTCAGTAGATGTGTCTGTAGGGCCCAGAAGGGCAGATCCCTGATACCTCTCTGGGCAGTAGATGTGTTTGTAGAGGCCAAAGGGGCAGATCACAGATTCCGCTCCAAGGGTTTTCTTGAATCCGGCATGGTTCTGCCCCGACGGGGAGGCCAGTGCCGGTCAGGGGACGGCATTCAATGCCTGTCCACCACGGATGAAAGAGAAGCTCAGAAATGCAATTTCTTCACCGCTGCCCGGGAAATATTATAAATATGAGAATAGGTTTTATCTCTGGTCAGACAGGGAACAGGGAAATGGGTTGAAAGCTAAATACAGACTGCTCGAAAACACTACGAAATTGCAGAGAACCTGCACAGGAATATCCAGAGAACCTGCACAGGAAATACTATGAACTGATTCAAGTCCAATAATTTCATATCATCCTTGTTTGACATTTGAATGAATATCATGGCCCCATTTTAATTCAGAAAGGATAAATGCAGGATTTCGATTGAATAAAAGGTCTTTAGATCCGACACAAGGAACCCCTGTTTGCCAGGGCTGGTAAAGATTAGCCGCCTGCTTGACATATCCACGTCAGGTTGTAATAATTCATATAATGAACGTCTAATGCCACACATCCTCACAGCGGCTTGGAATACAGAAAGGGTTCATATTACACCTGGTTGCATTTGCTCCCCGTTCCCCTTGAATATTGATCCATATTCAAGTGGAGGTCGGGGGGGGGGGGGGGAGGAGAGAGAGAGAGAGAGAGAGAGAGAGAGAGAGAGAGAGAGAGAGAGAGAGAGAGAGAGAGAGAGAGAGAGAGAAGAGGAGAGAGAGAGAGAGAGAGAGAGAGAGAGAGAGAGAGAGAGAGAGAGAGAGAGAGAGAGGTTTTAGATGTGTGCCTCCCCATCCCCTCCGCCGTTCAGGGTGATGAAGAGCGAACACTTGGGTCTTTGTACCTCAGACGGATTACAGCGTCTCTGTTATCGCGGCTCTGGCCTCGCAGCATTCTTGGTGTCGGAGCGACAGAGGAATGAGTTAGGGTCCATGTTGCAGCTTTTACTCATAGGGGCCCCCCACACTGGGGGCCCTACACAGCAGAACAAACAGGCGCGCCTTCGCACTCTGTTTGCTCATAAAATAAAAGAATAAAATCCAACCTCTTTACTCCTCTGTGTTGTTCTACTCTTCTCTACTTTATGGAGCCTGCCAAGTGGTAAACCCTGGGATAGCGGTGGAGTTGAGCAGGGAGATGGCCGTGTCTGTACCAGAGATCCAGGTGCGGGGTGTTGACGTACCTGATTCGCGTCGAGAGCAGCGAAGAGCTGTAGTTCACTGAGCGGCCTCACACAAAACCTAACATTATCAAACTCCTCGCGATAAATTGTAGTTTTCTTTGCATGAAAAAGTATCTTTATTAACCGCAAACAACATATGTGAAATTCATGGCACAATTCAAACGGGAACAGAAAATAATTTTCCTCCCGCCATTGAAATACATGCATCAGAAATGTATTTTGAGGACCCATGTATACCGGAAATAGAGAAGGGGGACTTGGCCACTCCATGGGTGAGGAGGAGGAGGAGGAGGAGGAGGAGGAGGAGAGGAAGGCTTGGGTGAGGAGAGGTTGATGAGTGTCAGGAGCATGGAGAGCAACATTGATTCCCCTGTTTGATTTATGCTCAGTGTTTTTTATTTAGTATTTCTTAGTGTTGGGTCACAAGGACTCCCTGGGGTCCGATCTATAATTCATATCAGCACTTCAAAATAAAGCGCCCGACGCCGCTGAGTCCTCTGATCCTTCCATCGTTAAGAGGAGCCTTATCTATGTAAACATTGCACTATGGTTTTGGATCATTTAGAAAACATTGGAAATAAAACTAATATAGTTTATTTTTTCCCGCTCTGGAGGATAACTTATTGCCTGTAGAGCCTGACTGAAGGGTCAGAGTTCACAATGGTCTGAACATAAAAAAAATGGATAAAAAGCTATAGCGTAGCCACGGCTAGTGTTTAAGGTATCTAAAGGTACCAGGATGTAGCGTAGCCGCGGCTTGTGTTTAAAGTATCTAAAGGTACCCAGGACGTAGCGTAGCCGCGGCTAGTGGGTGAGGTATCTAAAGGTACCCAGGACGTAGCGTAGCCGCGGCTAGTGGGTGAGGTATCTAAAGGTACCCAGGATGTAGCGTAGCCGCGGCTTGTGTTTGAAGTATCTAAAGGTACCCAGGACGTAGCGTAGCCGCGGCTAGTGGTTGGCCCCCCGGGCACCATGGGGGTTCAGCTGACTGAGAACACGGAGCAGAAAGAATCAGTCCCCCTTTACCAGGAATACCCTGACAACGGGCAATGTTGATCCCTCTAGAAAACACACACACACACGAAGACACACACACACACACACGTCGGACTCCCTGGCTCCCGCGGCATGCTGGGAGTTATGGCGGCAAGGCGGGAGATGAAGGCGCTCAGCCGCGCGGCAACAATATGGCGGCTTGTGGTCGCCACGGCAACAGGTCTTATGGTGGTCGTGGGGATGGGGGGGGGGGATGTTGGACGGGGGATGATGTCATCTCTTCTGTGTTTCAACGGCGTTGAGGACGGGCTGTCTGAGTGGGCCTTCCTGTGTGTGTTGCCTCGATGTATGTGTGCGTTTGTACGTTGCCTCTATGTATGTGTGTTTGTGTGTTGCCTCTGTGTGTGTGTATGTTTGTGTGAGTGATGCCTCTCTGTGTGTGTTTGTGTGATGCCTCTGTGTGTGTCTGTGTTTGTGTGATGCCTCTTTGTGTGTCTGTGTTTGTGTGTGTGTTTGTGTGTCTTGCCTCTGTGTGTTTGTGTCTTGCCTCTGTGTGTGTGTTTGTTGTTGCCTCTGTGTATGTGTGTTTGTGTGTTGCCTCTGTGTGTGTGTATGTTTGTGTGAGTGATGCCTCTGTGTGTGTGTGTGTGGTTTGTGTGATGCCTCTGCGTGTGTTTGTGTGATGTGTGTGTTACCTCTGTGTGTTTGTGTCTTGCCTCTGTGTGTGTGTGTTTGTTGTTACCTCTGTGTGTGTGTGTGTGTGTGTGTGTGTGTGTGTGTGTGTGTTGTGTCTGTGTGTGTGTGTGTGTGTGTGTGTGTGTGTGTATCAACGCTAGTTTTATATAATTCATAGACAACCCTAATCGCTATGATCACACTCCTGTAATTGTATACCGTCTTCGTTGAGTACTTTCCCTGATGCGTTCATTTTTAGATAGTCCTCATTGTGTTGGTAAATGTTTTGTAAGTGTTTCCATGCCAATAAGTTGACGGTTGAATGTGATTGGACTGTGACGGTATCTCTCTGAGATGGACATCAACGATAATGGAAATTCAAATGAACAGTATTGTTTCAACATAATTGCACGTTAAACTGGGTCTTTCTAGTTAGGGATTGTCCCCGGGACGTGTTGAATCATCACTAATGAGCAACGCACACACGCACGCACGCACGCACGCACACACTCACACATGCACTCACGCACTTAGATGCACTCACACACATGCACAGGCATATTCCTTTAGCACCTCCCGACGCGTTGGTTCCACATTTCGAACCCAGCGCTCCCTCAGCACACATCAAAGCGACGGTTGGGTTGGCTAACAGACAGACGGGTGTTGGTAGGAGGAGGTTCATGGGTTCATGTCTCCACCACAGTGAAGCCCAGAGCCTCTCAGAGCAAAGGGCTTAGTAAAACAACGCTTTTATTCCTGTGGGCTGAACTTATCTAGGCCTCCGCAGAGCTGAGAACTTTTATTTTGAAGAGGGATTTGAGCGGTGCGAGTTGGCGGCAGCACGGTGACCTTTTCAGAACGAGTGTCTCAATTATTGTGTGATTAGTGGAATATGTCCCAGGTTGTAGCTATTAGTGAGTTTACTGGTAGTGCCATGTTAGTACTACTAAAACATTAATGCTGCGTTCTGGGTCTGCTGCACCCCACTCCCTGCACCACGCCGTGCCAAGATTCAATTGGATGAATAAATGGCAGAGCGCTGGGGGCTGGTTGGGCGGCTCTCCGCTGGGTCGCCGGGCGGATTAGCGTCCCGCCGCCGCCCTCGCTGCCGCTTCCGCCGCCGCCGCTAATAAACCAATTACAGCTCGTTATCGGACGGGCGCTCGCACGGAGGAGAGGAGCCTCTGTTCAGCGGACGTTATCGCCGTGGTGTTGCTGAGGCATGGGATGAATTCACCTGTCGCACTGAGAATGAGCCATGATGTCATTACGGGGTGGGCCGTACCAACCGGGGGACTGGGGTTGGATCAGTCCATCGTGCGTCCGAGAAGACACCCCCCCCTTGTGATGTCACAGCGTATGGATCTCTGGCTCGTTGCTATGATGGAGGGCGACGTTGTAGAACCAACCGTCAAGTCCTTTCTGAAGCAGAGCATGCATCGACCGCTTCATAACGGACAGCGTTTAACTACTGCCTGCTGCTGCCCAGAAACACTCCACATGACCTCATCACCCCGGCCATCACTATGACACCAAGACGGTGACACCGTGACGGTGACGCCGTGACGGTGACATCATGACGGTGACATCATGACGGTGACATCATGATCAAGACATGACGGTGACATCATGACGGTGACATCATGACTGTGACATCATGACGGTGACACCATGACTGTGACATCGTTACTATGACGGCATGATCAAGACACCATGACGGTGACACCACGACGGTGACACCATGACTGGGCCTCCACAGTGGTCGCACCCCCGGGCCCGGTGCTGGAGGGGTATCTCTAGGACCGGGGTCCGCCACTGCTCTACTATGAGCCGTGTGTTTGGCGTGGCGGTCTACCAGAGCCCCCCCCCCCCCCACACACACACACACACACACACACACACACACCCAGGAGAGAGGCCCACAGGGTTTCTGATCTCGGGTTTCTCTTTGTCGGAGTCCTTGAATGAGATCAGTGGATATGGAATTGTTCTGAAAGCGGACACATAATAGGATCGCTTAGAAATAAAACACAAAGGAAATCGAATATACTGCTTTAGTGTTGGTGTGTGCGTGTGTGTTTTAGTATGCCTGTGTGTATGCGAGTGTTTGATATGTGCGTGTATGCTTGTGTTTGTGTGTGCGTGTGTAGGTGTGTGTGTTTGTGTATGCATGTGTGTATATGCATGTGTGTTTGTGATGTGTATGCATGTGTGTTTGTGTCTGTGTATGCGTGTGTTGTTTGTGTGTGTGTGTGTATGAGTGTGTGTGTGTGCGTGTGTTTTTGTATACGTGTGTGTGTTCGCGTGTGTGTGTTTGCTTGTGTGTGTTTGTGTTTGCGTGTGTGTTTGCGTGTTTGTGTGTTTGCGTGTGTGTGTTTTTGTGTATGCGTGTGTGTCTCCCTTGCAGAGCTGCCTTAGCATGGATCCTCTGATTGGTCTGGATAGTCCTCTTTGGTGCTCTCTACCCATCCCGGTATTGGTTGTGTGTTTCACTGCCTTGTTTACCTTTAATACCTGTGTTTACAGCAGCGTTCTCATCACATCACCTCCCATCTCTGCGCTGGCAACGTTCCTCCCTCATGAATGACCCGACGTTGTGTTTATTCCGACCACCTTGGTCTGGCCTGTGTAATGAGCGTGTTGTTCCAGTTGTTCTACACCGTGGAGGACAGGAACACCCCCTCACAGTGCTGGGGGGGAACGGCTTACCGCTTTGTGACCAGGGAGCCAGCGGAGCCTGTTGGAGAAACACTATTTTAGACAAGGTCACCGCACTGGGCTGTTTCAGCTAGCTCAGCCTCTACGGGCTGTCAGTCGAGGAGCCTCGTGTTTAGAGCTGGGATTAGAGCTAGCATCAATAACTCATGCTTAAGACCCTTGTTTAGACTTTATGTTAAGAGCTAATGTTAAGCCATCATGTCTTTAAACATGATGAGCTCTTAAACTAAGTGGCCCATTAACTTTTTAGAACTCATGTTTCGTGTACAGGTTCAAAGGTCGTATGAACCTAATTGAAACATGAGTTTGAAACGTGAGCACTTGCAGTGTAAAGCTCGACACTGAGTTTCATTCAAAGCTAAACTTTAGAACTTACGCTAAGTGCTTGGATATATCATCGTAGTTCAGAGGTTTAAAGACCAAGTCAGAGGGGATATTAGCCCCTTGCTCACTGATATCTTTTAGCAAATACATTTTCCCTCTAAGAAGGTAGCCTTGTTAAAGGTCTTGAATCAGCTGACAGTTTTTATCGATCTCTTCATGTTTGAAGATGGTTTTAAACCTTCCCTCTGGTAATGGTCTGTCTGGTGAAAACAGGATGCAGATCCCCTGGCGAAATAAAGGTTAAACAGCGAATGTTTAAGCTGGGGCGATCTCCCATTAAGTGAGTCATCCTGTTGTCGCTGAATGCTAGATGGCCGAGCTAAAGCTAACCAACTGAAAAAGTGAATCTTCTGAGGTAAAGTAATCCATTTCAAGCAATAGAAACTTTGTTTTTCTCCACAAACTCAACTGCTTTGGTCCATTTATATCGGTAGCTTTATGTGATGCCATGGTGACATCCTTTACATAATCATTTTTATGAAGCTATCTATTGGTACCACTTTCCTACACAATACAAAAAAAACAATAATTCATGTATTATTCTGAGCTTTGAATCGTAATGAAATGCAAAGCACAGAGGAAAAAAACCCTGCATTTACATAACGTCTAATACACAGGCTGGCTTCGTCTGTGGATGTGTGCTGATGCCGTGCTTAATGTACACATGAAATTTACTGTTTCTGCTGTGCTTGATCTGAATTAGCATAAGGGGTTCGTTAATTGCAATGTTATCAAAGAGCCCCCCCGCTTTACCACCGGTGTGTTCACAGGCTAGCTCGGATGCTAGCTTCCTACGCTCATGTCCTACAGCACCAGATGATTGTATCATAGCATCACTTAGTTCAACTTTCTGCCAATTCCTGCTTCTGATAGGGCAGATTTACATTAATTATACACCCCTTTTTGAGGAGGGCGGGAAACGCTGCAGGAAGAATATATTAAAGAAAGTTGGAGTTATAAATACTAAACAGCATTGTTTTTATCAGGCAGACCTGGTGGTTAATGCCAGGATGGTGGCCCGAACCCCTCAGACCTCCACCCGCAGGGACCTCCGCCTACAGGGACCTCTACCCAGAGGGACCTCTAACCAGAGGGACCTCTGCCTACAGAGACCTCCACCCGCAGGGACCTCCAACCGCAGGGACCTCGGCCTACAGGGACTTCCACCTACAGGGACCTCCGCCTACAGGGACCTCCACCCAGAGGGACCTCCACCTACAGAGACCTCCACCCAGAGGGACCTCCACCCACTGGGACCTCCACCCAGAGGACCTCCACCCACAGGGACCTCCACCCAGAGGGACCTCCGCCCAGATGACCTCCACCCGCAGGGACCTCCACCCAGAGGACCTCCAACCAGAGAGACCTCCACCCAGAGGGACCTCCACCCACTGGGACCTCCACCCAGAGGGACCTCCGCCCAGAGGACCTCCTCCCACAGGGACCTCCACCCAGAGGGACCTCCACCCACTGGGACCTCCACCCAGAGGACCTCCACCCACAGGGACCTCCACCCAGAGGGACCTCCGCCCAGATGACCTCCACCTACAGGGACCTCCACCCAGAGGACCTCCTCCCAGAGGGACCTCCACCCAGAGGGACCTCCACCTACAGGGACCTCCTACAGGGACCTCCACCCACAGCGACCTCCACCCAGAAGGACCTCCACCCAGTGGACCTCCACCCAGAGGGACCTCCACCCAGAGGGACCCGCTGATGAAGGTATGGAGACAGAGATATCTAAACAGGGTCCTGAGCTTACTGTCTCTAAACCTGGTCCTGAGCTTACTGTCTCTAAACCTGGTCCTGAGCTGACTATCTCTAAACCTGGTCCTGAGCTGACTGTCTCTAAACCTGGTCCTGAGCTTACTGTCTCTAAACCTGGTCCTGAGCTTACTGTCTCTAAACCTGGTCCTGAGCTTACTGTCTCTAAACCTGGTCCTGAGCCTACTGTCTCTAAACAGGGTCCTTACTGTCGTCTGGTGTGCATCAGACCGGGACAGTGAGTGTTTTTAAGGGTTCATTGAGTTGGTTATTGGTTAATGGTACGAAGAATCTCTGAACAATAGCAGTACTTTAAATAATGAGAAATCAATAACTAACAGATTCTCGTTCTTAGATGAGTAGGCTGCTTGGCACATAATTCATTATAAAACTGATTACATTAAAACACATCAGTGGCCAAACCCCTCTGGTGAGCGTGTTTGGTTCATTCGTCAATTTCAAGGACATTGGTAATTTTGGTTTGGATTCCAAGCCTTCGATAAGACAGGTGTCTCTGGCAAAGAAAGAAAGAGATGACACATTGCTAAATCAATTAGGGTGTTGACAAGATGCTCACGTTGTTGAATACCGGCTAACGCAGGAGGCTGCAGCGTTAATATCAGTCCCTTCCATCTGTCCTCGTTTTAAACAGAGAAACCAACCTGTTTGCTTCCCTTGTTTCTGTAACGTCTTGTCTTTGAGTCTGGTGAATGTGTTCAGCCAATCTCCAGGAAGAAACCTACATTGAATCATTTCAATATTATATGCTATAAATGTTTTTTCCCCGTTCCCCCATTCCCCTGTTTTTTATCGTTGACCGGACGTGAAGCGAAGAATTACGGCATCGTTCCACTTGGTTTGTTTAGGTTGTTTACGAAGCCTACAAAATGGAGGCTTATTGTTTGATAGACGATCGCTGGTGCCCTGAACCTGACCCGCCGGCTTTACGACGCGGCATCACTCACTGCGGCGGGGTGAAGTGCATCCGCTCCCTAACTTACTCCGCTCGCAAACACCCCCCCCTCCAACCTGACGCGCACCATTATTGTAAAATATAAACACCGGGCGGACGTTTTTATGCATGTATTTACTCTGCTCATTCAGTCATTAAACGGGAATTAGCTTCCAGTGTTGACTAGCAAGCTGTCGGATAAATACACTGTTTAGCAACGCAAACTTCCCCCCCAATATTGGCTGACTTCTTTTTTTTCCCCTCTTTTTCAAGGGTGTCAAACAGTTCCCCAGTGTTCTCGTTTGAAAAGACACTTCTCGTTATCAAAGGCCTCCACGCGACACCGGCTTTCAGCGCGCCGTTATTTAATTAGGCCGCCGTTTTCCAAACGGAAAGGAGAGAGAGCTGGCGAGTCCCAAGGAGTCGGGGAATGAAGTGAAGCCAGCGGCGGGAAACACAGCTGTGTTGACGGCCGCCCTGCCTTCATTATGCTTCGTAATCAGGCCCTGATGAGGCTTCCGCCTACGGTTCCTGCCTCTGAGTGTGAACCACAGCCTCTGTTCCAACCCCCGTCTCTGCAGTCTGCCGTGCTCCCTGGGAAAGGTGGCTCACTTCAAGTCAAAGTCAAAGGCGACTTTATTGTCAATTTCAAAATACGTGGCGGACAAACACAGGAAGCTAAATTGTGTTTATCTCCGACCCACGGTGAAATAAGATGAGTAAGATGAGAAATATTTAAAATAAATAATGTCTAAAAAGAGCAAAAGGTAAGTCAAAACAAAACGGTATATATAAAATAAAATAAAACTGAAACTGATATTAAACCGTGATTAACTTTGGATGAAAAGGTAATTTACTAGATGGGAATTATTTCGACTTCCTCTTGGACCTGCTTTATTTCTGTAATATATCCGGATTAAAGTCGCACACCTGCACCTCCGCTGGGCACACACCACAGTTATGAGGTTGGAAGGTGAAGCTGGCAGGCTCGGGCTGGGGTTGTGAGTTCAACTCCCAGCTGTTCCTCTTGGTGTAAGAGGTCATGTTTTAACTACCAGTACCAGCGAGACCCATGTCTGAAACCGTGACCAATATGAGAGAGAACTGGCTGAAAGGCTTGAGACGGGGGCAAAAGGCAAGAGAATAAAGAGTTTGGAACCAGCTTCCTGTTTCATGTGTCACACAGAGGAACCCCCCCCCCCCCCCCGCCTGCTGGGTCCCGGACCCCCTCATTGGTCCATCGCAGGCCGTCTGCTGCAGAGGCCAATCTGGGTTCTGCTGGGGACTAGCGGAGACCCTCCGGGACAGCCTCATCATGTCTCTGTTCCGCCTCACCCGGCGGCTCGCTCCGACCGACTCCGCCCCATCCTCACTTCAGCGTCGTCTAGCAGCCGCAGACGAAGGGACCCCCCATAGGGCGGTCTCGGCCCGCTGCCGAACCACACACCGAACGGGATCTGTGTGTTTGTTTGGTGATTCTGGCTGGCTGCTGTGTACCAGAGCCATGCTGGGTGACTCTAGTCTGGCCTGAGGTGTTTAAGCACCACATCAGAGCGGCAGACACTTCTCCCAGTAGGGACGGCCGGGAGCTGGTCCAAGCTGGGAGCCTGCAGCTAAATGAGAATGGATGCCGCTAGGTTCCACTGCTGTCTCTAGCCGTGTTAGCCTGTAGCTAAACAACTATGGATGCTGCTAGGTTCCACTGCTGCCTCTAGCGCTGTTAGCCTGTAGCCAAACAACTATGGATGCTGCTAGGTTCCACTGCTGCCTCTAGCGCTGTTAGCCTGTAGCTAAACAACTATGGATGCTGCTAGGTTCCACTGCTGCCTCTAGCGCTGTTAGCCTGTAGCTAAACAACTATGGATGCCGCTAGGTTCCACTGCTGCCTCTAGCGCTGTTAGCCTGTAGCTAAACAACTATGGATGCCGCTAGGTTCCACTGCTGTCTCTAGCGCTGTTAGCCTGTAGCTAAACAACTATGGATGCTGCTCGGTTCCACTGCTGTCTCTAGCGCTGTTAGCCTGTAGCCAAACAACTATGGATGCCGCTAGGTTCCACTGCTGGCGCTAGTCGTGTTAGCCTGTAGCTTTCAGCCTCAGTGGGTGGTCCAGTTTGCTTCCTTGTAGCTCTAGTGGGAGAGGGCTGAGCGTTCACACTACCAGGGTGAGGGGTTCCCCCATGTCTCCCACCCATGTGAAGAAACACGCCGGCACAGTGTTGTAAAGATAACGTTTTTAGTATGGGCTCCAGTAGAGAGGCTAATGATGCTCACGAGGAGACACACAGTCATGCAGACAGAGCCTCACACACTCGGATTCCCTGGTAGTCTGTGCTCCAGCTGACGCAGGTCGGCCACTGTTAGATTGGATGGTTTATAAAGCTGTGGTCCCAGCAGCACCAGACCCCGACTCTGAGCTGAGGCCAGAGGATCGGGGGGATTACTGAACAGAGGGTCTGTGTTCTGGTCAGGGTCTCAGTGTCCCATTGTTTCACTGGAAATCACCGCCACAGCAAACACCCAAGGTCTGCCTTATGCAATGGCGAGTGTGGGTGTGTATGCGTTATGCGAGTGTGTGTTTGTGTGTGTGTGTGTGTGTGTGTGTGTGTGTGTGTGTGTGTGTGTGTGTGTGTGTGTGTGTGTGTGTGTGTGTGTGTGTGTGTGTGTGTGTGTGTGTGTAATGCGACTGTGTATGTGTGATATGTTACTGTGTGTGTGAGTGTGTTGTGCTACAGTTTGTGTGTGTGTGTTTGTTATCCATCTGCGTGTGTGTGTATGTGTGTGTCTGTGTGTGTGTGTGTGTGTGTGTGTGTGTGTGTGTGTGTGTGTGTGTGTGTGTGTGTGTGTGTGTGTGTGTCCACTCCTGTCCTGTCTGGTGTTTAAATAACACAAGGCTCCTCTGTTCTTCATATTCTTTATGTGCCTGTGTGTGTGTGTGTGTGTGTGTGTGTGTGTGTGTGTGTGTGTGTGTGTGTGTGTGTGTGTGTGTGTGTGTGTGTGTGTGTGTGTGTGTGTGTGTGTGTGTGTGTGTGGTTGTTTGCGTGAGTGCGTGCGTGGGTACGTGGGTGTGTGAATCTTTCTCACCGTAAACCATTTGAAATTCCTTGCCACTTGAAGTGCTGCAGATTTACTCGCGGCCCTGAGGACCCGAGGGAGAGCAGGCTGTGATGTCATAAATCTGTTAAGTGCTTTCCAGCGATAGTGAGAGGGTGATGGATGACCCCCTAATGGCCGGCGGCCCGCACGGCCTCAAGGATTTGGAGAATACTCAATTCAGCGGCGGCCATCTTGATAACCATCGGGCATCACGGCGACACACAGAGAAGAGACGTGGAGACGGAGGGAACGCCAGGCTCCCCAAGGCGAGGAGCCGTTGACCTGTCTCTGGCCTGGTCTGGGAGAGGCTTCAGGTCCGGCCTTGTCTCTGCTCTCTGTCTCTGTATCTCTCCTGTAGACCTATATCTCCATCCATCTATATCTCTCTTCCATCTTTCTCTCTCTCTCTCTCTGTCTATGTCTCTCTCTCTCTCTCTGTCTCTCTCTGTCTCTCTCTCTGTCTCTCTCTCTCTCTCTCTCTCTTTCTCTCTCTCTCTCTCTCTCTCTCTCTCTCTCTCTGTCTCTCTCTCTCTCTCTCTCTCTCTCTCTCTCTCTCTCTCTCTCTCTCTCTCTCTCTCTCTCTCTCTCTCTCTCTTTCTCTCTCTCTCTGTTCTGTCTCTCTCTCCCTCTCTCTCTCTCTCTCTGTTCTGTCTGTGTCTCTCTCTCTCTCTCTCTCTCTCTCTCTCTCTCTCTCTCTCTCTCTCTCTCTCTCTCTCTCTCTCTCTCTCTCTCTCTCTCTCTCTCTCTCTCTCTCTCTCTCTCTCTCTCTCTCTCTCTCTCTGTTCTGTCTGTCTGTCTGTCTCTCTCTCTCTCTCTCTCTCTCTCTCTCTCTCTCTCTCTCTCTCTCTCTCTCTGTGTCTCTCTCCCTCTCTCTCTGTGTCTCTCTCCCTCTCTCTCTGTGTCTCCCTCTCTCTCTCTCTCTCTCTCTCTCTCTCTCTCTCTCTCTCTCTCCTCTTCTCTCTCTCTCTCCTCTCTCTCTCTCTCTCTCTCTCTCTCTCTCTCTCTCTCCTCTCTCTCTCCCTCTCTCCCTCTCTCTCTGTGTCTCCCTCCCGTGGAGTTCGCCCCCTCCCATCAGGGCCCCATTAGTCTTCCGGGGCCGGGGTTCCAGAGTGTTCCGTGGGTCGTCCGCAGGCCCTCCCGTCTGCTGTAATGTGGGACAAGCCGGCCGGCTCCGGGTATTTATATCTGCTGATGGATGAGGCCCCGCGCGGCTCCCGAGGGCCCGCAGCGTGTTCCATTCCTGGGCATAGACGCCCTGAGAGCCCCCCTCCCCGGGGAGCACCCCCCCCCACCCCCCCGGGAACGGCCCACCGGCCCGTCTTCGATTACCTCCCCCTAAACGCCGCCCTGGTTCCACACTCTTTGAAACAACCTCTGGGTTCCTGTTCTCCTTCCTGTGTTCTCTGAGGCCGGACAGAGCCAACGCATTAGGACCCTGCATCATTCATCCCTGACCGGGTACGGTGTGTGTGTCTGTGTGTGTGTGTGTGTGTGTGTCTGTGTGTGTGTGTGTGTGTGTGTCTATGTGCGTGTGTGTGTGTGTGTCTGTGTGTGTGCGTGTGTTTGCACACGTATTCTTTGTGTGCCTACCTGCGTGTGTATATCAGTTTGTCACGGAGAGAGAGAGAGAGAGAGAGAGGGAGGGAGGGAGAGAGAGAGAGAGAGAGAGAGAGAGAGAGAGAGAGAGAGAGAGAGAGAGAGAGAGAGAGAGAGAGAGAGAGAGAGAGAGAGAGAGAGAGAGAGAGAGAGAGAGAGAGAGAGAGAGAGAGAGAGAGAGAGAGAGAGATTCTTGCCAGATGACCTCAGCTGCAGATTATTTTCACATCTCGTGGAAAGCGTTGCGTGGCTCTGGTCTGGGGGGGGGGGGGGCTCAGAATACTTTGTTCGGGCTTCAGTGTGATTTAGCCACGCAATACAGAGCCTGACGTATGGACCCTGATACACACACACACACACACATATATCTATCCATATATCTACAGTATATTCCTGAGGCCGGGTGATGTGTGTATTCCCTCTCCAACAACACCTCTCCCTTTTATTAAGTATCTCTCTGTGCTGCAGCACTCACTATTTCCCAAACGCTCTCTTTCTCGGGTTTCACTCCTTTTTTTAAACTATGGGTTGCCAAAATCTATTTCACATGAAGAGATTCCCACTGGCCCCTAGAACTCTGTGGCCCAGCGCAATCCTCCTACTTATAACCTTCGGTCTGTCTGTATCCTGTATACTAACAGAGACCCCTCTATATCCTGTATACTAACAGAGACCCCTCTATATCCTGTATACTAACAGAGACCCCTCTATATCCTGTATACTAACAGAGACCCCTCTATATCCTGTATACTAACAGAGACCCCTCTATATCCTGTATACTAACAGAGACCCCTCTATATCCTGTATACTAACAGACCCCTCTATATCCTGTATACTAACAGAGACCCCTCTATATCCTGTATACTAACAGAGACCCCTCTATATCCTGTATACTAACAGAGACCCCTCTATATCCTGTATACTAACAGAGACCCCTCTATATCCTGTATACTAACAGAGACCCCTCTATATCCTGTATACTAACAGAGACCCGTCTATATCCTTGTAAATGACCTGGGACAGGTCTATATCCTGGTATATGACCTGGGACAGGTCTATATCCTGGTAGACCTGGTAGATCTCTCCTGTAGACCTATATCTCTATCCATCTATATCTCTCTTCCATCTCTCTCTCTCTCTCTCTCTCTCTCTCTCTCTCTCTCTCTCTCTCTCTCTCTCTCTCTCTCTCTCTCTCTCTCTCTCTCTCTCTCTCTCTCTGTTCTGTCTCTCTCTCTATATTTGACCTGGGACAGGTCTATATCCTGGTATATGACCTGGGACAGGTCTATATCCTGGTATATGACCTGGGACAGGTCTATATCCTGGTATATGACCTGGGACACGTCTATATCCTGGTATATGACCAAGAAGCAGCCATATGGTAAGACGTAGCAGCAGCCTGTTAAGGACATGTTTGCGTTCAGCACCTGAGCTCCGCATGAGCGATGGTGTAAAGAGCGTTTCACACCATCCAGTAGGACCCGCTAATCTGCTAGCTCCGTAGCCGCCGACTCGCAGATGGCTAACATCTGCCCGTGCTTTTATTGTCTTGCTAGCTCTCTGTCCGTGTGGTTTTACAGGCAGCGAGAGAGAGAGAGAGAGCTGTGGATGAGGGCGAGCAAGCAGCTGTTTCTTCTTGGTCTGAAAGCGGGTCTCTCTGGAGACCCATCTGTTGAAGATATTCTGAGGACATCTCTGTAAACGCTGTATGTGGTGAAATGTTGAAATAATCTAATTGAACCGAGGTGTCAATGTATTGTTTGGTCCAACGGACTTAGGAGACGTCAAAAGTTATATGAGGGATTATGGTTGAGTGGCTAGAGCTTGAATCCCAGCCGAAGGATTTTGGCCGACTCTACTCAATGAATGGCTGTACGCAAGATGCCCTCTGACCCCTACCTGCTCCTTAATGACCTGTCTCTGTACTGTCAAACCCCTACCTGCTCCTTAATGACCTGTCTCTGTACTGTCTAACCCCTACCTGCTCCTTAATGACCTGTCTCTGTACTGTCTAACCCCTACCTGCTCCTTAATGACCTGTCTCTGTACTGTCTAACCCCTACCTGCTCCTTAATGACCTGTCTCTGTACTGTCTAACCCCTACCTGCTCCTTAATGACCTGTCTCTGTACTGTCTAACCCCTACCTGCTCCTTAATGACCTGTCTCTGTACTGTCTAACCCCTACCTGCTCCTTAATGACCTGTCTCTGTACTGTCTAACCCCTACCTGCTCCTTAATGACCCGTCTCTGTACTGTCTAACCCCTACCTGCTCCTTAATGACCTGTCTCTGTACTGTCTAACCCCTACCTGCTCCTTAATGACCTGTCTCTGTACTGTCTAACCCCTACCTGCTCCTTAATGACCTGTTTCTGTAATGTCTAACCCCTACCTGCTCCTTAATGACCTGTCTCTGTACTGTCTAGCCCCTACCTGCTCCTTAATGACCCGTCTCTGTACTGTCTAACCCCTACCTGCTCCTTAATGACCCGTCTCTGTACTGTCTAACCCCTAGCTGCTCCTTAATGACCTGTCTCTGTACTGTCTAACCCCTAGCTGCTCCTCCATTAACTTTCTCTGTACTGTCTATACTGTCTACTGTCCATATGACCTATAGTTATAGTAACCTCTGTAGCACATCCTATCACGTTACAGTAACCTCTGTACCACACTCAAGCGATCAGCTGCTAATGCTGCAGTTGGCGGCAGTGACTTCCTGCGTTGCACATGGCTGAAGTCCCCCCGTGCCGGCCAGGTAATGGAATCGGGCTCCTTATGGATCCCATTGGCCAAGGGGTTCATAGGTCAACCAATTACAGGGGCGGAGCTCCCAGCTGTCACAGTGACATCACAGGGGGGAGGAGCCATTGGACGCTGAAGGTTCGTTACATGGAGCCCTTTGTTTAGTCGGAGGTAGTCTGTGTCTACAGTTGTTGTACTGTCCGCTACGTGATTGTCCTTTAGTCTTTCATGTGAAGCCCTTTAGAGAGGTGAAGCACTCTGACGTGATATTATGTACCCCACTAAGTGTCCCTTTGACCCCTGAATCTGCTGATGACTCGGTTTCTGATCCTGATGAGGGTTTAATCGTATCAGCCGCTGCGCGTCGCCTCCCCTTAGTGTCCCGGTGACGTTGGGCGTCGTGTCTCCGTCAGATTGCGTTAGACAGCGGGGGCTTGTCGTGGTTGTGTGTAATCGCGTTACGATCCTGGACAGCCTGCTCCTGCAAACAAAGGTGAGGGAAAGAGATATGCTAATGAGCTCCCCCCGGACAGCTTCTATATTCTATATATCTGGACAGCTATCGTTAAAAGGTAACCTGCACTTTATCAAACCGATAAGGTAAATGTGGGTATACTGTTTATCTTTAAATGTCTACCGCTATAGCTACAGTACCTGGCTATATTTACTAAAGTAAATTTTATTTGGTAGCAAATTGTATTTCTCACGTTGCATTTCAATTTCCCGAAATTTCAACTAATTCTCTTATTAAATGTTCCAGCCTCTCCCAGCAGCCAATCAGAGCAGTCTCTACCAACGCAGCCTTCATGATCAATTACACCCCCCCCCCTTTGAGTTGATAATTCAGTTAAAGTATTATTCAAAACAGAAATAAAATGAAATTCCCAATACTGGTCAGGAATACAAATTGAGAGAGAGAGAGAGAGAGAGAGAGAGAGAGAGAGAGAGAGAGAGAGAGAGAGAGAGAGGAGAGAGAGAGAGAGAGAGAGAGAGAGAGAGAGAGAGAGAGAGAGAGAGAGAGAGAGAGAGAGAGAGAGAGAGAGAGACTGACAGAGAGGGAGAGAGGGAGAGAGAGAGAGAGAGAGAGAGGGAGAGAGGGAGAGAGAGAGAGAGAGAGAGAGAGAGAGGGAGAGAGAGAGAGGGAGGGAGAGAGAGAGAGGGAGGGGGGGAGGGAGAGAGACAGAGACAGACAGAGACCTGATTCCATCTGTGCGCTGACCACTGCTAGCGTAGCGGGGACCTAGCGAGGGGGGGCCCCTGTGGTGAGGCGGCTGGAGGAGAGTGCTGGAGGTGGGGGGAGCTGGGGGTGATGGGGAGGTAATCCTGGATCACAGCGCTAGCTCCGTTAGCTCCTCTCAGCCTCACTGGGGGGATTAGCCACAGTGAGCCCGGTCTGATGGAACACTGCCAGGAGCTGCCGTGTGAGAGTCTGGGTGCCGCGCGGAGGTGAGGTGTGTGTAGGAAGCTGTGTGAGAGATCAGATGTGTGGGATGGGTCTACATCAGGCCTATTCAACTAGCGGCCCGTGGGCCAAATGCGGCCCCTCTTAATTTTTTTCTGGCCCGCAAGAGGTTGCATGCAAAAAATAAATAAAATAAAGGAGGAACATAGTTGCATGCAAATCAGGTTTCTGTGTATAGCCCCGTGATACTAGCCAGTATCAGTACCCCACAAATCAGGCAGAACTGGCATCACATTATACTGACAATATTTGGCCTCAAACCGATACGTGTGAGTCTAGCTTTTTCTCATGAATGCCATCAGAAACAAGGGACTATTAAAGAAGGCTGCATGAGGGTGTCTCATGGATGAGCCAAACTAGGCAAACACAAGGCAGTACAATCTTTCTCACTGACTCACTGGCTCAAAAATATCTCATATGGTACAGTAGAGTTCTGTTTTGTTGTGATGATTCAAACAACATTGTTGAATTCTAAATATACGTGAGAACAAAATCTTTTATAATGATACGATTAAAAGTGAAGAAGGAAGGAATGCGTCTGACAAGTTTATTCCATGTAGTAGTACTATATATATTAAGTTAACACTACTTTAAGTACGATTTATTTGCAGCGATTCATTCATGTAGTGTTACTCTGTGTGGCCCATGAACCCCCAGTGGTTTTCCTTTTCGGCCCACTTGTTAAGGAGGTTGAATAGCCCTGGTCTACATGAGTGTGATAGGTCAGGCGTGTGTGTGTCTGTGTGTGTGTGTGTTTGACTGTGAGAGGTGGTGATGACGTGTAGGGGGCGGTGCGTCTGTGTTTGTGTGATCGGAGTTTGTACCGTTTGGCCGTAAAGGGCTCGGTTCCCCTTCTGATGGGGAGACAAAGTGCATCGCTCTCCCTGGAGTCCAAGGATTACATCCTCTCTGAGGAACTACCCATACTAACTGAGTTACTAACTCAACAAACTCTTGAGTAAATACCCATACTAACTGAGTTACTAACTCAACAAACTCTGAGTAAATACCCATAGTAACTGAGTTACTAACTCAACAAACTCTGAGTAAATACCCATAGTAACTGAGTTACTAACTCAACAAACTCTGAGTAAATACCCATAGTAACTGAGTTACTAACTCAACAAACTCTGAGTAAATACCCATAGTAACTGAGTTACTAACTCTAAAAACTGTGATTGACCACCGATACTAACTGAATTTCTATCTCTACAAACTTTGATTGACTATACTAACTGAGTTACTAACTCTGAGTAACTACCCACACTAACTGAGTTTCTAATTCTGAGTAACTACCCATACTGACTGAGTTGCTAACTCTGAGTTACATCCTCTACTGAGTTACTAGCTCTAATAACTGAGTTACTAGCTCTACTAACTCTGAGTAACTACCCAACTCTTACTCCTCTGCTAGCCTCATGTAACTACTTTTACCTCTGAGTGACTGTATCTCAAAATGCGGCTGCCTGTATCTCTGTTTTCACAATAAAAGTGTTTAGCTTTTAGCATTAGACTTCCACCTGCATAAGCACATATTGCATCAATCCAAAATATTCAAATCAATATAATAGTCATATATATTATTATAGGTTATAACTTATGATGATTGTATTATTTGATATATTATTAAGATATAATGTTATTATATATATTATTGAAGCCCATGCATATGATTAACAGTTAAACCCAAAGACTGTTCAAACACTTTGAGTGCATTCGTTATAACACGAGTGGGATTCAAACCCCCAACCCCTGCCATCGAAGTATTGATCTACTTCAGAGAAAAAGTAAAACAGAAATGCAATCAGCCTGTCGGCCGCAGCCGTCTTCAGTCTCAGGATGTTGTTGGACGGGGAAAGTGCACACAAAGTCCTTTCCAGAAGCAAGCAGTGGCCCCACGCCAGCCATTCATAAAAGCCATAAACACTTTTTGCTGATTAAACCTCAAACAAGTCTGTAATTTAAAGAGCGATTTGTTTCTGTCAGCCTCTAAGTGCCACTCATTTTACTTGTCGTCTGCGTTTCCTCTCCCTCTCTCTCTCCCCCTCTCTCTCCCCTCCTCTCCCCTCCTCTCCCCCTCTCTCCAACTCTGCCAGCTGGAGTTGATTATGCGAGGGGGGGCGGTCCAGATCATCTCTTATTCTGCTTGGCTGTGGCGCAACGCCTCTGGAGGAGAAATCACAAAACGTCCGGGGAGAGTTTCATTGCGGGGAAAGCAAAGCTCTCAGCGCAATAAAAGCCAAAGTTGCCTGACGTGATATTTTCTATTCATTCTCCAAACCGAACAAATTAGTCTCAGAATTGTGGCCTTTGTGTGTGCGAGAGTCGTCTCGCAATCAACGCTCTGGGTCCACAGCCAAGACTCTCCTCGCAGCCGTGTTTTAATCACCGCGTACAAATTGAGAGCGTGATTTTTCACTGAAGATTCTTCCAAGTGTGGCCAGACGCCACGCCGTCCAAACCCTTCACAGCAGATAGTCCGCTGGTATCTCCACCATGGTCCGTACTTTAGGTCACCCTGGGGCCTGGTATCTCCGTCAGGGGCCCTTACGTTAGGTCACGTGGGAGCTGGTGTCTCTGGCCCCAGCCATCCTGGAGCTGGTGTCTCTGGCCCCAGCCATCCTGGAGCTGGTGTCTCTGGCCCCAGCCATCCTGGAGCTGGTGTCTCTGGCCCCAGCCATCCTGGAGCTGGTGTCTCTGGCCTCTGTCATGGGCCCATACGGCTCAGAAAAATCGGACAGCATTTGCATTATTTTTCATACGTTTTTTTTGAACGGGTGCAAAAAGTTGCTTTAGATTGAACCATTAATTAATAATACAGCAAACCCTGAGAAGGAGTGGTCGTATCAGAATCCAGTTTTAGGATTATGTTTTAATTCCCCCTCAGTCCACTGCCTGCCTGCTCTCACCCAGACTGGTCCCTGTGATGGGACTGGGCTGGAGGCACTGGGTTTGACTGGGCCAGGTGATTGGGGGGACTGGGCTGAGGGACTGGGTTCAACTGGGCCAGGTGATGGGGGGTTGGCTGAGGGACTGGGTTCGACTGGGCCAGTTAATCTCCGAGCGACCGTCACCGACCGTCACCGACCGTCACCTCGACCGGACAGGAAGGGGGAAGCGGTCCTGTGAAGAGGTTCAGAGGAGGTGGCTGATTGCTGTGAAATGCTCTTCATTATGCTAAGTCCCAGTCGGTCATGATTGTGATGTTGGCCGTGCTCCACGGTGGCAGAGTCATGAGTGAGGTTATCCGTCTGCTTTGCCTGCGCCGGTCGGCGGCAGCAGGCAGCGGTTGTGGTGCCTGCTGCTGATACATTTGACATTTCCTCCGTCGCAATAAAAGCGTGTGGAGGATGAAGAGAACTACTGACATTTATGATCATAAACAGCGGTGGATATGCTCTGTATGTGTTTGACCCCCATCCCCGCTTGACTATGCAAGGCTTTTGTTTTGAAGTGCTCGGGGAGAACAGGAAGTCCTCATCGTTTGTTGTTGAGGTTGGGGGGGGGGGGGGGGGAGAAGAAAAGGAAAGAAAACAGGCGAGTGACATTCTTCCAGGCGAGGAAGATGTTGTGGTAATCCCTACGCCGGGGGGGGATGAATAAGGGGTAGGAGGGCCCGCGGCTGACCTGTCTGTGGGGCTTAGAAGATGTCCTTCAGGAGGTCAGCGAGCAGGGACACGGATCCTCCTCTCTCCCCCTCGCCTCAGACCAGATGAGGAGGAGAGCTGGAGGCCAAGCCGGCCCCCAGCTGGTTTAAGATCACTGCGGGACGAGTCCCAGCACACTTCTCCCTCCTTCCTGTTTCACCAGATGGAGAAAGTGTTGAAACACAATCGTGATCGTTGTTCTTACGACACAACAACATGTTTGATGTTCACCGTCTGCCAGCACGGGGATCGGATGACAAGGTTAGAGGGTGGTACGGGTTTAGTAATAGTGAATATAAAAAGGATTGCCAAGGCTATGTCTGAATAAGAGGAGAGAGAAGTTACGTATTAAAAATGCTTCCATTGTCAACATTTAAAAAAATATATCTAATACCTACCTCTGTTGTAAAACATAAAGTCGGGAAATATGAATGGATAATATAATCTTTAAACACAGGAGGACATATTTAGAAGGGGTAAAAAAGGAAATGGCAGATTATTTATAATATAACAAGTAGCAGAAAGTGTTCTGTGTGGCCGGCTGAGATCCAGGAGAGTGACGTGGAGAGGCCTGTTGTTAGGGGGGGCCGGTACAATGGACTGCCTCTTCAGTGGTCTGGACCGTTGCTAGGGTGTTCTGGACGGTTGCTAGGGTGTGCTGGACGGTTGCTAGGGTGTGCTGGACGGTTGCTAGGGTGTTCTGGACGGTTGCTAGGGTGTGCTGGACGGTTGCTAGGGTGTGCTGGACGGTTGCTAGGGTGTTCTGCATGGTTGCTAGGGTTGTGCTGGACGGTAACTAGGGATTTCTCGACGGTTGCTAGGGTATTCTGGATGGTTGCCGAAGTGTTAAGTGTGGGCTACTAAGTATGAATGAGGGTGAGTAGGGACGTTTAGGCAGAATAATAAAAAAAATACATTAAAAAGAATAAGTTTGGTAGATAATAGCAATTAACACACACCTCATTAACATAAACTATTAACATTAGGACAAGTGTGTACGTAACACTGTACTTAGAGCAGGAACAACGGACAGCAGAGGAGAATACGGTAGCAGCACCGCACAACACCTGTCCAACACTCGTACACAACTCTGAAACACAACCAAAACTGCAGAACAGTTTCCTAGCAACACAGTTCTGGACAGACCTGGATCTAAAAAAAAAAGGTGAACGCTCTGAAAGTAGAGCTGGTGCTTGTTTACGGTCTGACTCCATGTTTATAAATGTGAGGTAATCTTAGTTATGGATGGGAGCCCCCGGAGTCTGTCTCCGCCCGGCCCCAGCGTGAGCTCCAGGATGATTTATAACTCCTAACCTTCCCTGACGCTCGCCTCCCCCCCCCCCTCGCCCGCCCCCTGTCTGTGGCGGAGAAACAGAGCCTTCACAGTACTCGTGGGTGTGCGCCGATCAAGGCCCGCCGCCCCGCGTGATGACCGGCCCGTGCTGCCGTCGGACGCCCGCGCCCGAAGGTCCTTTAGCGCCGCGCTGCAGCCAGCTGGAACCGGCTGGAACCGTCCTTGAGACACAAGCAGCAGAGAGAACCCCAGACGAGGCATGGAGGCCGGCTAGCTCCGCAACGCCAGACACAGTCCATCCTAGTTACTGTAGCGAGTGTTAGCCAATGAGGACACGGCTGGATCACAGGCGACACTCAGACAAAAAGAGACGTCTGCTACAGTAGGACACGCACATTAGGGCCTAGCTAGTCTGTGTGTGTGTGTGTGTGGGGGTCTGGGTGTGTAGTATTGTGTGCGTGCGTGCGTGTGTGGTGTGTGTGTATGCGGTAGTGTGTGGTTGTGTGTGTGTGTGGCCCTGGCCCGCTCGCCACTGTTCTGGTAACGAGGTTAAACGGCGCCGCGGGCGCTAATGCAGCTATCAGGCTAGCGCCCGGGCGTGTCAGGGAAGCTCTTCCGCCTCATTGAGGAACTCTGGGAAGGGAAACGCAGACTTGAGCGAGATGCGGGCGTCCGTCCGTGCAGAGGAAGGGGAATACGCTGAACGGGAGCTCGCCGTGCTGGTACGTAAAAACCACACGCTATGATACATGGTGGTTTGGATTGAGGCGAGTGTGTGCTGAGGCCTCGATGTACCGTAGGGGTCTGAGGAAGGCTGTGGGGAACCTGCCACCATCAGGAGCTCATCTCTGAAGGGACACGTGCTGCTTTGCATCATGGGTATTGCTTTGCATCATGGGTATTGTCCAGGTGTTCACAGCTTATGGCCGTTTGGGTTGGTGCACTTGTTCCCTCGTTCCTTAGTCCCTAAATAGTGCACTTTTTAGTGTTCCCTCTATTGGAAACACTACAGTGTTCTCTAATATACACACACGCACATACACACACACATACAACCACACTCACACATATGCGCGCACACACACACACACACACACCAATGAACATATACACACACATACCCACAAAAACTCACGTATACAAACATACACACGCATACACACAGATTTACACGCACACAGGTACGCACATGCAGACGCACACTTACACACACACACACACACACATACACACACACATACATATACACACACACATTAACATACACAAACATACACACAAAAGCACGCTCATGAACACACACACATATATACACACACACACACCTTAAGTCAGGGTTTGTGTGAAGCCTTACCTTCTTGAACTATAAATGTCAATTCACTTCATAAAACACACAATCATTTCATACTGCACCATCATTTCATAGTACACCATCTCATTCAGAGAGCAGTGGATCCCAGGGCAGTCTTCCCCCGTGCTCACAACTTCTTTATTTCTCTTATTTACTGTCGCAGATCACCTCTGCTCTACCCCATGAATCTGTGTTAGGACACGGCCATGGAATATTTATACGGGGAAGGCTCAGTTCCTATTCGTCTTAATTAGAGGTGCAGAATAAGGCTGAGGTCTCCCCAGTGCTGGTCCCTGGGCTTACTGGACCTCACGCAGCAGATCAGAGACGCCTGAAGGCCGTCTCACCCCAGAGTCACTTCTAATGACGTCAGAAATCAGACCTCCTTTTAAAACCCCATTTTTAAATCACATGTTTCACTAAGCTGTGACACAGCCAAGGCGCGGGAGACAGCCAAGGGCAGTGAGACAGCAAGGGTGGGCAGACAACCAGGGCAGTGAGACAGCACAGCCAAAGCGTTGAGACAGCCAGGGCAGGGAGACAGAGAGGGCAGTTAGACAGCCAAGGCAGGGAGACAGCCAAGGCAGGGAGACAGCCAGGGCAGGGAGACAGCCAGGGCAGGGAGACAGCCAGGGCAGGGAGACAGCCAGGGCAGGGAGACAGCCATGGCAGTGAGCTAGTTTGAGTTTAGGAGCTCGGCTGAGTGTTGGAGCTAGACCCGGAGCTGAACCACTGAGCGGCCACCGGTGCCCTGGTGTGGTGTCTGAGGACGTCAGTGATCCCCCCGTTGCTCCCTGACCTCCGGGCTCATCCAGGCGTCGGGGTGAGACGGTGATTCATGGTGTCATTAGGGAGTGGCCTTCTGCAGCCTCACTCGTTCATCACGGTTTCCCAGGACTGTGACGTGGTCTTGTCTCCGGAGGTCCTGGCCTGAGAGGATGATGAAGTCCTCCTGTTTACCGACACTTTGAAACTAATCTCAGGGCTGACTGTACCTTTACTGCCCGGGAATCCTTCTTTATGGCTCTCTCTCTTTTGACAAACCCTGACGCCGTTACCCTGTTCCCCGTGGGCTTCTTGGGAGGAGGGGCTCCTGGTCTGCCTCCTCTTCTCCTTCTGGTCTCCCTTTGGTCTCCCTCTGGTCTCCCTCTGGAGAGAGAGAGAGAGAGACAGCCTCTCACGGAGCTCTCTTTCTCTTCCCCAGCGGTGGAGTCTGGTCCATAGCGAGCACTGAAGCTGAATTCATCACAGTAATTGTGATGAATGTCTTCACAAATAAAGTTGACCCTCGTTGACTAGACACACACCGCCGAGCAAAGCCGCTCCTTTGTGCGGCAACGATAAATTCAGAACAAGCCAACTCCCGCTCACAGAGAAACATGTAAAATAATAAACGATCTTGTCGCCCAATGTTATTACTTGACATTAATGGAACAATGCATCACTTCCAGATCCTCCTGCAGCCTCATGCAGTCGCTCCTAGACTGCTGGTGTTCTGGTTCTCTCGATAAAGGTCTTGTTCAGACCCCACCACGCTGACACTGCCTCACTTCAGCTCCAGCCTGGTCTCTCATCGGGATCATCAATTGATTATAAGGGGAAGGTAGAGAAAGCCTTTTGGTCGAGTTCAACCAAACATTGAATTGTTATATTTGGTCAAGACCCTTCTATCTTGAGATGGGGAGATAGAGGGGGAGGGAATAGAGCTAGAACCAGCTCGGTCTCTCCTTCTGTGTGTCAGGGACTAGAGCTCTAAGAGACACTAGCTCGGTCTCTCATGGGTTCTGGGTGTCAGGGCCTAGAGCTCTAAGAGACACCTGCTCTGTCTCTCCATTTCTGGGTGTCAGGTTCTAGAGCTCTAAGAGACACTAGCTTGGTCTCTCCTGGGTTCTGTGTGTCAGGGTCTAGGAGACTGTCTCTCCTGCTGTCTCTCCTTCTTTTTTTCAGGGACTAGAGCTCTGTCTCTCCTGGGTGAATTCTGGGTGGATGGGACTAGAGTTCTAAGAGACTCCAGCTTTGTCTCTCCTGGGTGAATTCTGGGTGTCAGGGACTAGATGTGCTGGTGGCCTTCATGCATCCGATTACAGAGGATCGGAACACACACAGACACACACACACACACACACACACACAACACACACACACACACACACACACACACACACACACACACACACACACACACACACACACACACACACACACACAGAAACATATTTATTCATGGGACGTTTTTACTCGACTCTCGGGATAAATAATAGGATCCTGTCACTTTCTATGTTAAATAAGGAGGGATCTTCCAAGGAATAGTTTGGTTTTTAACACTATCATTGGTGTTGTGCTGCTAATTCAAACGGATTGGAGCCCAGAAAATGGCTTTGAACAAACAAGAATAGATTACCGCATTAATGCCTTCATTGAAATCAGAACCATGAAAAGATGTAGAATTAATTGGAAAAATATAGATTTTTGAAACTACGTCGTCCACGACCATTGAACAGATTTATTCATTTATATAAATGCTGACGGCCGACGGAAAGAAAAGATTCAAAGTCTTGAAGTTAGCTTATCTCTCAGACATTTCAAAAGACTAATTTGTCACTTCGAATATTAGTCGTCGGTCACGATTCGCTGCCACGTATTTCAGTCTCAAAACAGTTTGACAGCGACTGGATGAGGAAGTTGGTCCGTCCGCCACGCGGCCTCCCCCACCTTGTTCATCACAAACCATTTCCTCAGACAGAAATGCTTTTGTGAATTTGCGAAGAAGAACAAAAAAAAAAAGGGGCTTTCCGTCTCAACCGCTGCTTGTCAGAGGCGTTTGAGTGGCAGAGATTGCAGAGGATAAGGATTCAGACCTCAAATCTCCAGCTCGTCGTACTTTGGCAAATCGGGCTTAGCAGCGATGCGTAGAGAGCTGTCATCTGCTTCACCACAGAGGAAAGTTGGTCTCTCAGACCTCTCTGACAGCTCCTCACGCTCAACTTTCTGTTCAGCCGCGACCCGGAAGAGCTGGGGGGGGAAGAAGGCTGACATCGCCCTGACCCGTGAACCTTGACCCCGCCTCTGGCTTCTCAATATCACTTGTCAAGCCTAACTCCGGCCTCCGTCCTCTTCGTCGCGGGCGCCATCCGTCCTACGTCCACCAAGACACGTCACACGCCCGCATAACAACCGGCTGCTAGGAACCCGGGCGTGTTACTCCAACCTCCTCTCTGCTTCTTCTCTCCGGGCCAGACAAGGCCGCGCGGAGCAGTCCACCCGTCCCCCGAGAGGTTCCTCACGCTGACGGAGCTCGCACTGTCCACCCAGCACCTCCGGACCCTAGAGAACAGCCCACCTGGGACTCACGCGCTGCTGTTGGTCTGTTCATGAGGGCCCGAGGCCCACTGAGCTCTGAGTGCCAGTCCT
>OLKM01000252.1:47430-66374 GCA_900291075.1 Melanogrammus aeglefinus
TGTCATCACCACATCGCCACGCTCAGCCATTAAACACTCATCCATTTTTAACAAGCCTCCCGACGTGCCCTCCCTCTGACCCCCTCCCCCCCTCCCCCGTCTCATTCTCTCCCCCCCGCCATTCACCCTCCCTCCTCCCCCCACCACCTTCCCCCTCAGATGCTGCAGACTGCGAAGGAGGAGGAGGAGAAGGAGGGAGTTCTGAAGTCTCAGCCAGCGATGCTGAAGGTGTTTACTTCTTGTAAAGGAGGCTGTGGTCCTAAAAAAGCAATCCAGGATGTGTTCAGCAATCCCTCCCCCATCCCTCCCCCTCCCTCTCACTCCCCCTCTCACTCTCCCCTCCCTCCCTCTCTACTCCCTCAACGTTCTGCTGAATCTATTAAGAAAAGTAAAACACAAGCAGAGACCCACCAAGCCCCCCTCCCCCAGGCCACCCCACACCACCAGTCCTCCACCACCCCCACCTCCACACCACCAGTCCTCCACCACCCCCACCTCCACACCACCAGTCCTCCACCACCCCCACCTCCACACCACCAGTCCTCCACCACCCCCACCTCCACACCCCCTCTTCACCAACAGCCGCACCTACTGCCTCAACCTCCACCAGTCCTGTGTGGTGGTGGAGAGCAGCACGTTAGTGTATCTCTTTTTACCTCTCTGTCTCTGTCTGTCTGTCTGTCTGTCTGTCTGTCTGTCTGTCTGTCTGTCTGTCTGTCTGTCTGTCTGTCTGTCTGTCTGTCTGTCTGTCTGTCTGTCTGTCTGTCTGTCTGTCTCTCTCTGTCTCTCTCTGTCTCTCTCTCTCTCTCTCTCTCTCTCTCTCTCTCTCTCTCTCTCTCTCTCGCTGTCTGTCTGTCTGTCTCTCGCTGTCTCTCTCGCTGTCTCTCTCTGTCTCTCTCTCTCGTCTCTCTCTCTCTCTCTCTCTCTCTCTCTCTCTCTCTCTCTCTCTCTCTGTCTCTCTCTCTCTGTCTCTCTCTCTCTCTCTCTCTCTCTCTCTCTCTCTCTCTCTCTCTCTCTCTCTCTCTCTGAAACATGATTTTGGTAACAAGGCCTGTTTAGTCTAAAGGTTTACTGGAACCTTCCCAGGTAGGCGGTGAGGTGGCCAGCGCTCCCACAATAAACCAGTTGGGATTAGTGTGAGCTGAAGCCAGCCTCTGGTCTAGAGGCTTCTCTCTTTTCCGAGCCGAGCCGCGTTAGAAAGAAGGTCTCAAATTAAACTACTTTGACCTTTGTAACGTGACAGACCAGTTCTCGTTACTCTGAGAGGATCGACGCCCGGGGAATACAGAACTACCAATGGTGCTCACGCCGCTAACAGCCGCTAAGCTAAGGTGACGCTAACACGATTCAGATGGCCCACCTGGTCCTGCTGCTCCTCCTCCTCCTAGCTGCTCCTGCTCCTAGCTGCTCCTCCTCCTAGCTGCTCCTCCTCCTAGCTGCTCCTCCTAGCTGCTAGCTGCTCCTTCTCCTAGCTGCTCCTGCCCCTAGCTGCTCCTCCTAGCTGCTAGCTGCTCCTCCTAGCTGCTCCTCCTAGCTGCTCCTAGCTGCTGCTCCTAACTGCTCCTCCTAGCTGCTCCTGCTCCTAGCTGCTCCTCCTAGCTGCTCCTCCTCTTAGCTCCCAGGTAGGGGGCCGGTATTGGGGGATTGAAGCCCAGTACCTTTCGGCCTGGGCTCGAACACCGTAACCCCAGCGCGGAGTCCGGGCTCCGAAGGACTCACCATGCTGAGGAGGCTGCCTCCTGCTCCTCTTCAGGTAGCTCCTCCAGCTGCAGCTGCTGCTCCTAGCTGCTCCTCCTAGCTGCTCCTGCTCCTAGCTGCCCCTCCTAGCTGCTCCTCCTAGCTGCTCCTCCTCTTAGCTCCCAGGTAGGGGGCCGGTATTGGGGGATTGAAGCCCAGTACCTTTCGGCCTGGGCTCGAACACCGTAACCCCAGCGCGGAGTCCGGGCTCCGAAGGGTAGGAATCACCAGCTGAGGAGGGGAACACGTGTTCTACAGGTAGACCCGTCATCAGGAGGGGAACACCTGTTCTACAGGTAGACCCGTCATCAGGAGGGGAACACGTGTTCTACAGGTAGACCCGTCATCAGGAGGGGAACACGTGTTCTACAGGTAGACCCGTCATCAGGAGGGGAACACGTGTTCTACAGGTAGACCCGTCATCAGGAGGGGAACACCTGTTCTACAGGTAGACCCGTCATCAGGAGGGGAACACCTGTTCTACAGGTAGACCCGTCATCAGGAGGGGAACACCTGTTCTACAGGTAGACCCGTCATCAGGAGGGGAACACCTGTTCCACAGGTAGACCCGTCATCAGGAGGGGAACACCTGTTCTACAGGTAGACCCGTCATCAGGAGGGGAACACCTGTTCTACAGGTACAGCCATGAGGAGGGGAACACGTGTTCTACAGGTAGACCCGTCATGTGGAGGCGCGAACTCGGCGGTACTCTGACAGGTAGACCCGTCATCAGGAGGGGAACACCTGTTCTAACAGGTAGACCCCGTCATCAGGAGGGGAACACCTGTACAGTAGACCATGATCAGGAGTGAGACACCCTGTCATACAGTAGACCCGTCATCAAGGGGAAACACCTGTTCACAGGTAGACCCCGTCATCGAGGAGGAGAACACCTGTTCTACAGGTAGACCCGTCATCAGGAGGGGAACACCTGTTCTACAGGTACAGCCATGAGGAGGGGAACACGTGTTCTACAGGTAGATCCGTCATGTGGAGGCCGACTCGGCGGTACTGATGAGGCTTCAGTGCTCTGAGGCACAGCGTGTGAGGAGCTCGCTGTCATCTCAGGGCGGGCCAGGTAATTGGACCACTGTCCTCTTGTACCATGAGCTCCTTACAGACGGGCGCGTGGGAAGCGGCAAGGACATGGCAGGAAGATGCATGGCCCTCTGCTTCAACGCCCCATTAGGTTCCGGCTACAGGATTATGAAGGCCCTCATTAGTCAGAGCCTTCGTCAGCCTGACACGCTGCATCTTCTGGGGGCCGCCGCCTCTTCGTCGGGGGCCCCCGGACCTGTGCTTAAACGCCAGCCACCCAGGACGGAGACCCCACCTCGGTGAGTAATGTGTGGTCCAGGAGCACCAGGGGCCCGCTGCTCTAGACGGGCCCCTCCGCGTCGGGGTCAGCGCCGCCCTGCAGCTCTGGAGGGCGGAGCGCGGCCACTTACTGCTTCATCGCTCACGGCTCAAACCGTGGAGCAACGTCAAAACCCAACCTGGTCTCACAGGAATCCGTGAAATGACTACGGACGCTTGGCTCAAAATCCGTGGGATCGTTACGGAAACACGCCGATTTCCGTAACATGCGCACGGACACAGATCCCCGTTTCACCGAGCGCGTCGACCACGGGCGCTTAACTCAAAATGAATGGTTGGACATTCCGTTCTGTGGAAGACGACCGTGCTCTGGGACACGATTCAATAGATTAACGGTTGTGCGCATGAGCACGAAATAGTCATTTGACGGATCCCTGTGTGACTAGGTCGACTCGCTCTGTGAAACGGGGATCTGTGTCCGTGCGCATATTACGGAAATTGGCGTGTTTCCGTATTGATCCCACGGATTTTTGAGTTAAGCGTCCGTAGTCATTTCACGGATTCCTGTGAGACCAGGCTCGTCAAAACGTAGACTATAGAACCCTGGAGGTGTCCGTATCATATACCTCATTAGGATTATTATTATATATATATATGTTATTGAAAGTCAAAGGAAACGGAGCAGTACGATGGCATTTAATATGAAGGATACTTCTTATAACGTCAGTAGGAGGTCCCATGTGGTCCAGGGACTACAGCGTTGTCCTGAACCCCCCAACCCCAGAGACAACCATCGATCGCTGCCTCTCGGCGCCTTCCCGTCAATCATTCACCGTCCCGGCAGCTGATCGATAGAATAGACCCCTTGATCACCTCCCCTCCCAATAAGGATCCATGAGCTGAGATCCTGGTGTCAGCCGGCACGTCAATGGTGGAACCTTGAAGTGAAGTTCAGACGACGTTTCAGCTCGTCAGCTCGTTCCCCGGTCGGCTCGTTGGCCTCTGAAGCTGTCTTTGTCAATCAAGTCATCATTAGCGTCATCAAGTCTGAGAGGACCAACGCTACCTTCTATTAGAGGCTGCTTCTGTGCAAAGCGACTGACAGGGAACTCAGATGCATGCCGTTAAGGCGCAGGTAGGGGTTAGACAGTGAATTCAGATGCATGTCATAAAGGAGCAGGTAGGGGTTACACAGTGAATTCAGATGCATTTCGTTAAGGAGCTGGTAGGGGTTAGACAGTATTTTCAGATGCATGTCTTAAAGGAGCAGGTAGGGCTTAGAGGTGTTTTGCTCATGGATCAAACCTAACTCTATACCCTTCTGTACACTTGCTCTCTTATTAAATCAAAAATAATCCAAACCTGCTTAGTCCCGCCCTTACATCCCGTGCTACTGCCCCCTCTCTGTAGGTTGTAGAACTGCACTGCCACACAAATCCCTGCGTGGAATACAAAGTTTAGATTTAATCACAATTTTTGTTTGTTTTAAACCAAATGGCAATGGTCCTCCCTGCCAAATTCTGTCCACGCAGATTTCTCATCATGAGAGGCGACGGACATTAGTTTAGCTGCTTGGCACTGAAAGTGTTTCCCCCAAAGCGTTGTCAGGCCGTGGAGGTATTAGGATAAGTGGTGGCGCGGACTCCGTGCAGCAGCTTGGCGCTCCACACCGACTCCACTTCTCAGGGCACATCTCCCCGCCTACAAGGATCCTGTCAGGTGGACGTGTGTTTTGGTACTCGGTTACTCTTAAGAAGACACGTTTTTTGTGTGTTGTCGTAAACTTGACGTTTTCTTAAGAGATGTTGATGCTAATTTAAAAAGGGGACGGACTAAGATGAATATTTGGATCCTCCGTCACCTTCGTCTGTGCTGTTTGTCTTTCGAGGTAGAGTTTTAAAAAAAGTGCAAGGGCTGACAAACAAGAACGAATCTGGAATATTAATCAATGTGACAGCTTTTAACCTTTTTTTTCTTTGAACAGAAAATATATAGAATTGGAGGAATTTAAATACGTTGTGTCAGGAATCTATTTTTTCTCCGTCTCTACCTCTCCTCGTCTCAGTCTCTCCCCCCTCTCTTCATCTCTCCCTCTCTCTGTCCCGGCCTCTCCATCTCTCTTCCTCTCTATCTCACCAACCCGTCTCCATGAGTCACTCCGTCTCCCTCCCTCCCCCGTCCCCGTCTCCCTCTCTCTCCCTCCCTCCCTGTCTCCCTCTCCCTCTCTCTACTCCTTGTTTCCGACTCTGTCGCCTTCTCCCCCCCCCCGTCTCTGACACGTCTCTCTCTCCCTTTATTATTCGCTTCATTTCTCTCCCCCTCTCTCCCCCTCTCTCCCCCTCTCCTGCTTCTCTTTTTCAACACGTTTCCCCGACCTCAGTCTGAACCGCGCTGAGCTCTCTATAGTTCCAGTCACGGTGTTCAGGGCTCCGTTTAAGTCTTCATCACAAGACGTTTTAAAAGCTCTATTAATGGATGTTGCTTCAAGAATTTCCCTGCGTTTGAATTGAGGTCAAAGCGTGTCCATTTATTTGGGGATTGCTCCACCAACGGTTCCCTGTGGACACATGATTAAGGAGCCGCTGATCTGACGCTGGTTCATTTCAGCAAGTCATTTTTTCTGAGAACAACATGTTGTCCTGTTGTCAGCGTCTCTTTGAAGCTGTGAGCCTCGTCCTTCAGACCACATGGGTTCCCTCACTGGTTCTCCTGGAGGAAACCATGGTCCAGGCAGAAGAGGAACCGTTCACGTCTCTCGCTCTTTCACAGGAACAACTTCAGCCATGTTTTGATGTCCGGTGAGACGGAGAGACCGGGAAAGATAGGGATATATAGAGAGAGGACATAAAGAGTGGCTTCTTACTGGCCAGCTCTCAGCCGGACCGTGTGATTGGTTAGAAGGTAACGGAGGTACACCCACTGTGGCCAATTCGATCCGAGATAATCAGACCACCAACCTCCACTCCTTTATTTCACCCTAACATCCTGTTCTTGTTTAAAAAGGTCCCATTATGGATGTTAGAGCCGGCTGGATCCGCTTTCCCGGAGAACACCTCTGTGGTTATGTTGTGTTCGTTTGGAGAAAAGCCTCAATGTTTTGTTACCCCCTCGCAGAGAAATGTTTTTTGGCGGGAAAGGGAGCAGTGTGTTTATCCTTACCTTGAGGATGTCTTTGTGTTCAGAGACACTCTCCCTGAACCCAGGGTGTCATAATCACCTTGCTTTCAGCTCCATTTCATATTTCTTTGGGTGTGCGTCCTGCCTCATAAGCCCCGTTCCCGCACAGAGGGGAGAATGCTTTTAGGAAACTGGGTTAGCCGTCAGCCAGGCTCTGAAATCCCCTGCTCTTGACACTCTCTCTGAACCCGTCCTATTAACAGAGGATTACGGGAGGCGGCCATGTTGTCTTGACGAGGGAATAGAGCCCAACATCTGAGCCGGGATGATTGCATCGCTTCCCGCTCTTTTTAATTGCTCCAGTATCACGCCGGCCGCTTTCAAGACGCGCCAAGCGCGCCCGACGCCCAGTGAATGTCTGCTCGCTACGAGGCTGTAGTCACACTGCGGAGGACAGACAGACGCACGGAAACATATCAGCTTTATGGCGCGGAAATAATGGGCTAATGCAGTACGGAGGGGGTTGGGGGCCGCTGTTTATTTGAAGTTGAAAAAATAGAATACACTTGTACCAATTTCACAGGCAGCCTTTGTAATGTGGCGTATTTACATGACAGAATACTTTAATTTAGTTTTTATGGACTTGGGTAAACATTAGAACCTGCTCTCTCTGCTGGAGCAACAGCAGCAAGAATCCTGCAACTTATTTGTTCAGCTTCTCACTGTGAATATTACTCAGAATGGTAGTGCGTGTGTGCCGTGTGTACTTAGTGAGTGTGTGTTCTGTGGGTTTAGTGTGAGGCAGCAGCAGCAGTGTCGGTGTGTGTTGTGTGTATGTCTGGTGTGTGTGCTTGAGTGTGTGTAGTGTGAGGCAGCAGTGTAGGGGTGTGTGTTTGTGTTTGTGTGTCTGGTGTGTGTGCGTGATGTGTGTGTGTGTGTGTGTGTGGGTAGTCTGAGGGTGCAGCGTAGGTGTGTGTGTGGTGTGACACAGTGTAGGGGTTTGTTGTGTGTCTGTGTGTGTGTGTGTGCGTGAGTGTGTGTAGTGTGAGGCAGCAGTGTAGGGGTGTGTGTTTGTGTGCTGGTGTGTGTGCGTGATGCGTGTGTGTGTGGGTAGTCTGAGTGTGTGTGTGTGTGTGTGTGAGTGTGTGTGCATAGTGAGTGTGTCTGTAGTGTGAGGCAGCGTAGGGGTGTGTGTGTGGTGTGTGTGTGTGTGTGTGTGTGTGTGTGTGTGTGTTCTATTTGTGTAGGGTGTGTTGTGTGAACTTCAGCCTCTAATTCATTTCTAGGGCCCATTAACAGGGGAGCCCTGCCGCGTGTTTAGAGAAACGCCAGGTTCAGCTCCTCCTGTCTGCACTAATTACACCATCAGTGAGATGAATGGCTCTGTGATCGCCATGCCTCCTGTTTTATCACACATATAGACTATTGCCAATAGCAATTAAGACATAAAGTACACAAACACAATCGCGCAATCGCATAACATATTCTCACACCTAATATGTTAACACACCAGCCTTATGACACAAGAAAACAAGAAAGTACCGTTAAATGTGTTCCCTGTGAATCCCTGCGACGGGCAACACCGTCGTATCATGACCCCTCACGCCCTAACCCCTGACGCCCTTCACCCTGACCTTTGACCCCTCATGCCCTGACCCCCTGACCTCTGCGTCCTGACCTGCCGTCATTGTTGACTGGTTGAATCAGAGCTGACTTGGTGGTACGGGGGGTTCTCTGGTATACGGTGGGTTCTCTGGTATACGGTGGGTTCTCTGGTATACGGTGGGTTCTCTGGTATACGGTGGGTTCTCTGGTATACGGTGGGTTCTCTGGTATACGGTGGGTTCTCTGGTATACGGTGGGTTCTCTGGTATACGGTGGGTTCTCTGGTATACGGTGGGTTCTCTGGTATACGGTGGGTTCTCTGGTATACGGTGGGTTCTCCGGTATACGGTGGGTTCTCTGGTATACGGTGGGTTCTCTGGTATACGGGGGGTTCTCTGGTATACGGGGGGTTCTCTGGTATACGGTGGGTTCTCTGGTTATACGGTGGGTTCTCCGGTATACGGTGGGTTCTCCGGTATATGGTGGGTTCTCCGGTATACGGTGGGTTCTCTGGTATACGGTGGGTTCTCTGGTATACGGTGGGTTCTCTGGTATACGGTGGGTTCTCCGGTATAACGGTGGGTTCTCTGGTATAACGGTGGTTCTCTGGTATACGGTGGGTTCTCCGGTATATACGGTGGGTTCTCCGGTATTACGGTGGTTCTCTGGTATATACGGTGGGTCTCTGGGTATACGGTGGGTTCTCCGGTATACGGTGGGTTCTCCGGTATACGGTGGATTCTCTGGTATACGGTGGGTTCTCTGGTATACGGTGGGTTCTCTGGTATACGGTGGGTTCTCTGGTATACGGTGGGTTCTCTGGTATACGGTGGGTTCTCTGGTATACGGTGGGTTCTCTGGTATACGGTGGGTTCTCTGGTATACGGTGGGTTCTCTGGTATACGGTGGGTTCTCCTGGTATACGGTGGGTTCTCTGGTATACGGTGGGTTCTCTGAACGCCTGCTTTACTCTTTCCTCTGAGCTCACTGCTGCATCGTGCCGCCTCAGGAAACACAGGCAGCAGTCGTACTGCGAACTGACTGGTTTGAGTCCTACACAAAAGGCATGATCATTACGCTGCACATGAGATGACTGGTCCCTCCTGCAGCCGATCAACTGAGCCCCTCAACGTTCCACTGGAACCCCGAGGAGCTAGGTGAGAGAGGATCTGGTTGAGCCAGGTGAGAGAGGATCTGGTTGAGCCAGGTGAGAGAGGATCTGGTTGAGCCAGGTGAGAGAGGATCTGGTTGAGCCAGGTGAGAGAGGATCTCCTCCCTCTGTTCTGAAGGCTGACAGTGAGCCATCCTTTGAGGCCTGGTTCCAGTTACAATCACAGGGGAACAGTTCAGTGTTCCAGTAAATTCCGGGATCCTAAGGATCCTTCTCGCACTTAACAAAGTTACCAGTTACCACTAATTAGGTACTTTTTATGATTCAGGGTGTGATGGAATAAAAGACTTTGAATAGTCCTCAAACAAAATGGCGTCCCTCCTCGGCCGGGGAGCTGGTGGGTGGCGGTGAGGGTGGGGGTCTTAATCACACCACCCAGGACCCCCTGGTGTGTGGGGTCCGCCGCGGCCCACCCAACCTCCCTTTGAACCCCGCCGCTCTGCTTTCAGGGATGCTCGCCGAGTCATTGTTTGACGAGACTATATAAAGCATAAGCCCTTAATCTCTCTCCGTCATGCTCGCTCATGACGTCCCGCTGCTCTGCAATAGCCCCGCCCGGGACCCCTCCAGGCGGCGGGGGCTGCTAATCTGCTGTCAGAAGAGGGGAAGCAAATGGCACCGGATGTGGCGGCGACCAGAGGAGGGAGACGTGTTGCTGCTCCTCTGAACTGCACGCTTGAGCGTCCAAAGGAAGCCCCTTCCTGTGTGTCCCAGAGAGCGTTTCACTGCGGGCTTCCCGACCCCAGCAGGTGGGGGCGGCTGATGGGGCCGCTGTCTGGGTTCCGTCATGTCTGCGACTCTCTCCGACTCTGTGTGTCTCTGCCTCCCTCTGTGGCTGTCCTCGCTCTCCTTCTCTCGCTCTCTCTAGACATCAGCTCCCTCTCAACCCCCCCTTCTCCCTCCTCTATCCCTCAGGACCCCTTTCCTCTCTCCCCCCCCCCCCACATCTCCCTTCCCCTCTCTCCCCTCCCTCTCTCACTCTAGATGGCTCTCTCTCCTTCTCATTTCTGTCTCTCCTGCTCAGCGTCTTTCCTGATTCTTTTCATCATGCACTCAGAGAGACAGACCTGCAGTAAGGACAGACCAGGAAGGAGGAATGCTGCACACCCTACCTTAACCTGTCTGCCTGGTCTGGTTTCTTACACCTGTCTGTCTGCACACTCTGTTCTCCTTGCAGCCATCTTGGTTTCCTCTTGGTTCTGTCTTGGCTCCTCTCGGTACCCCCTTCGCGGTTCCCTTTTGGTTCTGTCTTGTTCCATGTTGGTCTGGTATATGGGTGGGGACTCTCCCTAATTATTCCTTGAATTTCCTTCGGAGAACGTGCCACACTACTTCATGTCTAAAGTCCATGTTTCCCCTTCCCTTCACCTGGTTGGTCATCTAGCAAAAGGTACACGCCCCTTCCTCTCACCTGGTTGGTCGTCTATGCAGAAGGTACACGCCCCTTCCCCCTCACCTGATTGGTCGTCTAGCAGAAGGTACACGCCCCTTCCCCTCACCTCTCTCCCCCGGGTGAGTGTCTGAACACGTAAAGAGGGGGGGGGCGTTGCCGGGGTTTCCGGGCTGTCACCCCGCTCCGTGCAGACGACGGCTGGCTGTCAGACGGAGATGCACATCAGATGCACGCAGTGGCGGAGCGGAAGACCACGGCCGCGCATCAAACCGCAGAACCTCTCTCTCTCCGGCACGTTGACCCAGACGGGACAGCTCCGCGCCCCCCTCCACCAAGAGCACCTCGTACCAGAGAGCAGAGGTGGGGCGGGGAGAAGGACTTCCGCTCACGCTCCCGGTGTTTGTTGCTGCTGTACTAAATATGTCTGAGCACTGGGAGCTCCTGTTCTTCTGGAGAAGGGACAGGACCTCCTGTGGGTTGGGGGGACCCCTCTGGCCCTCGTGGTGCTTTAGAGCAGTCATTTACCAATGACTGTGTCGCGACGCACACGTGGGTCGCAGGAGATTTTATTTGGGTCGCCAAAAAAAAAAATATTTTTTTACAGAAATACTTTGGCACTATTTTGTCATCTATCTCTACAGCTTGAGTTTTTACTGTCTTACTGTTTACTGCTGAAACACCCAAATTTCCCCCCTGGGTGGATTAATAAAGTTTTATCTTATCTTATCTTAACTAATTGATTGATTGATTGAATGTTTGATAACAATAATTGCCCATAAACACTAGCCTACTTTTTTCGGCATGAGCATTTTAAAAAAAACTTCAAATAAGAAGCGTGTTTTTGATAGTACTGTACTATTTTTTATATTGGGTCGCGATGGTTTGTAATTAAAAAAAAATGGGTCCCCAGAAAGAAAGTTTGGGAAACACTGCTTTAGAGGGTGGGTGGGGGTTGGGGGAGCAGGGCCTGTGTCCCCAGACACACCAGGACAGACAGACCAGGACAGACGGACCAGGACAGACGGACCAGGACAGACGGTCCAGGGTGGTGTAACCTCAGGACAGACGGACCAGGACAGACGGACTAGGACAGACAGACCGGGACAGACACACCAGGACAGACGGACCAGGACAGACGGACCAGGACAGACGGTCCAGGGTGGTGTAACCTCAGGACAGACGGACCAGGACAGACGGACCAGGACAGACGGTCCAGGGTGGTGTAACCAGGACAGACGGACTAGGACAGACGGACCAGGATGAGGCACTAAGCGACGCGCTGCCAGCGCTCTTCCTGTCGGCTGCTCAGGACCTCATCATTCACCAGGGGGGTAAGTGGACTCTGACACCGCCGCGACCTTGCAGTTAGCCAAAAAGCCGTTTGGCCGCCGCGGTATGAATCCGGGAGATTTATGACGGCGGCGTTGGAGTTGCCGTGGCAAGGGTGATGAGCGGCTCGTGAACGGGGGCCGATCTGAGCGATGGGGGAGCGCCTGGGACCGCAGCCAGAGAGAAACGTTTATTAGTAAAGCCACATTAATTAGCTTCTTACGGGAAATTAATCTACAGATGAGGGGCTAGGGGGAGTGTTTCCCATGATGCATCACTCTGTATCCAAACCCTTACCCTCACCTAAACGTAGCCATCTGTAACGGACATGGTCATCTCTGATCTGATACCTAACATCTCTAACCAAATAATCAAACTTCATACCTCCAGCTCAATCATCTCTAAACTTATACCCAAACTAACCATCTCTAACCTAACACCTAAACTAACCATCTCTAACTTAATGCCTTAGGTTAGAGATACCTCGAACTCGTTACCTAAACTTACTCTAAGATAATATTGAAAGCTAACCACCCCCCTTTACACTTGAGCTAATCTAAAAGCCAGACTCTTCCTGATGCATGATTATACACCAGAGGGAGAAACTCCTCCTGCTGCATGATGGGACACTAGAGAGAGAAACTTCTCCTGTTGCATGATGGGACACCAGAGAGAGAAACTTCTCCTGTTGCATGATGGGACACCAGAGAGAGAAACTCCTCCTGCTGCATGATGTGACACTAGAGAGAGAAACTTCTCCTGTTGCATGATGGGACACCAGAGAGAGAAACTCCTCCTGTTGCATGATGGGACACCAGAGAGAGAAACTCCTCCTGTTGCATGATGGGACACCAGAGAGAGAAACTCTCCTGCTGCATGATGGGACACAGAGTCTGGCGAGCAGCGCATTGATGGTCCAGCAGCCTGCCCAGAGCTGCTGCTGAGTGGCTTCACATCAGCCGTTCTGACAGCTCTCAGCCCCCGGGTCCACACCGCTCCTGAAGGTCAGGGGTCAACCGTGGAGAATGGACCCCTGGGGCGGCCGGAGGGGAGACGAGGAGAAGGGTAGGAGAGGAGGAGAGACAGGGAGCAGGGAGGGAAGGAGTAAGGGCGAGGACGAATCACAGAGGGAGGGAGGGATGAGGAAATGGAGTGGAAACAGAGAGGTTTCAGCAGGCTGCCTCCTCCCCTTCACACCAGCAGGTATTTGTTCCCTCTTTTGTTGTGGTTTGACTTTCTCCAGACGTTGGTGTTTTTCTACTTGCCCAGACTCAGTGTCTCACGGGAGGACGGAAGAGTTTTCGATTCGTGGCCCTCATGATACGCTGTGAAAACTCAGAAAAGTATAAATAGCATGGCTGACATCTTTAGTGCCAAGGAGTGTTCAGTTGATTAACAGGTTGAATTCAGCTAGAGAGCCCTCCTAAAGTACGCGCTATGCACTTTGAATGTTTATGTTTATTGTCTGTTTGTATTGTCATATTGTCTATCATTGTCTGAGTCTGTATATACTTGTACCTTTATGTGCTGCCTGTGCTTATATGTTTTTTAAATATTCCCAAATGCAAGACAAATTCCCCTTGGGGCATTAAAGGTTTATCTATCTATCTATAACAAATGACTCATAAACCAAGTGAACCAAATCGTTCTCTCCGTGCTTCGGTCGTTCATCTCAGACCGCGTGTGAGACCCGGTCTGTCCGCCCCAGGACCCACACCCGGCAGGTCTCTAGAGAACCCGGGGACATCGGTCAGAGAACCCAGAGCAGGTCCGTCCCCAAGCCAGCGTCGTCAGGGGCGACCACAGGGCTCCTCCTACCTGATGGTTCTCTTCATTCACCAGCAACTCCGGTCGAGACCCCGCCCCCTCACGCCCGGCGGGCTCAGAGCACCCTGACCCCACCCTGACCCCCGGGGGGGGGCTCAGACTAACACCAGCCTGACCCTGGGGGGGCTCGGGGCTGACGTGAGACTCTTATCAGGCCCAGACAGTGTGTCGAACTGACCTTGGAGCTGTGGACTGTAGGGGCTGGCAGAAGGCGTTCAGACTGCGTCTCTGATCTCCCTGCTTCACTGCGCTCATCTCCTCCCCGCTGAAGCAGATGTGAAGGAGGCCACGGCTCAGACCTCTTTTGTCTGCTGATGAACACATTTCTAAGAGAAGAATAATCTTGTGTCGAACGAGGAACAACCAGCAGGGCTGAGCGTCTGAGAGGGCGACCTCTCTGAAGTTATCAGGGAGCCTTGAGCTCACATCGTCTGGCTTTCCTTTCCATCGGCGTCGTAGCGCTCGGGAGAGAGGGGGATTCTTTAATTGACGTCTGCGATCGGTGTGCAGATGAGTTCAGTCCGCTGGCCCCCTTTAACGGACCTTAATCCCGGGAACGTGGTTCAGGCCTCATTCCCCCCCCGGGCTCCTCTCTCCCTCCCACTTGTCTTTGCTAGTTAGTGTAGCGAACGTTTTATGAGACGCCAGTGTCATCCCAACAAAGGGGAGAAGCATGGAGCCCAGCGATCGATAGCCCGCCCTTATGCCTCTATAGAGGACCTGTTCACCATGAAGGCTCTCCAAACCAGGAGCTGTCAATCTGCCCGCCCATCAAGATTACCTTCCTGTGTGTGTGCACAGCGCATACTAGCCTGAATCACTGTGTACTTACGGGACCCGGACCCGGCAGGAGTGTGGAGACGTGTGTGTGTGTGTGCGTGTGTGTGCGTGCGTGCGTGCGTTCGTGCGTACTGGGGTTGAATGTTGATCTTCATGGTGTGAGCATCCTGGCAGACCGTATGATCAGACAGAGATACCACGTGGTTCTCTTTCCTGCTAGCATGCTAGCATGGTCATCTAGCGATCGAGGGCAGACGTAAATTTGATTTAGCAGAGCTCCTCTGGGACGGCCCTCCTCCTTGGCCGCTCCACACTCTCTTCATGGTCCGAACGCTCTCCGGGCAGGTCCTTCATCTCTCTTGGGGTCCGCACCCCCACCTGCTCACCACGACCCAGGAGAACGCCGCTGCAGAAGATGTCTCATGCTGGGTTGTCCTGAGGACCTGAGGGTCTGACGGGTCCAAAGCCATCTCTTCCCCGACCCCACCTTCCCCTCAGTCTCCACCCTCCATGTAGGAAACCTTCATCTCAGAAGAGACATCCTACAGACGTGTTGGAGCGCTTCCGACGAGGTGGAGAGCCGTATCCAGGCAATGCATCTCCATGATTTATTTATCAGACTTTTATCGGACGTTGTGAAAGATTTCATCATGGCCTCCTGTCAGCCCGCCTTGATTTAGAGCAGAGACGGAGAAAAGTCGACTGCTCCATGGACAAATATTGGCCTGTGGGGTTATAATAATTCCTTCTTTATCTAATATATTTCAGGCTTTTCCTGGCCTAATTGAAAAGAGTAATGAAAGCTTGATTTAATAGATGTGTGATGTAGTAGGGGAGTATATCTCCATCCCATTAAGCCCTCTGTCCCCGCGTGTTGAGGAGCTGTCCAGGAAATCCGTAGGAGTAACATTTTAATTAGAAGGGCCAATCCCAAACCACAGAGGTGACCTTTTCAATTAGCACGTGACCGATCACCAACATGTCGTTGGATGATTGATTGATTGAGTTAACTTTTATTTTGAACGTAATCCTCCAACGAAACCTTAAGTTTCACTTAAAAAGTACAAGTGTTCCTGCATTTCATTGGCCAACGAGAAGGAATCGAGAAATGTTCTAGACTCTGTCAGAAGCCATCTCTGCTCACGCCCTGGCCATGGTTCGGTTCCCAGACAAACGTTTCTGGATTTGAGCCCCAATGTCCCTAGTCTACCTATAGTTATCACAGCGCAAACTGACCCCTAACCCCTACCTGCTCCTTAATGACCTGTCTCTGTACTGTCTAACCCCTACCTGCTCCTTAATGACCTGTCTCTGTACTGTCTAACCCCTACCTGCTCCTTAATGACCTGTCTCTGTACTGTCTAACCTCTACCTGCTCCTTAATGACCTGTCTCTGTACTGTCTAACCCCTACCTGCTCCTTGATGACCTGTCTCTGTACTGTCTAACCCCTACCTGCTCCTTGATGACCTGTCTCTGTACTGTCTAACCCCTACCTGCTCCTTAATGACCTGTCTCTGTACTGTCTAACCCCTACCTGCTCCTTAATGACCTGTCTCTGTACTGTCTAACCCCTACCTGCTCCTTAATGACCTGTCTCTGTACTGTCTAACCCCTACCTGCTCCTTGATGACCTGTCTCTGTACTGTCTAACCCCTACCTGCTCCTTAATGACCTGTCTCTGTACTGTCTAACCCCTACCTGCTGAACAGTGGTCCTCTGCTCTCTAGGGGTTAGTGCCGCTCCGCCAGAAGTTCCAGCTGACATCTTTAAAAAGTCCAATCCACCAATCATGTGCTTGACTGCTGCCCGGTCTTCTAAGTGATGGGGTTCAGAGGTGTGTGTGTGGGGGGGGGGGACACGGCCGCTCTATGAACAACATGAACTGCAGAAGAGCATATCTGCTTCATGTGAGATTAGACCGCTCCCGGGTGTGACTGTCTAACGACTACCTGCTTTTAAATGACACAGCCTCTGTACAGTCTCATACCACCGCACCCACACCTGCTCCTTGATGACCTGGTCTCTATACTGTCTAACGCCCTACCTGCTCCTCAATGAACCTGTCTGTACTGTCTAACCCTTACCTGCTTCTTGATGACCTGTCTCTGTACTGGTCTAACCCTACCTGCTCCTTGTGATGACCTGTCTCTGGTACTGTCTAACCCCTACCTGCTCCTTAATGACCTGCTCTCTGTACTGTCTAACCCTTACCTGCTCCTTAATGACCTGTCTCTGTACTGTCTAACCCCTACCTGCTCCTTAATGACCTGTCTCTGTACTGTCTAACCCCTACCTGCTCCTTGATGACCTGTCTCTGTACTGTCTAACCCCTCCTGCCTCCTTAAATGACCTGTCTCTGTACTGTCTAACCCCTACCTGCTCCTTGATGACCTGTCTCTGTACTGTCTAACCCCTACCTGCTGAACAGTGGTCCTCTGCTCTCTAGGGGTTAGTGCCGCTCCACCAGAAGTTCCAGCTGACATCTTTAAAAAGTCCAATCCACCAATCATGTGCTTGACTGCTGCCCAGTCTTCTAAGTGATGGGGTTCAGAGGTGTGGGGGGGGGGGGGGGGACACGGCCGTTTGAACAACATTAACGGCAGAAGAGCATTCTGCTTCATGTGAGATGAGACCGCTCCCTGGGGGAGGGGACAATGACACCCTGTTTTAATACACAGCCTCCGCACAGACTCATGCACCGCAGCACCAACACCTGACGGAGGTGGAGGAAGGGCAGGGTGGAGGAGGTGGAGGAGGAGGAGGGGCATGGTGGAGGAGGAGGAGGGGCAGGGTGGAGGAGGTGGAGGAGGAGGAGGGGCATGGAGGAGGAGGAGGAGGGGCAGGGTGAAGGAGGAGGAGGAGGGGCAGGGTGGAGGTGGAGGAGGGGCAGGGTGGAGGAGGAGGGGTTTGGTAGAGGTGGAGGAGGTGGATGGTGGAGGTGGAGGAGGTGCAGGGTGGAGGAGGGGCAGGGTGGAGGTGGATGGTAGAGGTGGAGGAGGTGCAGGGTGGAGGAGGAGGAGGTGGATGGTAGAGGTGGAGGAGGTGCAGGGTGGAGGAGGAGGAGGTGGATGGTGGAGGTGGAGGAGGTGCATGGTGGAGGGGCACGGGGGCCGCCCCCCTGCTGGGTCTCACTCTCAGGGAGAGGAATGGCCCTGGAGGTGTTAGGGAGCGATCATTCCCTTTAAGAAACCCCCACCCCCAGCTCCACCCATGTATTTAGTGTGCTGCGGGTGGAGCTCAGGGTTGGCTGTGTGGTAACACCAGCAGCCGGGCCACGTGACGGAGGAGGGCCGCGTGACGGAGGAGGGCCACGTGACGGAGGAGGGCACACGTGACGGAGGAGGGCCAAATGACGGAGGAGGGTGTGAAGTCCTGTTAGTCACGGAGGAATACAGCACAGAGGAGAAGGAGAGGGGAGGGGAGAGGAGAGGGGGGAGAGAGGACGAGAGGAGAGGGGAGGGGAGGAGAAGGGGAGGGGGGAGAGGGGGAGGAGAGAGGACGAGAGGAGAGGGGGAGGGAGGAGGAGGGGAGGAGAGAGGACGAGAGGAGAGGGGGGAGGGGAGAGGGGGAGAGGGGAGGAGGGAGAGAAGGGGAGAGGAAGAGGGGAGGAGGGTGAGAAGAGGAGGAGAGGGGGGAGGAGGAGGGGAGGGGAGAGAGGGGGAGAGGACAGAGAGGAGACAGGGGAGGGGGAGAGAGAAGGGGAGGGGGGAGAGGTGAGGGGAGAGAGGTGAGGAGGGAAGAGGGGGAGAGGAGGAGGGGGAGGAGAGAGGAGAGAGAAGGGGGGAGGGGAAGAGGGAAGGGAAGGGGAGGAAGAGGGAGGAGAGCAGAGGAGTGGAAGGAGAGCAGAGGAGAGAAAGGAGAGGAGAGAGGAGGAGGAGGGGAGGGGGAGGAGAGGAGGAGGGGAGGGGAGAGGAGAGGAGGGGAGGAGGAGGGGAGAGGGGGGGAGGGGAGGAGGTGAGAGGGGGGGAGGAGAGGAGAGGAGGAGAGCAGAGTGTTGAGGAGAAGCCGAGGACGCCCTGATTAAAATTCTCTCCCGCTCTGAGGATCTCTGGGCAGGCGGCTTACTATGATATTCCCTTTCATGTCTGTGGAATAAAGTTCTCAGAGTAAAGCTGCTCCAGATCTCGAGCGGGCCCGGTCCGGGCCCCGGGGCGCACCAGGAAGCTGAGATGGAGATGAAACGAGGGGGGGGGGGGGGAAAGGGGGGGGGGGGGAATAAACAGAAGCGTCGACGCGCTCCTCGCTCTAATCAGCTGTAGACAAACAAGCCGGGGTTCGTGGAAAGGTCAGCGCCCCACTCGGGGTGTTTCTAAATGTGTCTAGACCCTGCCGGGGAGAACACATGCTCCACAACAATCACCTACAAGCAAGAGCGGATCACAGCCCCCTGCGCACACGGCCCCTCCACTGGCCACTGGAGGGTGACGTGTCACGGCTGTGTCTCAATGTGGACCCGATGAGGGGTTTGTGTGTGTGTGTGTGTGTGTGTGTGTGTGTGTGTGTGTGTGTGTGTGTGTGTGTGTGTGTGTGTGTGTGTGTGTGTGTGTGTGTGTGTGTGTGTGTGTGTGTGTGTGTCGCTCAAGATGTGCTTTAATGTAAAATGAAGGTTAGTCTGGCTGATTATCCTGAGACTCAAACTTCTCTCTCTCTCTCCTCTGCTCTCTC
>OLKM01000252.1:66558-69058 GCA_900291075.1 Melanogrammus aeglefinus
GATCTGTCTCTCTCTCTCTCTCTTTCACTCTCTCTCTCTCTCCCTCTCTCTCTTTCTCTAGCTCTCCCTCTCTCCTCACAGTGGAAATGTACTGTACGGTTTTGTCAAAGTATAAGAAGAGAAAAATAAGATACACAAATAGGACATAAAGAAATGATTTCCAAAGATGCAATTAATCACTCACTGGTTAATCAAGTGCTGGTATTCTTTAATCTTTTCTTTTAGTGATTTAAGACTCTATGATCCAAGCCCATTATTGAGACACAGATCTAAATGGATGGATGTTTAGAGATGGGGGTGTACCTCGGGGATCGAACCCAGTGCCTTTTGAATGGGAGTCGAACCCCCTTCCTCTCTTCCACACACGACATGTGGACCCCGTCATGTGACGGGGGTAGACCCTGTCATGTGACGGGGACAGACCCTGTCATGTGACGGGGACAGACCCTGTCATGTGACGGGGACAGACCCTGTCATGTGACGGGGGTAGACCCTGTCATGTGACGGGGACAGACCCTGTCATGTGACGGGGGTAGACCCCGTCATCCATGTGACGGGGTAGACCCTGTCAATGGGACAGGGGACAGGACCCTGTCAAAGTGTACGGGGACAGACCCTGTCATGTAGACGGGGGTATACCCCTGTCATGTGACAGGGGTTTAGACCCGTCAATGTATGTGACGGGGTAGAGCCCCGTCATGTGACGGGTGACAGACCCTGTCTTACATGTGACGGGGGTAGACCCTGTCATCATGTGACGGGGGTAGGACCCTCCTGTCATGTGAACGGGGGACAGACCCCTGTCATGCGGTAGACCTCATGTGACGGGAGGCAGACCCCCGTAATGTGACGGGGACAGACCCCGTCATGTGACGGGGGTAGACCCTGTCATGTGACGGGGGTAGACCCTGTCATGTGACGGGGGTAGACCCTGTCATGTGACGGGGACAGACCCTGTCATGTGACGGGGGACAGACCCTGTCATGTGACGGGGGTAGACCCTGTCATGTGACGGGGGTAGACCCCGTCATGTGACGGGGGTAGACCCCGTCATGTGACGGGGACAGACCCCGTCATGTGACGGGGACAGACCCCGTCATGTGACGGGGACAGACCCCGTCATGTGACGGGGGTAGACCCCGTCATGTGACGGGGGACAGACCCTGTGACGTTGGAAAGAGGATGAACCAACGAGCCGCCCTGAAGAGTCCTCAGCGAGAGTCGTGTTACCGGACGGCGTGCTGTTTGGTTTCACGGGACACGACCTGGTGACCGGGTGACGGAGCGACGTCTGATGGCGTGACTCACCTCCCCGTCATCTCACCTCCCCCTCATCACCTCCTCACCGCTCCATTCTTTGTGCGGCCGTTTTCCGATGTTGTTAAATCGTGACGTGTCTCGGGCCCTTGGAGCACAGATAGTGGGTGGTGGATTTATGGCGGACGGCGCTGGGAGGCATTTCTGGAGCCCAGATGTAAAGGGCCAGATCGTCCACCGCCTCGATCCCTGATCCAGACCCCGCTGGGTCTGAGCTCCTCCAGCTGTGGACGCCATCACATCTGGCAGCCCGCCGCTGACCTGCCGCTGAGCGGGAAGACAGACTGACGTGGAGGACAGGAGTCCGACCGCTCCCCTCCTCCTCCTCCTCCTCCTCCTCCTCCTACTCCTACTCCTACTCCTACTCCTCCTCCTCCTCCTCCACCTCCTCCTCCTCCTCCTCCTCCCCTCGTTAAGGGAGGTGCCCCAGAGTTAATTGGTCGGCCTTTGCCTCACTGCCTCTGTCTTAGCGGAGGCTGATTTCACCATGCCGTATTTAGCTTGCAGCTTAATAAACTGAAAGAAAGGGTTAAAATGTGGGCTGAGTTTAGTGATGGTGATCCCTGCGAGTCTAGCTCTGAGTCTAGCTCTGAGTCTACCTCTGAGACTACCTCTGAGACTACCTCTCTGAATCTACCTCTCTGAGCCTACCTCTGAGTCTAGCTCTGAGACTACCTCTGAGACTACCTCTGAGACTACCTCTGAGACTACCTCTCTGAGCCTACCTCTTTGAGCCTACCTCTGAGTCTACCTCTGAGACTACCTCTCTGAGCCTACCTCTCTGAGCCTACCTCTGAGACTACCTCTGAGACTACCTCTGAGTCTACCTCTGAGTCTACCTCTGAGACTACCTCTGAGACTACCTCTGAGCCTACCTCCTTGCCTGACACTGATCCAGGGGCCTTTCAGCGTCACCGGGGGGGGGGGGGTCGACAGGGTTTATGGATGACGGGGTGAATTAACTGGAATACCAACCTGACCAGGGGCTTTGGAAGAGTAATTGCACCCGATTACTCAACTGAATCTCCTCCGACACAGAAAGGATTTAAATATTTCAAAATGTTCATTTAAAATATTCAACACCGAAAGTAAAAATATACATCCAGGAAAGGCTTCGGACGGAGGTTTGAGACGGTGTACACAAAGAAACGAGCCCGTCCAGTACGCTGAGATGAGTGTGTTC
>OLKM01000252.1:74058-81558 GCA_900291075.1 Melanogrammus aeglefinus
GGGGGTTCAGGTCACGGACGCACGGCGGCTCCTTGTTGCCTCTGATTCAAGATGTTCGCTCTGCATCCCTACCTTCTGTCCCCCCTCTCAGAAGACCTGGGGGGCGGCGGGGGGAATGACAACAGAAGCAGCAGGCGGCCTAGCCCGGGCGCTAACACTCGGCTCATCTTTGAATTGAAATCATTCCGCTCCTTTGTGGAAGGAGCATCAATATTTCCTTTGTTGGGAGCAGCAGGAGAACGGCTGTTCACCGGAGCGCTCCGAGCGGCTGATTGCCAGTCTTCCCCTCAGCCTTCCCCTCCTTTCAGACGCTCCTCTCCGCTCACCGCAGCGTTCCGTCGGGGGGCGGCTTCTGAGCGGCTCGGTCGGGGGAACAAAAGGCTCAGCGGGCCGGCCGTACTCCAGCCTCCAGACGAGTGGCACTCGTCAAGGTCGCACCACGACCCGACCCGCTGGAGGGCGGCGGCCCCTGGCGCGGCCGGAACCACGCCGTCCGGCCGCGTGAGGCTGCAGTCAGCTGTCTGTCAGCGCCGCCGGCTGATTGGCTGCCGCCCCCCCCCCCCCGTCTTTTTTAAATGAGCGTGTTGGTGCTGATTCTGTTCCGGGGGGACGGCGCTAATGGACCCCGACGCAGAGGCTCCCCGCGGGCGCCAGGCTCCTCGTTAATAGCTGTTACTGCTGAGGGGCCCTCAAAGTGTTTCTGTTTCTAAATGTGAAATGATGGAGTTATCCAGAGTGCGAACGTCCCTCTGTCTGTCCGTCCTTCTACCTGTTATCCATTCTGTCCATCCACCAAACCCCTCAGAATGTACATCTGTCTGTCCATACGTCCACCATTTAAAACCCGTCCATTCCTGTCTGTGTCTCACCTGTAGCTCCTCCTCCAAGGTCATCTCAGACCATTCCAGCGTCCGTCCTGGTCCTCACCTGTTCCTCCCGGATGGAGGGTGCAGGAGGGGGGCTGTCCCACTCTCTCCCCAGGTGGGGGCTCTGAATGGGACCCCAATCTGAGGGTGTCTCTCCACTCCCCCGGGTTCGGTTCCGCTCCTCGTTGGCCTCATGTTGTGAGCCAGAGCACCTGTCTCTCTCCTCCCCGGGACGGCCCCCCGGAGCTGGGGCTGTCGCGGGCCAACTCTGGGGTTCCTGGTTCGAACCCCGCTGGGGGCAGGTGCTGCCTCTGACGGCGCTGTGTGTGTGACTTAGGGCTCGGCGATTAATCGAATTTTGATCGCGATTACGATTTTAGCGACAAGCGATCACAGAATTAACATAATCGAGTTTTTCTATTTTCTATTCTTTCTTTTTTTATAGAAAGGGCAGAACAGCTGGATACAGATCTGTATTTTATTTTAGATTGGATTCTTTCTGACCATTTGGTGCATTTTGTAGTTCTCAGTTACAAAGTTTTTTTGGGGAGAGACATGCTGAATAAATACATGTTTTCAAACTCAAAAATAATTGTTTAAATAATCGTGATTTCAATATTGACCAAAATATTCGTGATTATGATTTTTCCCATAATCGAGCAGACCTAGTGTGACTGCAGGTCGCTGTGCACCCTGCCCCCCCCCCCCCCACCCAGAGGTGACAGGCTCGTACGGGGAGCAGGTGCAGTAGTCCGGTTGAACCCCCTTCGGCGGAGCTTCAACGCCACCAGGGTTGGGGGTTCCATTCCCAGTAGGACCTCCCGTGATGATGACGTATTCACTGACCGTGTTGAGAGATGGATAAAAGTGTTGGATCGGATGTGCCGCTGGCAGGGTATTGAGCCGGTAACACACCCAGTCCTGTCCCGGGATCATACAGAACCTCCTAAAGGGTCTGGTTTAGGACCCCTGCAGGGAGAGCAAAGACTCAGAGAATCTCCTCCTCCTCCCACTCCGACTATCTGGGCTTTCTCCAGCTCTTAGGAGAGACCTCTCTGCCAAACCAAAGCACAGATGACTTTGTCTTTAACTCACTGGCAAACTGCCTTTTGATGAGCCTCTTTATATCACAGACGGGGTCTGTGTCTGCTAACGTCTTCGGTCTTCTCTCTATTCAGAGGAAATTAAAACATTGTCTCCACACAATATCTCCTTTAATGAACGACCGACTGTCTATTGCAAACTAGTTTCATCCTCCGTTTATGGGGATCAAACCTTCAGCTTGTCTTTTTAGCAATATAATAATGACACTTTCTTCTCCAAATGCACTTTAGCTTGCTTGATTTGGTTTATTATCCAACCGCTGGGAATATTGTAATGGTTACTTCTTCTATTCCGTAGCAATTATGCAAAATTGCAGTAAATCCGGTGTCCTGTGTGGGATTAAAGCTGAACACATCCCTGTCCCCTGTCCCAAACTAATAAGGCATCTACAATTGGGCTTGACTGAAACATATGCAAATATATTCACTAATAACTCATTTATGATAAAACATGGATGCGTCTCCCACTCAGCTCTGACGTCTGGAGAGTTGGGGTCGGTAAAGTTTGTTGTTGAGCTTCGACAGACAACCTCACACGCTGCAGCAGCCGATTGGCTGCGCACCAGCCAACGGAGTCCCTCGATCCACCCGTTGAAATGAGATTTCCAAAGTAGACACGGTTAGCAAGAGTAGTCACTGCCGTTTCCATTGAGGTAAAAATGTATCGCAGTGAGCTAAAGCTAGCTCCAGAGCAGCGCCCGTACTTCGGCACTGCATCGATACAACTGAGATTAGTCTGTCACCGATTGGCCAGCTAAAATAAGTCTATCATCGATTGGCTGGTTGAGTTTAGTTTACCACCGATTGGCTGGCTGAATTTAGTCTATTATTGATTGGCCGGCTGAATTTAGTCTATCATCGATTGGCCGGCTGAGTTTAGTTTACCACAGATTGGCCAGCTGTTTTCAGTGGGGGGTCCGAGCCATCGGTCTGATTCCGTTTATCTTTAGGTGAACCAGAGGGAAGCCTCATATTCAGTCAGTTCTGCGGCCTAACTCAAAGGGCTCCTGTTTTACCAGCACACCCCCTTGTGATGTCACCAGAGGGTTGGTTTTGAAATGGCTTGTTATGGCCTATCAACATCCCAGCTCGTGAGAAGATACGGACAAATCGATTTATTAACAAGTACACGTGTATAAAAATATAATCAAACACCTATCTGAAAGATGTCCTCTGAAGTGCAACATGGCTATGATATCCATATAGAATATTGTTTTAATCCTCATTACACTCTGTACTTATAGAATCCCTTTCAACCAGGGAGTTGAATTCAAAGGCAGATCAAACCGGTTCTCACGGTTAATTCCCCCCCCCCCCCCCCCCCCCCTCTGATACTCCCGCTGGGCTCTTTACCGACACTACACTGTGGGTTTGATGAAGAGGAGGGAAAACCCAACCTTTAAGTCGAAACTTAATTAATTGTATTAAATCAATGGCAGTTGTACTATTGACGGTTCACCTAGATGAGGGGCCAATGTAAACACAAGCTTGTTTTGTTCATTGATTACCGTTGGGACCCTCCTGCTGAAGCCCATCCCCGGGCAAATCAGCCATTTTGTTAGCTTTAGCTCGCGTGAATACAAGACTGCTTTTTGCTTGGAATAGAATCAGCCATTTTGTTCACAACAGCGTGTGTGAGGACCAGGCTACTGTTTGTTTGTAATAAGATAAAACATTTTGTTAGCTTTTTCTAGCCTAAAGCTGAAGTTGCTTGTTATGAGACAAGAAAATACGATGGTAAGGGTATTAAGGAGAGACGCAAAACTATACTGGTACAAAAATCTGACGGTGCCGTGAGCGATTTTCTTTAATCACAATCATTTAGATGTTTAACAAGATTCAAAAGTAGGGCTTTGTGTTCACTTCGGCAGGGGGGAAACCTTTGAGATTCAGATGAAATTGGAGCGGGAATAAAAGGCGGGAATGGGAGCTCTTTCCCCATAAAGGTAATAAGAACAAATCTTCAGGAGAGCAGAGCCTTTCACCGCGGGACAGGAGTCGAGATGAGATGGAAGCCAGTGTGATATGAAATGTGGAATCCACATCTAAAAACATGTAGGTATGTGTCAGGTGTGTGAACGGTCCAATGGATCATCACCAATAGAACCTCGCGGTGGTTCAGATAAATGAGAGAACCGCAACACAATGGCTCATGGGAGTAGACTAGGCTAGGCTAAACCTGTGCTAATCCTAGGCTAGGCTAAACCTAGGCTAGGCTAACACTATGCTAGGCTAAACCTAGACTAGTATAACCCTAGGCTAGGCTAGGCTAAACCAAGGCGAGGCTAACCCTAGGCTAGAATAACTTTAGGCTAGGCTAACACTAGAGTAGGCTAAACCTAGCTGTGATAACCCTATGCTAGGCTTAACCTAGGCTAGGATAACTCTAGACTAGGCTAAACTTAGGCTAACCCTAGACTAGGATAACCCTAGGCTAGGCTAGAATAATCTTAGGGTATGCTTACCGTAGGCTAGGAAAGGCTATCCCTAGGCTAAGCTAACCCTAGGCTACCCTAAACGTACCCCAGGCTAGGCTAACCCTAGCCCCAGAGGAGCACGGTGGGTATGAGAGCCAACTGAGAGGAGTCCTTCAGGAGGAGCATCGGGTTAAAGCACCAGAAGGGCTTTTTTTTGCTTTGAGGTCGTGACCCCTTCAGCTCTTCCCCTATTGAAAACACCAACGTGTATAATTTAACGCAGAGGAGACTAGATGGGCGCAGCGGAAACAATAACAAGGATGAAATGGACGCATAAAAATTATTTATTGGATTTATTTCCTACCAAAAGGTTGTGTAAGTGGATTCATTTGTGCCGTCCTTCCACTTATTCTTCGGTGAAAATGTGTTGTATGGTTTTCCTGGAAGTAAGCAGACAAGGCAGCGTGCAACAAGTGTTCAATTCAATCTGCTAACGGAAGGCATTCATTGTCCAACAAATCCTGCTAATGTGGCATCCTGGAAGACCATCTGGAGAACGGGGATCCATAAATATGTGTAGGATGGTAAATCGTTAGGGATCTGTACATTAGGGGCATCTGTAATGTCTACTGCTCTCCTTATATACATCAACATGGTGTGACAAAGCGGGAAACATCCCCTCCTCTAATCTGGGCGGACACTTTCACACGGTGTTGTGTCACACAGCCTTACAGCGGCCAATCACAGCTGCTGGTGGGATAGGATCCTTTAAATACGACGCCAACAGGAATGTACTCCCCCCTCCCTCTCCCAGCCCTGAGCGGTATTGATTGGTCGGGCGGTACCCAGGTACCCTCGCTATCAGGTCCAATCACAGCCCGGCCGGTCGATATACACATCACTCCTACCTTCAGTTAGACTGGAGGACTCGTAGCCGTGGAAACACTACGCACTCCAAGGCGTCGCTCCGGGCTTCAAACAGACGGACGACGCCATTGGCCAGTTTATACAACAGGGCCTCACATGATAGCGTCTGTGAATCAGGGTTCTCTGAATCCGGGGTAATTAGCAACCAATCCCAACTCAGCGCCTCGATTTTTGGGGGGGGGGGGGTCTGACAGGGAGTCTAATAAGGAAATCAACAGAGAGCTCATTAAGACCCGCTCAATAAGAAAGCTCCAGTAGTGATTGAGGTCATCGCTCTTCCTCCTCCTCTTCCTCTGAGCGCCGTCCAGCCAGCCGGCCTGCTGAGGTCCTCCTGGGCTGCCTGCCTTCTCACTGCCTGTTCTGAGGCGATCATCATTATTATTCAAACTCTTCTCCAAGTTTTCCTGAGCGCTCGCTACAGCCGGGAAGCAACCTTCGGTTTCACTTTCCCAATCCCTTTTCTCCGTCTTTCCCAGGCCGCCGGTCGTCAACCCTCCGTTCGCCGTCGCACCGGGACCGACGACCGCTGGCTCCTGCCTGATTCCTCGGTTGTAGCTGACGCGCTCTGTTCTGTTCAGCCGCTACCCTATTTACAAGCAGGTCACTTGTTCGAAAGGAACAAGATAAAGGTTCTGCCGCTGAACTGCCCCGACTGGGAACCAGGACAGCCTCTCTCGTCTGTGGCCTCAAAAGCTAGTGTGGTCGAAAATAACAGAAACACTCAGGCCCCCTGGGGGCCCCCGGGGGCCCCAGGGGGCCTGAGGTGTGGACAGGAGCCCACACACTGAGGAGGGGACGCCATGGGCTGTTCCTTGCCACCTGCTGGGCTGCTCAGCATCGCGGAGGACAAGGAAGGGAAGTGACCAGCGCATCCTGAATGGGGATTGTCCAATCAAATCAGAATGTGTTGTAATCACGACCCTGTGTTGTCTGGGGTACCTGGACTTCATAAGACTGGGTACTGGGGTACCTCTCTGGACTGCCTAGGCTGGGTACTGGGGTATCAACCTGGACTTCATTAGACTGGGTACTGGGGTACTGACCTGGACTTCATAAGACTACCTACCTGGACTTCATAAGGCTGGGGTATCTGGACTTCATAGGCTGGGTACTGGGGTTCCTACCTGGACTTCATTAGACCAGGGTAACTGTGCCTCTCGAAGCAGGGATGACTGAGCACAAAGAAAGATTCAGAGAGTTGTTCCATAAACAACAATAGTCTGCCAAGACGGTCCTCTGAGATGAACCCAAACCCCCCCCTGCCCCCCTCCCGCCCCCCGTCTCCCAGGTCTCATCACCGGAGCAGCGCTCCTGTTCCGGTAAAGTGATGAGCGAGCGGTTCCTCCTCATTATATCTCCAGAGCGAGACTCAGCGAGACGTCGGCTGAGCGCTGGCAGAAATAACCGCCGCCCCGCCGGCGCCGACGGCAGGATCCCGGTCGCCTGTCGCCTGACGTCTCCATCGCTGTGTTGTGGCTCTCTGCCCACTCTCACTTCCTCTTCCTGTCTGACAGCGCCACGGCGCCGCAGTACCCGCCGCATGTTTGGAACCAAAGTAATAAACAGACGGGCGCCGGTCGACAGCCCAGAGGGCAGAGGTCGCCTCGCAGCAGCCCCACTTTGTCTTCGTCCAGAGCGAACCTTATCTCCTGGGGGGCCCTCTACAGGACGGGGATGGGGCCCACACGGGGCCCTGACAGGAGTGAGGCTCTAATTAGCATAGCGGGCTGCGGGGTCGGCCCGGCGACGCCGCACTGAGACGCTCGATACCTAATTAAGACTCCGCCGTACCCCTGGTCACCCCCCCCGCTACACCTTCTCTACAGCGTCCCGATTAATCAGCGCGGGACTCTTAATGAGGAACAACTGCCAGAGCTAAACTCAGGGACACCGGGTCCCCAGCGGGCCCCCGTCGTCCCCTCGGGGGCCCGCCGTGTAAAACACCGTCCTCAGCTAGTCACTAAATCACAGGCTGCCATTTTGAGGAGGTGAAAAAGTACACGGAGGGGAATACCGCAAACAAAATTGATTCCCAGAGTTTTCCCGAATATAATGTAGTCCAGAGCCCTGAAACGTTGACTAAGTCCTTTTGCTGGAGCGAGTGCACAGCTTTGATTTATGATAGAGTGACTCGGGCCAAAAGTGGAATTTACATTCCATTTACATTGAAGGGGCTGGGCCAAGAAA
>OLKM01000252.1:84058-85969 GCA_900291075.1 Melanogrammus aeglefinus
AAAGTGTCTACTAAAACAGTAAATGTTAAATATTAACCTTTTTTTTTTATAGAAATGTAATCGTTGAAATTCAAACAATTTCCTGACGGCGGTTTCCTCGTTCGTCGGCGCGTTGTGAACCGTGATGTCGAGGCTGAACACGCCATCTCCGGTGCTAACGAGCTAGCACGCCCTCATCCTAGAATAATTAGCCTCTTCTTGTTCCTAGCGGGGGCTGATAGTGAGAACGACAGTAAACAGATCAGCCCCCGCCCACACCTTCAGCCTCCACCGAGGGGGGGTGGAGGAGATGGAGTCATGACGACCAGACCTCCTCCACGAGGTGGGGTGGAGGAGGTGCAGTCATGACGACCAGACCACGTTGACCTTGCAGAGACGAGCGGCCCAACGGACTAGGAGCTTGTTGTAGCGCACGGTGTAGCTAGGAACGAGAACACTAGGTGACTAACTAGGTGACTAGGGGACTAACTAGGTGACCTACTAGGGCATAACTAGATAACTAACTAGGTGACCAGGTTGTTTATAAAGGTTATTTTGTCAGTAATTGGTGCAATAGAGAATCAAGATGGCCACCACCTGGCTCTTCTGTCAAGAGTTCCGTCAAAACAACGAGCGGTTGGAAGGGCCCGGGCATAGACCCTGACACAACCCATGCAGCCCCCACCCGGGATTAAAGTGTTTCTACTGAAGAGCTGCCAGCAGTTATCACAACCTCTCTCTCTCTCTCTCTCTCTCTCTCTCTCTCTCTCTCTCTCTCTCTCTCTCTCTCCTCTCTCTCTCTCGCTCTCTCTCTCTCTCTCTCTGTCTGTCTGTCTCTCTCTCTCTCTCTCTCTCTGTCTCTCTCTCTGTCTCTCTGTCTGTCTGTCTGTCTGTCTGTCTGTCTGTCTGTCTGTCTGTCTGTCTGTCTGTCTGTCTGTCTGTCTGTCTGTCTGTCTGTCTCTCTCTCTATCTCTCTCTCTCTCTCTCTCTCACTCCCTCTTTCCTTTCTCTCTCTCTCTCTCTCTCTCTCTCTCTCTCTCTCTCTCTCTCTCTCTCTCTCTCTCTCTCTCTCTCTCTGCCTCTCTCTCTTCTTCACAACAGACCAATGTGACCTCTATACATTTATTTATTTAACCTCTGCACAAAAACAACCGCTGGGAACAACAAATAAACAAAACATAACAAACCAAACTGTCAAGGACTCACACAACAACTCAATTCAATTCAGTAAAGCTTTATTGGCATGACATCTGAAAACACGTGTTGCAAGAGCATGTAACACCCGCCATCTTGTCTCTGCCCAAGTTAGTCAGGGACGTCTCGTGGTCACGGGGTTTTGGGTTTGAAACCCACTGCCCACAGTCTACCTGAAGGCCTCCTTGAGCAAGAAGCCCCCTGACCCCCCCTGCCCCTTATTAACCTCACGGTTAGGGGGAGAGTTGAAATGGGGGGAGGGAGGGGGAGAGAGAAGCTGAGAGGGAGGGTGAGGGGATAGAGATAGGAGGGATAGAGATAGTGAAGGAGATAGAGAGGAGAGGGTAGGTTGAGAGGAGGCAGGGAGAGGGAGCTGTCTACTTCCACTCACTCAATCACCAGAATTGGACAAATTATATTTGGTAAAGGGGGGGGGGGGCTAATCGCTCTCCCCAGGACCGCCTGTGGCTCCTCTTTCCCTTTTTTCCGTCAACGCTAACACGCCATGTTGTCTGCAGAGGCCCCTCTCATCACCCCCACGCGCACTCACAGAGCCTCGGCGCTCAGCCGCCCTGCCGCCAGCACAGAACCAGCTCGCCCTCTCTCACCGGGTCGGCGTCAGCCCTCTCTCCCGGCCCTCGCTGCTCTCTCACTGGCCGTGCACCTCCTCGCCCTCCTCGCTCTTCTCTCACTGGCGTGCATCCTCCCTCGCCCTCTCTTCTCTCATCTCTCACTGGC
>OLKM01000252.1:86089-96924 GCA_900291075.1 Melanogrammus aeglefinus
TCTCTCACTGGCGTGCAGCCTCGCTCGCCCTCCCTCTCTCTCTCTCACTGGCGTGCAGCCTCTCTCGCCCTCTCGCTCTCTCTCACTGGCGTGCAGCCTCTCTCGCCCTCTCTCTCTCTCTCTCACTGGCGTGCAGCCTCGCTCGCCCTCTCTCTCTCTCTCACTGGCGTGCAGCCTCGCTCGCCCTCTCTCTCTCTCTCACTGGCGTGCAGCCTCGCTCGCCCTCTCTCTCTCTCTCACTGGCGTGCAGCCTCGCTCGCCCTCGCCGCCAGAAAAACCATCTCCCTCTCTCACTCTGGCAAGCGCAGCTCTCAGTCAGGCTGCCCCCCCCCCCCCCCCCTCCAACTCGTTTCAGTCCAAACACTTTGTAATTAAGTCACCAGTTCGCCGCTCTGAGGAGAGGCGGCCATTTGCTTTGTCTCGCTCACGTTTTCTGTGTTTCTCCCGAGCCCCAGCTGTTCCAATAATACGTCCAAATGATTGCGGTTTCTAATTCTTCCAGTTATTTTTAAAAGCACTCCACAGAGCCCAGACTTGAGCTGGAGAACGTAATCAGAGCTGCTCGCTGCTGAAGTGGGACTGCTAAACGGCCGCCGTCCGGATTAGAACCTTCTCTCTTTGTGCTCCTTGTTTGTGCTCCTCTTCTCCTCTCTCTGGGCGGGTCCAGATCTCTCTCCGTCCATCTGTCTGCTCAGACTAATCCTGGGGAACATCTCCCCCATGGTGGGTGGATAGTTTGAGTCTTGAGTTTTCAGATGTTCTTTTGTCAGACAACTGACATCCAGACAGTCCGGAAGAATGGATAATCGCCTAGCATAGTGTGTGTGTGTGTGTGTGTGTGTGTGTGTGTGCGTGTGCGTGTGTGCGTGTGTGTGTGTGAGTGCGTGCGTGCGTGTCAAAGAAGGAGAAATTACAGGTTAAGTGTTCTTAGTGCCGAGTCGGGAGAAGTGCAGTCAATTAAATTGATTAGCATAATGTCATGACATTGGAATCAATTATCAGGTTCAGTTTCTCAAAGCCCTGAGAGACCAGAGGTAACGTCCCCTCACCTGTCAATCACCTCACCTGTCAATCACCTCACCTGTCCGTCACCTCACCTGTCCGTCACCTCACCTGTCAATCCCCTCACCTGTCCATCAGCTCAACTGTCCATCAGCTCACCTGTCCATCAGCTCACCTGTCAATCACCTCAACTGTCCATCAGCTCACCTGTCAATCACCTCACCTGTCCATCACCTCAACTATCCATCAGCTCACCTGTCAATCACCTCAGAAACCACCGACCGCTAGTTTAACACCAGGTGATCAACACCGGGTACCGGGTTATTTCTGACGGGAACACCGGATCTTTTGCCTGGGTTCCAGCATCGATGTGTCATCGAGCTCCTCTACAAATCACAATTCCAAATCCATCCCATAGTACAACGAGCGGGTCATCATGGCGATGAGATTCCTGGAGACGGTCATGGATACGACGGCTCCACAGCGCGATGTATGCAGACAACGTGGTGACCTACTTACTGCTGTCGCCGCCGCCGCAGCCTCTGCAGTCTGCCTCCGTCGACACTCTGCCTGAACCTCCTCATCAAACATCCCCTCCTCCCTCCTCTTCCCACAGGTACCATTCCTCTCTGTTCAAAGATAACGTTCCCAGCGTCTGTCAATTCCACTCGGGTCGGCCGACTCAATTTGCGGCGCAGACGCCGGCTGCGTCTGCGGCTCGCCGCCTCTCCCCTGAACCCCTGCTCTGATTGCCCTGGGGGGGACGGGGAACAATGATGATTTCCTCCTCGTATTGCCAATCAGGGCATTGGCTTTCCCCGGTGAAGGTATCTCTGCCACAGCCTTGTCGCTCCGCGCAATGCTGTCTCAGGCGCACCGGCGCTGCTGCTGCCGTTTCCTTTACGGTCAGACGCTCAAACGGCGGTCTTTACCGGGCCCCTATAGCGCCTCAAGGGATCTGAGGGGGGCGCTTAGTGAACGCTCAGACCCAGCAGGGGTCCGTCTGTCTGCCGCTCCTCTAGCACTTCATATTCATACTCTGACCTCCTTCTCAACTGGAGTCTGCTCCTCTCCAAAACGCTTTCTTATCACATTGTGGGAAGGAGGGAAAACCACTCAAAGTTTGCTGCCAAAAATAAAGTGTTTGACTTTCTGTCAGAGTTGGAGAAAAGTTTTGGTGTTATGTGGGATAGCTAAGATTTCAGGGCGAGTGGGAATTTAAAAGCTTGATGTGCATCCCATAACTGTCGAAAGCATGACAACACTCTTCAGCCATTTGAGACCGCCGCACACAGCAGATGCAGTAGCCCTTCTTTGAGGGGAGGGGGCGCTGGGGTTGCAGTTCATTTCAGCGTTGTATAATTCTGTTTGTTACGAGGAAACTATACTGCGGTACTCAACGGGCACAGGGTCAAGGGTCAAGTTAATCTCTATTATCTGAAGCACACGGGTAATCACTGGCATTAAGCAGAGGTCCTGGAGCATCTCCCCCTTAACACCGCGGCCTCATCCTCAAGCGGCAATTCATGGCTGATACTGGTCGAGTCTTAATTGTGGTTGTTCTTACAGTGTGAGGTTGTTTATGACGGACCACTGCTACAAACTGTTAACCCTTCGTTTAAAGGGTACGTCGTTTTGGGCGTTTTACAGTGGATTTACTACTGCTCTACTCTCTACTCTACTTCTCATTGATTCCACGGCCCTTTACTCTGTGCTGTGGCACTCAACCCCTCAGTCGGGATGAGTAAACGCACCGTCTTAGAGAGGGAGGGAGGGAGAGTTGGTGGAAGAATTCCTAATGACACATCCAGACATACTGGAGCGCCATGGAAAATGGCCGGTGTGGCGTGGATTCTTAAGTTCCTGGTCAGAGAAATCTCTAGTCCAGTAGGGAGGAACTCTAACCCCAAACTGCCTTTACTGTCTAGCCCCTACCTGCTCCTTAACAACCTGTCTCTGTACTGTCTAACCCCTACCTGCTCCTTAATGACCTGTCTCTGTACTGTCTAACCCCTACCTGCTCCTTAATGACCTGTCTCTGTACTGTCTAACCCCTACCTGCTCCTTAATGACCTGTCTCTGTACTGTCTAACCCCTACCTGCTCCTTAATGACCTGTCTCTATACAGTCTAACCCCTACCTGCTCCTTAATGACCTGTACTGTCTAACCCCTACCTGCTCCTTAATGACCTGTCTCTGTACTGTCTAACCCCTACCTGCTCCTTAATGACCTGTCTCTGTACTTTCTAACCCCTACCTGCTCCTTAACGACCTGTCTCTGTACTGTCTAACCCCTACCTGCTCCTTAACGACCTGTCTCTGTACTGTCTAACCCTTAATTGCTCCTTAATGACCTGTTTTTGTCCTGTCTTACCCCTACCTGCTCCTTAAAGGTTGGGTATGGAATTCTCTTTTTTGGCCATTTTTGCAAAATTACGTGAAATCCTTATCAAAACTCACTTACAGCCACTGAGTTAGAAGTACTGACATGAAAATTAAACAAGTCAATCATCTGTGGAACGGGCAGGGCTCGAAAAAATCCACCCAATGATTTCCAGAACCACCGAGTGGCATTGGACAGTAAGTACGTCAATCAAACGGTCGTACTGCACTCCCCCTCCCCCCGCGCGCGACCCCTTCGTGCACAGCTCGTGACCCAGAGCAAGCTTCTGTTTGTTGGTATCCTGCGGTAGCTACTGGAGCTAGCTAACTAGCTAATCCACATTTGGACCTAGCACTAGAAGACAACCCTAAACTCCAACCTAGCTAGCCTGGCTCGCTCTCGCGCATCTGTGTTCGCGCTCGTGCATGATAGCGCGTCCATGTACTTGGAATGGGTGGAGTCAGAGTCAGCGTTGAAGGAGAGGGGGTAGGACCATTTGAGTTAATGACCTGTCTCTGTACTGTCTAACCCTACCTGCTCCTTAATGACCTGTCTCTGTACTGTCTTACCCCTACCTGCTCCTTAATGACCTGTCTCTGTACTGTCTTACCCCTACCTGCTCCTTAATGACCTGTCTCTGTACTGTCTTACCCCTACCTGCCCCTTATGACATTAGGATTCACTGTAGGACACTTTGGATAAAAGTGAAATGAAGATATTTTTGTCTACGAAATGCTCATTCACATAAAGACATTTATATGGCTGTTTGTGAAGCAGTTTAAGTTTCAGGTCCTGTTATTTATTTCAGAGGTAGAATGGCTGAGCTTTATTTTAAAAATTAATATTGGCCATCTATCATCCTGATCATTTATTTAATGCACTGGGAATGAATAAAGCCTCTGATGTCTGAACACACCGAGGAGACGCAGAGAAAAGCACCACTTTAGATCCACAATCTCTGTAATGTGTGGCTGAATAACTCTGAACAAAATGTCTTCACCTTGTGAATTAAACACAAAGACAAACAAAAAGCTATTGTCTCCCCCACGGATAAACCTTTTGCGCCGTGAGGGAAATCAAAAGATAATCGTTGTTGTCTCTTTTAGTCATGAGCAGCAGGCTCCGTGTCTCCATTTGATGATTTCACCAAATCCCGTTGATCCGCTTTACCTCCGCCCCGGGCCCCGCAGCGATGGGGACCACCCTGAACTCATCAGCCTCCTCCCCTCTCCTCCTCCTGCTCCTGCTCCATCAGAGGAGCAGGAGTCCTAACGACGCTCTTGATTGGATGTCAGATGTCGTTAGCATCATAATCACGGCCGCCGCCGTTTAGTGACTGTAGTCGCCGCGGAGTCCACCCTCCCCACCCCGCACCCCCACCCCCCCGCGGTGATGATATTTTTAGTGAGTGTGTGGCTGCTCGGGCAATTACGCCCCCTGACTGTGTGACTGTTTGTTCCCGGGATGGGCCCGGTATGGCTGGCCTCCTGGAGGCAGTGATCAGGATACCTGGGGAGGCACAGGCAGGGGCTGAAGAAGAACCACACGCCAGCTCAGGCTGGTACGCTGCGGTGCTAAGCACTGCTAAACAATGAGCCCTCATAAACAGAGAGGCTACGGCTAGCCGCGGTAAGCAGACGTTGATGCTAACTAAACCGTTGAAGTCTGGTTAGCAGAAGCTAACCAGACTTCACCGGTCTAGTTAGCATCAACGTCTGCTTACCACGGCTAACTAGACCGGTGAAGGCTGGTTAGCAGAAGCTAACCAGTTAGCATCAACGTCTGCTTACCACGGCTAGCCGTGGTAAGCAGACGTTGATGCTAACTAGACCGGTGAAGTCTGGTTAGCAGAAGCTAACCCAAGCTGTTAAACCGTTAAACACGTAACATTCCAACCGTCCGTCCGCGCAGAACAACACCCCGACAGTAAGACCACCACCAGGCGATGACCTCAGACGCTGCAGATGTTACGTCACAGACTCGTCTGGATCATCACTCTTCGACATCGTCCAACCACAGGAACTCAATCTGTGTGCTGAGTGCATTCCTCACTGCACAGGTGACTGATACCTTGAATCGCCTTTACCCTTTAGCCAAGCTAAGCGCATTTGGTGGGCAATCAAAAGCAGGGGTAAGGTATAATAACATCGTTCTAATAGCATCAGTCTCCAGATGTGCAGCGGAAGTTTTTTTCTCTCCCCCCCCCCCCGGGACGTTTGGTTTGACTTAATGATAGTATTGATCCCGGCTGACAGACAGCCCCCGCACCATGCAGGGTTATTCCAGGGACTCAGCCCCCCCCTCCCTGCCCGGCTGACAGCCCCTGCCTCCCAAACGGAGACCCTCACTGCGCCCGAACAAAGACCCCCCCCCTCCCACGGCGTGGCATCTCACTATTCACTCCTGCCCCCTTCATGTGTGGGGGGGGGGACTGTCTTACCATGGATAATTTAATCTCACATTTCACACCTCTCCTCTCCTCCTCCTCCTTGCCCTTCTCTTTCCTCTCTCCTCATCTCCTCTCTTCTCTCCTCTCATCTCTCCCCCTCTCCTCCTCTCCTCCTCTCTCCTCCTCTCTCCTCCCCTCTCCTCCCCTCTCCTCCCCGCCTCCTCCTCCCCTCCCCTCCTCTCCTCCTCCCCTCCCCCTTCTCCCCTCTCCTCCTCCTCCCCTCCTCCTCTCCCTCCTCCCTCTCTCTCCCCTCCTCCCTCCTCCCCCTCTCCTCCCCTCCCCTCTCCTCCTCCCTCTCCTCCTCTCCCCTCTCCTTCTCCCTCCCCCTCCTCTCTCCCCTCCCCTCCTCCCTCTCCTCTCGCTCTCTCTCTCCTCCCCTCTCCTCTCCTCCCCTTTCCTCTCCTCCTTCCTCTCACCCCTCTCCTCTCTCTCCTCCCCTCCTCTCACCCCTCTCCTCTCTCTCCTCCCCTCTCCTCCGCTCCTCGCTGCACCCCTCAGTCTCCTCCTCCTCCTCCTCTTCCTCCTCCTCTTCCTCCTCTTCCTCCTCCTCCTCTGCCGCTCCAGAGCATCGCCCAGGGCTCTGATTGGCTCCTCAGCCAGCAGTGAGCGGAGTGCTGGGCTCCTCAGTGTGGATGTGTCGGGGGGGGGGGGGGGGTCTGAGTGACTGCTGCTCGATTGGCTACAACGTCCACCTAGGGCCCTGAGGTACAACACGTATGAGTGTCGGAGAGCCGGTGTGACAGCAGGTATATTCGGCCCGCCGTAGCGTTGCATCCTCGGAAACACGGCGCCTGTGCGCGGCCCTCCCTCAAAGGGCCGGTTCCTCGTGACGCAATGGATGGACCGCTGCCAGCTGGGGGGGGGGGGGGGGCGTCGGAGGGGAGGGGCTCAGGAAACGAGGGCAGGAAGTACGAGTGTGGATGTTGCGCCGCTTGTTGAAGCTCGTATGCTGGTGTGAAGTCGGCACGTTGTTGGTGCGCGCGTCGCTAGCATGGGTGGGTGATCGAACCCATAACCACTTTAACGGTGTCAAAGCCCTGCAGAGGAGAGGAGAGCGCCCATAGTGGGCATCGAACGCTGATCCCATCAAGCGCTCAAACCAGTGGATCCAATCCTCTGGTCCTACCCCAAAAGACTGATCTGGTTAGCCCGACTGTGGTATGGTTTAACCTAGTCCTACCCTGATAGACTGATCTGGTTAGCCCTACTGTGGTATGGTTTAACCTAGTCCTACCCCGATAGACTGGTCTGGTTAGCCCTACTGTGATATGGTTTAATCTAGTCCTACCCTGATAGACTGATCTGGTTAGCCCAGTCGGGCTAACCAGATCAGTCTATCAGGGTAGAACTAGGGTAGGACTGGTTAGCCCGTCTGGGCTAACCAGTCATCAGTCTTATCAGGGTAGGACTAGGTTAAACCATGTCACAGTAGGGCTAACCAGATCAGTCTATCAGGGTAGGATTAGGTTAAACCATGGTTTACCTTAAACGTGCTGAATCTGTTTGTGAGGAGAACAGCAGCTTGCTGTGGTCAGCTCTTAGCTTCCAGATTCAGAGACCTTGGCATTATGAAGAAAACTCAATTTCGCTCTGGCTGTAAAGCGAGGCAAAAGGGAACGCAAAATATTTCATTCCACCGCTCATTTCGGTAGAAACAAAATGCTGACTGGTGAGAAAATACCGAAAGACAAATGAAAGGCTGTGTAAGAGCGTGACAGAGTTATTGCTCAGAGCCGATGATCTTGATTACAGTGAACAGTCATGGTCAGAGGGACTGAACCGTTCGGAGTAGAGTAGACGCGTCACAGAACAGCCCAACAGCAAGCCCAACCGTCTGGTCGGGAAAGGAGAGATGCTTCTTAGTGCTGTCGATCTCCTCGCCCCCCCCCCCGAACCGTCCACCAATCACGGCCTCACAAGGACAGGAAGTGGAGCCCTAGTTCAGCCTTCTGAAGGAAGTATGCATCGTTCACAAGTCTTAACCGAATCGTTGTCCTGGTAAGCCCTTTGAGACTGTACCTGTATATATATATATATATATATACAGGCTATATATATATATATATATATATATATATATATATATATATATATATGAATATATATATATATATATACAATTTTATTTATAACGCATTAAACGCATTGTTTCCGGAATGACTCCGCCCAATGATTGTTCCCGCTTCCAGCACTTGCCGCCTGCTATTTGCCGCCGCTAATTTGCCGCTCTCAGAGTTTTGAAAATGAGACACAAGATGGATACTGAACCCGAAAGAAGTTGGTTGGCCCTTTGGATGGAAAAGTTTGAATTTAAAAAAACAAAGATTGGAACACTTAACAAACACAACAGCAGTGATTTGCGCACTCTGCCAAGAAGGGACTAAGCAGTTCCACTGCAAAGAGTTCCCATACCCAAGCACTACCAGCCTAAAGTACAATATCAAAGCAAGCAGTCGCGTTTGTCGGCTCTTCAAGTTCTGGGCAAGACCAGGGGGCTTAGTTTCAGACAAACGCTCACCGAAGGCCGTGCATTAAGTAAGTCTATTTCTTGAGAACTTGCACCAAAAAATTGCCAAATGGATTTGCAAAAGACTGTCGGGCCGATTAATATTGTCGAGGGACAAGGGCTCGCGGAAAGTGTTACAAGTTGCTTCACGCGACGCATTCTTACAAGCCAACCGTCAAGAGGCACAGTAATGACTAAAATCCACGACCTCTACAAAACGGAAAAGAAAAGAAAGAAGAGGATTGGTTGTAGCTGACTATGTCGCCCTGACAGGAGACCACTGGACCTCTGTGAGTAACAACAATTACCTGGGTGTAACTGCACATCATTCACTAAAACATGGGAACTGAAGTCGTTTGCGCTAAACTACAATGAAACGAAGAGCGTTCACTTTGCAGAGCATGTGCAGAGCAGTTCCTAACAGTAGCACGCAAGTGGGAAAATAGAAGGAAAAGTCACAAACTATAGGGACCGACAGGCGCACGCAATATGGATCGCTGCGGCCTAGACTTTTGACAATTTGAGCACTAGGCCTTGCATTAGCTCAACATCCTACAGAGAAGCATCCGGTGAAGGCCTCTCTGACAGCGGATTTGTGGCATGCATTGTCCAAGTCTCGCACGTCAGTAGTTGTGGCCACTTCAAACACACTCCCGGCAAACAACCGCGGAGCTTCAAGCACAACAAGCTGCCTTGGACAAGAAGCGGGGAGCCGCTGGTCCAGGACGTTCCACACGTTGGAATTCGACGTGGATTATGGTTCAAGCTCTTCTGAACCGCAATCAAGCAGCCAATAAAAGCACCCTGGACAACAGCAGCACAAACTCTTTGTGCTGACACCACGCAGAATGGGACAAGGTGCAAAGACTTGAGACTCTCTAGACCCTGTTGCGGTAAGTAATCCCCACACTCATTAATTATTAATAAGGCTATAGTTCGATAAAATGTAATTATAAATGAATTGAAATTATATGTTCCTTTTGTAACTACCAACTTCTTGTTGGTAATTAACTTATTGGTGTGTGTGTGTGTGTGTGTGTGTTGTGTGTGTGTGTGTGGGTGTGTGTGTGTGTGTGTGTGTTGTGTGTGTGTGTGTGTGTGTGTGTGGTGTGTGTGTGTTTCATTCACTGCAGGTATGTACTGAGATTCCTGGGTGGGGAGGCTATGTATCCTGCTTTTTGTACTGCCTGCCCTCTGCCACTTTGCGTCGTGTCATGGAGGTCTCTGATGAGGACCCTGCATATGTGGTGTGATTTAAGACGGGCATTCAAGAGACCTAGCCCTCCGCCAGAAAGTTCACACAGCATGGCTTCAAGCTTTACCACGGCCCTGGATCCACGCTTTACAGACCTTGAACGACCTGCCCAAGAGTGAAAGAGAAGAGGTGTGGGACCACACTGGGAGGCATGCTGCATGAACATCACAGAGGTCTCACAAGACTTTGAAGATGGGCACCCAAGAGAATTAGCACTGCTCTACCAAATATGCTTCAGATTCAGATTCTTGATGAGGAGGTGCAGCCTGGCAGAGACATGCAGTCCAGGTACAGGGCAGAGCCTCGCATTAGTATTGGAGGACGTGTCCATTGCAGTGGTGGTTGCTTCATTCAGCGAAGCCCATGACAAGCTGGCCTGCTGGCTCGCGCAATATATCTGCGACTCTGCATCCACAGTTCCATGTGAAAGACTCTTCTCAGTGGCAGGCCACAATCGTGCAAATAGAAACGGTCAGCCTTACTTTCAGAAATGTCAACCAGTTAGTTTGGCCTCGCAAACTGCTAAAAGAGATGCCCAAGAGGAACATATTTATTGTACGGAAGGTGTGTAGTAGTTTGTTAATTAAAAAAGGGAAAATGTTCAACATGTTTAACCATTCTAAACTTAGGCAATGGCTTAGATGCCATAACGTTTGGGGATTGACTGTTTATCTTTTAGTTTGATTAAAATAATAATAATGTTATATGCTCAAGGCATTTGCAAAGAGACTGGCACAAAGACAAAAATTGAAATTATGGTGTGGTATGTGTTTAGTTCGATTTTATTTTTCTTATTAATACACCATCACTGGATTCTTTGCATGAATAAAGACATAGGCTAATGCCTAGATATCCACCTTCTGTCATTTATCTTTTCCGTTCCATACAAAATTACAGAGAAATTCGAATTTCCGGGCATATTTTGGATGGTACTTAATCGTGATTAATGTGATTTATCACCAGCTACCTTGTGTTAATCAGATTAAAATTTTTATCTATTGGACAGCCCTAATATAATATATATATTACTATTATACGGTTATATTATATATATATATATATGTATACAATATATTTATATAAGTATAACACTGTTGTATTCTGGGATGGGATTCTAATGATTGTTACTGCTTGCAACTTCTATGAATATCCTTAATGTACCGGCAGAGAGCTATTGTTGTTTCACTTTGTTCTGAAAAATGGAATTATTGTAAGTCTCTTTGGATAAAAGCGTGCTGCT
>OLKM01000252.1:96949-99449 GCA_900291075.1 Melanogrammus aeglefinus
AGAGACAACATGAACTAATATCGAACTATATCTAGTAATAAATATAAAGATCGATAATATATATGAACTATATCGAGAATGTCGCGAACTTCCTACGTCATCGACGCGATCGTCCGCGGTCATGCTCGCGATCGTCCCGGTCATCTCGCGATCGTCCGCGGCGCGGTCATCTGTTGCTAGGCAGGTTTGAATGGATTACGTCACCCGGTACAAATTTGGCAGCCGGTACAAATTTGGTGTGACAGAAGCTCTCGTTGTCGTGCGGTGTACGGGGCGCGAGAGTTGCGTCATCGCTTAGCCTGGGCTCCCGTCTCGTCCTTCCCGCACTGCTCGCCACAATACCGTGGCTGACCTGTCATCTGGCGGAGTTAGAAAGGTTTGTGTCTTTTGAACGGGAGCGGGAGGAAGGATGATGGCCTGATTTCACGCACCCGGACAGACTCCAGAGAGGTTCTCTGGTCGTCGCCCTCCTCCTGTCCGCTGCTCCAGGAGGTCATCGGATCTGGTGCCTGTTGACGTGAGCACTGGACAGTTCAGCCAGGGTTTACGGTTTACCACCTACACACACACACACACGCACACGCACACCCCCAAAAACACACACACACGCGCGCACGCACACACACATACACACAGCCCCAAACACACACACCACAACACATGTGGGTGTGGTGGGTTGGTTGCACATTGGTTGGGTGACAACACACCACACACACTACGACACACAGCACACACACACACACACACACACACACACACACACACACACACACACCAATTAGCCTGAGCCTAAGATACATCAATGCAAAATGCATTTTAAAACATTTTCCAAGGTCCAGAATCCAATTCCGACCTGCCGCCACTGATCTTAATTAACTTGATATGAATAATTCATTAATAAAAATCCCAGCGTGCAGTTTACTCCTCGGGTATTCAAGAACAATGTGGTCCAGATGAATTGGAGGGATTCCATATAATGAATGTTTCATAGTGTAATGGAATTAGTTCCACACATCGGGGGCCGCTTGGAGCGTCGGTGTTGTCTGCGAGCTAGACCGGACCCTGCCCGGACCAGAGAGCACAGCTGCTGCAGGGCCTCTGGGCTCGGCTGTCCATCTCCAGGCTCCAGTTTCTCCTCTCGGCCTCGGCTCTCACTTGCTCACCCACTCTCACTCTCTCTCCTCAGAGAAGTTAGCTCTCTCTCTTCGCTCTCGGCCTGCTCTCTCGCCCTCTTCGCGCTCGGTCGCTTCTCTCTTCTCTTCTGTCTCGCTCTCGCTCTCGCTCTCTCTCTCTCTCTCTGTCTCTCTCTGTTTTGCTTCACCTCTCTTTCCCTCTCCCTCTCCCTCGCTCCCTCTCTCCCCCCCCCTCTCTCTCTCTCTCTCTCTCTCTCTCTCTCTCTCTCTCTCTCTCTCTCTCTCTCCCTCTCTCTTTCTCTCCCTCTCTCCTTCTCTCTCTCCCTATATTTCTGGTGAACTTTGAACTATTCATGTCCCGTTTTTAAATGATTTGTCAGCTGTTCTTTTTGGAGTATGCTCCCATATGGAACTCAGAAGTCAGTCTCTCTCTCTCTTTGGCTGTCTTTTTCTCTCTATCTACAATAGTCACGTTTCCATCTAAAAGGTGATGCAACTCTTTAGAAAGTTTGCAAAAAAGAAATTCGAATTAGGTGCGTTTCCATCAAGTGGTCGTATCCTTTTGATAACATCCTCTCTTAGGTCCTGATATATAGTGGAATTGCGTTGTTTTCCATCTGTAATGAAGGAAAAGTTGTACGTCTTCAGCGGTCCACACGTATCTATTATCACATTGGCCATCTGTTCTATGGACGTATTTATAGGATAATTGTACGTATTTATAATTTGAAATTTGTCGCAGCCTTTATACCACAGATGCTCCAGGGTCTATAGCATACAGTATAACCGTGTTTTCTAATTACAGTTTAATGCATTTTCCACAATGTACCAGCTCCCGTTTTGAAGGCTGAACAGACATATTGACTGGAATTACTTAGTAGGTGTCCATATATCAGGGATTAATGGACAGGGTATAATTAAAGGATATGCAAACATAGACATCCTATATCATATACAGTGTATATATATATGATATAGGATGTCTATGTATACAAACGCTTAAAAATATATATACATTGACGCTACAAGTTCATGTTGGCAGGGTTGCTATGGCCGGTCGTTATGCGGAAATCGGAAGTACGTTGTCAGTCCTGCGGGTTCAATGTCCGCTACGTCACAGCTGTTTCGAAAAGTGTGTTTCCATCTCCCATTTTGCGCATTTATTCCCTATCGCATTTCTCAAAAACCACCTCAAGCGAGCGGATCAACTTTTTTTGCGAATTAGAGGATTTTTATGCGAATTTTGGTGTTTCCATCACCGCTTACTGATTCGATGCCAACACTCGCATAAAATCAGGGGGATGGAAACGCAGCTATTGTCTCTCTCTCTCCCTCTCCCTCCCTCTCCCTCTCCCTCTCTCTCTCCC
>OLKM01000252.1:101949-150806 GCA_900291075.1 Melanogrammus aeglefinus
AGAGGCCCAGTGAGCCAGTGAAGAGGAGGAGGGGTGGGGGTGGGGGGTGTAGGGGTGGTTTCCAAGGCAACCCACTTGGGTGTTCATCATCTGAGATAGAGGCCGCTCTCGCTCCGGCGTGCGGGAGAACGCCGTGAGCGCTCCACAGATAGTGTTGTGATACAAGCGCTGGATCACACGCGCTAAACCCATGGAGCGGCAGACTGCCGGGGACTCATGAGTCACTCAAGATGGCTTCCTTCTGCTGCGAAGAGGCTTCAGACAGATTAGGGAGGGAGGGAGAGAGGAGGAGGGAGAGAGACCCCTGAGAGAGAGGGAGAGAGGGAGAGAGGGAGAGAGAGAGAGAGAAGAGAGAGAGAGAGAGAGAGAGAGAGAGAGAGAGAGAGAGAGAGAGAGAGAGGAGAGAGAGAAGAGGTGAGAGAGACGAGACGCGAGAAGAGAATGAGAGAAGAATGAGAGAAAAGAGGAAGGAGAGGGAGGAAGAGGAGGAAGAGAGGGAGAGGGAGAGAGGAGAGGAAGACTTGAGAGAAAGAGGAAGGGAGGGAAGGAGGGGGAGAGAGGGAAGGAGAGGGGAGAGGGAGGGAGGGAAGGAGGGGGAGAGAGGGGGAGAGAGAGAGCGAGACAGGGAGAGAGAGAGGAAGGGAGGGAGGGGGAGGGGGTGAGAGAGAGAGGGAAGGAGGGGAGAGAGAGAGACGGGGTGAGAGAGAGACACATGAAAGAGAGAGGGAGATGGAGCGAGAGAGAGCGAGTGAGAGAGAGGGGGGAGGGAGAGAGACACCTGAGAGAGAGGGAGATGGAGCGAGAGAGAGCGAGGGAGAGAGAGGGGGGAGGGAGAGAGACACCTGAGAGAGAGGGAGATGGAGGGAGAAAGAGCGAGGGAGAGAGAGGGGGGAGGGAGAGAGAGAGAGAACATAGATGGTTGTGTGTCAATAGGAGGGTACTCTTTCGGGCAGGACACAGGCCAGAAAGTTGAATGGAGAATAAGAATATGCAGAAATCTACAGAGAGATGTGTATGGATAAAATAGAATTCATGATATGAGAAGAATATTACGACGTAGAAAGGTATATGTAGAATGTAAATGTCGGCACGGACACTCATAGAGTCCATTATATGGCCAGGACTAAATTAACTTTAAGGAGGATTTCAGGTTGATTTGAAGAAACGTATCAACTCCTGACACGGCTGAAGAAATGATTACTAGACTATAGGGATTATTTAATTAACCAGAACAGTATTTAGCTTAAGGCAAGAGATATATAATGTCCAAACCCAGTCCATCACCCCTTTTGTCGAGGCAGTCACAGTAGTCCACTGGTTTCACTTGCTGGGCACTGGGAGGTCTTTCCAAGCTTCCAGTCGGAATCCACAGGCTTAAAATTCAAGTTTTTTTAATCGAATATGTTTCCCAATATCACGTCCATTATTCCGTATATTCCACACACGCTCTTGTAATTAAAATGTTCTCTGAATTAGTTTCTTCATTTAGGGGGGAAAAAAGGGTGAATTTGTTGCTGCAGGTTTTATTACCTAATTAAATATGATTAATCACAATATGGAAAATGAATGAACGCATGGCAGCAGCCCTCCTATTCTCTATACACAAGCACATATGTACGCACACACACACTCGCACACGCATTCACACATAGACACACACTCAACAGTAAATAGACACACACAGAACGGACAATATCCACACACAAACAGAAAATAGACACACACACACACAGAACAGGAAATAGACACACACACACACACACACAGAACAGGAAATAGACACACACAAACAGAACAGAAAATAAACACAAACACACACACACACACACGCACACACAGAACAGAAAAAAATAAACCACACATATACAGACAATAGATAAATGCATCCAGAACACAAATAGACACAAACACAGACACAGAACAGAAAATGGAAGCACGCCGACGCAGGCAATAGGACACATGCCACAGAACAGGACAATAGACAGCAGCGCAACCACACACACACACACAACACAACACACACACCACACAACCACACACACCACAACACACATATACACAATATAATGGTGCACCAGCTGACTTCTCAGTGAAGGGACGTGTGAAAGCAGAAAGAGGTTCAAGTGAACGGTCAGCTGGCTCTGGGCCGGAGCCCCGTAGAGCCGGTGTGTGTCGGGGTCTCATCACGAGGGACCGCGGGGGGCCGGGATGGGGACCCTCCATCCGACGGTCAGGTAAAGGTCAGGGTCTGGAGGGGCCGGTGTCAGGACGGCGGGCCGGGACCCCACCCCGGCGGCAGCCCCCCGTCCTGGGGAGGAGGGCGGGCCGGGTGCTGGCGTTTGGGAACCAAGTGTTCCTCACAGACCCCCCCAGCGGAGAACCACTCTCCATCTCTGCCCTTCAGACGTTTTGTTTGTTTTATAATTCTCTATTATTTTTTCGAACGTTACGACTAATCATTTTGTGATGGTGTTTTTGTTTTTGTGTTTTTCGATCCTTTTGTCTTCGGTTGTATAATTGTTGTCTTCTCTAACATCTTTATGACTGCTACATCATTGACCTAGTTCCTTAATAGTTCTTAGTGTGTGCACACACACTGTTTTCCCTCTCGCTTTGGGGTCGTGGGGAGGGCAGGTTACCTGGGAGACTGCGTAGGACGGCTCATCCCCGGGAGCGGAGCTTTTCTCCTCTTTAAAGGAATCCCTCGTTTATGGAAACCGGTTTCTTCTGGATCTGAGCCGCGTTTCCTCTGGAAGCGCGGTCGCTGCAGACTTCACAGCAGCCTTTATGTGTTGTGTTATCATGTCTCTCCCTCCTTTATGTGTTGTGTTACCATGTCTCTCTCTCCTTTATTTGTTGTGTTATCATGTCTCTCTCTCCTTTATGTGTTGTGTTATCATGTCTCTCTCTCCTTTATGTGTTGTTATCATGTCTCTCTCTCCTTTATGTGTTGTGTTACCATTGCCGTGTTCCAATACCCGTACTGTCCGTACTTACTAGCCAAAATTTGAGTACACAGTACGTTCCAATTCAGATCCGGCGAAAAGAAGTACACTTCAAGGACCCGGATGTCGTACTCAAAACGGGCTAATCGTGAAGTGTGGATCGAAGGACACTCTCCGTACTCAAAACGGCAGATCATAGCACTACGTAGCGGAAGAGGCGGAAGCCAGGCTGAGCGCTCAACTCGAAAAAATAATGGATACCGAAGTGACAGCGCCTGCAGCTGCGGCTGTCGCAATCGTCATTTCCGGTAAGTGCACCACAGAGTACTCGATTTGGAACAGCACTCACATCTGAAAAAATAGTGTACTCAAGTGAGTACGGATAGTGCAGAAAGTGTACTTCCTTTAAGTATACTCATGGAAGTACGGGTATTGGAACACGGCACATGTCTCTCTCTCCTTTATTTGTTGTGTTCTCATGTCTCTCTCTCCTTTATGTGTCGTGGTACGGTCTCTCTCTCCTTTATGTGTTGTGTTAACATGTCTCTCTCTCCTTTATGTGTTGTGTTACCATGTATCTCTCTCCTTTATTTGTTGTGTTATCATGTCTCTTTCCTTTATGTGTTGTGGTATGTTCTCTCTCTCTCCTTTATGTGTTGTGTTAACATGTCTCTCTCCTTTATGTGTTGTGTTAGTCTCTCTCTCCTTTATGTGTTGTGTTACTATATCTCTCTCTCCTTTATGTGTTGTGTTAACATGTCTCTTTCTCCTTTATGTATTGTGTTACCATGTCTCTCTCTCTCCTTTATGTGTTGTGTTAAGATGTCCCTCTCCTTTATGTGTTGTTACCATGTCTCTCTCTCCTTTTTGTGTTGAGTTACGTTGTCTCTCTCTGCGCTTTTCTTTTAGCTGCTTGCCTAGTGCTAGCTCATGCTCATTAGCCTGTGGGGTTGGTGTTTCACCTGATGCATCTCATCTGTCACATAAAGTCAGCGTAAGTGAACGGGGCATTTAGGTAAAGTTAAAATGATTTAACAGCCCTTGTGCGAGGCGGGTCCCCGCGGAGGGGGCCCCTGTGGTGGGCCCCCTCCCCCCCCCCCCCCCCCCGTGGTGGGGGCCCACTTTACTCCGCCGGCGCCGTGACTTGCTCCACTTGCGGACAAAATGTTTGGAATGAATTTGCAAACAACTGCGTTTTTCTCCTTCCTCTTCGCCACTCAATTAAAGAAGGTAAGTCGTATCGGGGACAGGGATATTCATAACGCTAACCTGAGGCGCCTGGCACTTAGCGCCCTAAACACAAGACAAATGTTCGTCAGCTGCACCGGCGCCCCGCCATCCATCAACGGACTTATTGGAGGAAACGGTTCTTTCCAGCACAAGAGAAAGCTGATGCTGACATAAGGGTATTAATGAATCAATGCATTGTAATTGTGAGAAATATCTCCCTATAGAGGTGCCCGGCAGTTGAAATGTCCTGAAAAATATTCCGCTGTCGTCGTTATATAAGCGGAGCGCGTTGGCAGCGGCCCCGTTCGGGCCAATCACCGCCGGTCTCTGATGCAACAGCGGCCCCAAGCGGTGAGGGGGCCGTGTGGCACCCACCCCGCGTAAACGACCCGTGTCTTGTTTTACACACTATGGTTGAGACCTAATTGACAGAGTATATTAACAATAATATTATTATAAAATGCTGGTAGTCAAACTCTTTAAAATCCCTTATATTTGGACTGCAGAAATGTACTCCATTTACAGTAGGCCTAAAGTAATGTGCCTGATCTATAGAAAATGTATATATTTCTCTACTAATTGGCTCCATGGAGTCACGCAGAACAAATGCGCTGTTTGCAGAGCCACCATTGCTCTGAACAAATGCGCTGTACAGGGGGCAGGCTGCACAGAAGCCCGAGCAAACACCAACCTCATTCAGTCTGCCCTGACGTCGTACGGCAGCCCCCACCCCCCCCGCCCCGCCCCCGCCCCCAAAAAAAAACAAAAAACAACCAGCCAGCCCCAGCCCCCCCCCCCCCCCCAAAACCCACCAAGCCCCAGGCCCCCCCCGCACACGCACACGCACACGCACACGCACACGCACACGCACACACACCGAAACCCCTCCCGCCCAAAGAAGTAGCACGAGGGAGGCTGATCACCTCTGGAATGAGCGATTAGGATCATTATTATTTCAGGGGAGAAAGACGCTATTAGGAAGCTCTGTTCAATATGGCAGCCGACGAGTCGGGGTCATTAGCGTTTGGTAAAAGTCCCGTCGGGGACTTTATTATTGTTAGGAGGAAATATAATTAGCATTCATCACGCAGTGTTGAGATAACATCACCCTCGCTAAGTAATGTAAGCATTAAATTAATGTCGGCTACCTGCTGACAAAACCGTCAGCAAAATGAACCTGAAAATTGAATTCCACTCAGTGAGTGTCCATGTTGCTGGAAAACATCGTTTTATTACATTTTTGTTTAGACTAAATTACACTTGGGGAGAGTTGTTTGTGTGTGTAAACCACTATTCATATGCATATCAAGCAGGTGTGTGTGTGTGCTTGCGGTGAGTAGGTAGGGCCACCAACCTTCTCATAAATACACAGCTTTCTACTGGTATAATCTACCAATGCAGTTCTTACTGATACATGTTGCATATGTTTTGTATATTTGTGAACAATGGGAATAAACCGTCTTTTTGTACAGTGGAATAGTAAGTAATACTCATAGTATTTATTAGCATATATTGATTAAGGTATAACAACATTATTATCGATATGGTAATGATAGGGTTCTCCCACGTCAGAGAAACCCTCCTGGGGGGCGGAACGGAGAGACTCTGAAAAGGGGGACTGGAGAGCAGGTAGCGCATACTTCCGGTTGGAGCTGCGGCTTCGGAGAATAAAAACACAAGCTAATATGCTAACTAGCGAGCTTAAGTTGCCAGAAAGTTCTGTCAGTCCGTCACACGGTTAGGGAAGACATCTCGGGGGATGGACAGTCTGTCTCCAGACTTAACTTAACTTATCTTAACTGTGATAGTCGGACCTTTGACCGGATGTTCGACTGATGAAACTCATTAATCTCTGCTAGCTCCCGTTAGCATCAAGGTACGAGGTTCTGATCTCCTCTGGTATCCAGCGGTTCTCTGTCTGTCTGGTTCTGGGGTTCATTGCACGTCAGGGACGCCTGTCGTGGTCCGTTCATGCGTCCCCTTGACGTTATGGACGTTAAACACCGCGGAGACTTGATGCTAGCGCTAAACAGGTTAGCAACCTGAGTGGATATGGGTTGGAATGTTAGCACGGGAGCTAGGCTAACTTGGGCTAGCTGCAGTCAGCTGTTGAGTTTGACAGCTCCCGACATAAGGTCGTGATGAATGATGCCACTTCAGAACATCGTTTATTCAGGAGTTAAACTTTATTGACAGGAGATTGTAGTTCTGATGTTATATGTTAATATAATGTTATCTAATCGTCTTACGATGTGCCTTCTATGTGTTCTACAACCTGTCCTGTTTGACTCTGGGCTGATTGGTCTCTGAACATCTGGTCTGATGGGTTACTGAACATCCGGTCTGATGGGTTTCTGAAGATCTGGTTTGATGGATCTCTGAACATCTCGTCTGATGGGTTTCTGAACATCTCGTCTGATGGGTTTCTAAACATCTGGTCTGATCGGTTTCTGTACATACATTTGTTTCTGAACAGCTGATTGTATCTAGCCCATGTTAGCCTTGCTCCCATGATAACATTCTAACTCAAATCCACTTAGGTTGCTAACCTGTTTAGCGTTAGGAACCCCCCCCCCCTTTTTCAGAGCCTCAATATACCGTATCTGGACTGATGTGTCTCTGAACATCTGGACTGATGTGTCTCTGAACTGATGTGTCTCTGAACATCTGGAATGATGTGGTTCTGAACATCTGGTCAGATGTAGTTCTGAACATCTGTTCTGACGTGTCTCTCTGGTCTGATGTGTCCTTCTGGTCTGATGTGACTCTGGTCTGGGTCTCTCTGGTCTGATGCGTCTCTGAACATCTGGAATGATGTGGTTCTGAACATCTGGTCTGATGTGTCTCTGGTCTGGGTCTCTCTGGTCTGATGCGTCTCTGAACATCTGGAATGATGTGGTTCTGAACATCTGGTCTGATGTGTCTCTGGTCTGGGTCTCTTTGGTTTGATGTAGTTCTGAACATCTCTTCTGACGTGTCTCTGGTCCGTGTCTCTGGTCTGATGTGTTCCTCTGGTCTGTAGTTCTGAACATCTCTTCTGACGTGTCTCTGGTCCGTGTCTCTGGTCTGATGTGTTCCTCTGGTCTGTAGTTCTGATCATCTGTTCTGACGTGTTTCTCTGGTCTGATGGTTCTTCTGGTCTCCAGTGAGGGACCAGCTGGCGTCGGCCGGTGACGTCACTGCCCAGCCGTCGACATGCTCGAGACGCCCCCAGGATACCCGTTTGAAGAGATCGATTATGTCGACATTGAAGTGGAGGAGGTGTGTATTTGACTTTGTGTTATCCTCTAGAATCAACAGTTTCATGGCTGTTTGCGGACAAGTCTTCTGAGAGCAGGCGTCTCAGAGGAGATCAGTCACTGACTGAACTTTAGGGATATTAAACATAGAAATGAAATGTACGCGCCCGCAAATGGAAGTATAAAGTGTAATGGCATGCCCACACACATTTGCTTGGCCTTCGTTAAGAAGATTCCGTACATCATGATCAATTTAGAAACGTTTGAGTCGCGATTAATTGATTTTTAATCGTAATTTGAATTTATGGTTTAGGACGATAAAAAAAAAAAAAACGATCATTGAAAAATATAAGTGAGTGTGCAGAGGTTTCCTGAAGTCTTTGGCAACCAAATTCTGCTCATGTTTGTCATTGTTATTCTTCAAATGAAAATCAAACTTCAAAATATATATATTGGTCATTTATAGAAAAAAGTAACGATTTAAAATCGATAATAATATTTTTTAGGCCAAATCGCCCAGTCCTTACTGTCCCTCACGCTGTCTGTCTGTCCTAACTGTCCCTCACGCTGTCTGTCTGTCCTAACTGTCCCTCACGCTGTCTGTCTGTCCTAACTGTCCCTCACGCTGTCTGTCTGTCCTAACTGTCCCTCACGCTGTATGTCTGTCCTAACTGTCCCTCACGCTGTCTGTCTGTCCTAACTGTCCCTCACGCTGTCTGTCCTAACTGTCCCTCACGCTGTCTGTCTGTCCTAACTGTCCCTCACGCTGTCCGCCTGTCCTCACTGTCCCTCACGCTGTCTGTCCTAACTGTCCCTCTCGCTGTCAGGTGGTCGGCAGAGGAGCGTTTGGCGTCGTGTGCAAAGCCAAGTGGAAGGGCAAAGACGTGGCCATCAAGACCATCGAGAGCGAGTCGGAGAGGAAGGCCTTCATCGTCGAGGTAGGGCCGCTCATTGGCTGACGGCATCTGAAGAGCTCCTCTTGACAACGCCTTAACCTGGACCCCTGCTGTGTCCCCTGTCCCCTCAGCTGCGGCAGCTCTCCCGGGTGAATCACCCCAACATCGTCAAGTTGTACGGTTCTTGCAATTCTCCGGTAAGTGTGCGTGGGCGGCACTGAACTACCGAAGCAATCGGTTGCTAAGAGGAGTATTTTATTTTTTAATGAAACAATGTGTCCTTGATGAGCTAATTCAGTCGATGGCTTTAATGGCTTCTCATTGAAGAGAAGGCTTGCTTTATTAACTTCCCTGAATGGCTCCTGCCAGGTATGTCTGGTGATGGAGTACGCAGAGGGCGGGTCCTTGTACAACGGTGAGTCCTCATTGGTTGACATTTTTTTAAAAACAGCTGTTTTTCAAAATTGAAATGCCAATCATTTCCTCTCTTTTGTTGAACATTCAAGCGTTTGATGCACATGTATGTGATCATTGATGGCATTTATTTTAGGTATTCGACAAAATCAAATATTGCTATATATATATATATATATATATATATATATATATATATATATATATATATATATATATATATATATATATATATATATTTTTTTTTTACGAATGCATTCATGTCCATAACTGGACAGGGATTTGTTCATGTAGTTTGAAATGAGAAAAATATTCTAAACTAGGATTAATATTCCATTAAAAGATGAATTTTCCTGAACAACTGGGGTGAAGTTTTATTGAGTTATGGTAATTGTAGTTAGACTTGAAAGAATTTGAGAGAAACTGCATCCCTCTCGGTCACCGGTCTAAAGCCGTTGACCCGCTGGCCGCCTGGGCTCTCGTTAACGCCCTGCTCTCCCTCGGGTCCTCAGTGCTGCACGGCGCGGAGCCCCTCCCCTTCTACACGGCGTCCCACGCCATGAGCTGGTGCTTCCAGTGCTCCCAGGGCGTGGCCTACCTGCACGGCATGAAGCCCAAGGCCCTCATCCACCGAGACCTCAAGCCCCCCAAGTACGTAGCTGGCCCCCCTTTACCTGCTATCCCCTTTACCGGCTTCCTCCTCCCCCCTTAACCTCCTCCACCCGTTACCTCCTCCCCCCGTTACTACCTCCACTCTTTACCCCCCCCCCCCACTGCATCATGTTCACCTTCATGTCCAGCCACCCACTCCTCATTTAATTAGCCCCCGCTGCCATCCTTGCGGGGCGAGTTCCAGGGCTCATCATGGGCAGGAATTGGCCTGACACCTCCATTCTTGTGTGTGTGTGTGTGTGTGTGTGTGTGTGTGTGTGTGTGTGTGTGTGTGGTGTGCTGTGTGTGTGTGTGTGTGTGTGTGGTGTGTGTGTGTGTGTGTGTGTGTGTGTGCGCTCTATTTGTGTGTTCGTGTTCTATGGTCCGCGAGACCACCCGGGCCTCCTAAAGCGACTGGACCGCGGTCATCTTAAGGCTACCATTAGCAGCAAAGTTAGCGCCGCTTCTTTTAAAGTGTTTCTGTCCACTTGCACTTTTAATGCTCTTTCTCATCAGTTTTATTATCTTCATGTTCTTTGTTAACGTTCTCTAACTTTCATTTCTTCTGCCCTTGGCGTTGAAGTAGGCCTCGTTCTAGTCAGGTAGACTAGCGCCCCCTGCAGCCTGTATCGTCAGCTGGTTTCGCATTCAGGGCGTTTAGCGGACGCTCTTATCCAGAGCCACTTATAATAAGTACATTTGTCAGAAAGAGAAACAACATTATAAATCTGTTGGTACGGTGAGGATGTCCATAGAACCAAGTGCCAAGCTCTAACAATCTCTAGGTTAACCCATTCCCCGTATACAACACGGAGAGAACAGGACGCTGCACAACTAAGTACAACACACACTAAGTGCGTACATTGAGTGGCAGGACGTACAACCTCCAGTGCGTAGGAGGGGTGTGGGGGGGTGGCTCTGAGGGTCCAGGTGACCTCCTCACAGGGCAGTCCTAGAGGGGGACCCCTCCCAGGGCGGTCCTAGAGGGGACCTCCTCCCAGGGCGGTCCTAGAGGGGGCCCCCTCCCAGGGCGGTCCTAGAGGGGGCCCCCTCCCAGGGCGGTCCTAGAGGGGACCTCCTCCCAGGGCGGTCCTAGAGGGGACCTCCTCCCAGGGCGGTCCTAGAGGGGACCTCCTCACAGGAAGCCTGGAGTCCTGGTGGCGGCTGGAAGGTACTGACGTCTCCTCTGCACCTCAGTCTGCTGCTGGTGGCCGGCGGCACGGTGCTGAAGATCTGTGACTTCGGGACGGCCTGCGACATCCAGACCCACATGACCAACAACAAGGGCAGCGCCGCCTGGATGGCCCCCGAGGTGTTCGAAGGTGAGCACGGCGCCCCCTGGGGGGCCCTCCAGGTGATGTTTCTGTTCTCATTTGATTGAACCTTTTATTTACTCAGGGGAGGCCACTGAGGGCAGGCTCTCTTTTTCAAGGACGCCCAGATTACAACACGCCTACAAATGCACAACAGATACAACCAGAACACCATTTCAATCCGTATCAACGTATTGTAACCTAGCGTAGCGGCAGCGGCGGTGCCCGTGGCTTTATTTCCTCAGAGACGGGGCTAATGCGGTTAGCGGCGGTCCATCCGAGACGTGTTCCTCGTGCTACGAGGGCGGCGGGGAGGTAGCATCCATTAGCACGTTGTAATTATCTTGTTTTAGACGGGAGCTACACGACTCCCCTGCAATTAAACCCCCCCCCTCTCCCCGATGGACTCCCCCACAGCTCCTCTCTAGCAAGCTGAAATGCGATCAAATGGCCCCAGTGCAGCCGCTCTAAAATAGTGCGCTAATGTGCACTTTAAATTCTGCAATAACAGCCGTAATTACGGACTGGGGTGAGATTACTCCCTCTTTCTCTCTTTATATTGGCTCTCTCCCTGGAGCGGCCATAACCACATTAAGACCTCCTCCTGGATGGCCCTCCGTCCTCACAGCACACACAGACCACTGTTATTCCTCAGACCCCCCACCATCTCCCCCCTCACCACCATCTCCCCCCTCACCACCACCCTAAACCTCTCTCTCCGTCTCCACCCTGAGCCTCCCTCTCTGTGTCTCCACCCTCAGCCTCTCTCTGTCTCCACCCTCAGCCTCTCTCTCTCTGTCTCCACCCTCAGCCTCTCTCTGTCTCTGTCTCCACCCTGAGCCTCTGTCTCTCTGTGTCTCCACCCTGAGCCTCTGTCTCTGTGTCTCCACCCTGAGTCTCTGTCTCTCTGTGTCTCCACCCTGAGCCTCTGTCTCTCTCTCTCTGTCTCCACCCTGAGTCTCTCTCTCTGTGTCTCCACCCTGAGTCCCTGTCTCTCTGTGTCTCCACCCTGAGCCTCTGTCTCTCTGTGTCTCCACCCTGAGCCTCTGTCTCTGTGTCTCCACCCTGAGCCTCTGTCTCTCTGTGTCTCCACCCTGAGTCTCTGTCTCTCTTTGTCTCCACCCTGAGTCTCTGTCTCTCTGTGTCTCCACCCTGAGTCTCTGTCTCTCTGTGTCTCCACCCTGAGTCTCTGTGTCTCCACCCTGAGTCTCTGTGTCTCGACCCTGAGTCTCTGTCTCTCTGTGTCTCCACCCTGAGTCTCTGTGTCTCCACCCTGAGTCTCTGTGTCTCCACCTTGAGCCTCTCTCTGTGTGTCCCCGCCCTGAGCCTCTGCCTCTGTGCGTCTCTGTCCTCAGGCAGTAACTACAGTGAGAAGTGTGACGTGTTCAGCTGGGGCATCATCCTGTGGGAGGTAATCACACGCAAGAAGCCCTTCGACGAGATCGGAGGACCGGCCTTCAGGATCATGTGGGCCGTCCACAACGGTGAGGCCCGTCACCGCATGCTGACCCGGGACCAGGACCCGGGGTTGGGGGGGAGACCCGGGACCGGGACCCGGGGCTGGGAGACGGGACCCGGACCCGGGGCTGGGAGACTGACCGGGGGCTGGGAGACTGACCGGGGGTCCTGGGTCACATGGTCACTCAGAGACTTGTTAAGGCAGTGGGAACCGTTTTCATTGGTGAAGTTTAGCCTAGCACCTCTCACACTGTGTGAATGCAGTGTAAGCGGTGCAAGGCCAAATGGATATGGAGTTTCCCTTGGATGACGGAGGGCGTGTCTGACGTATGGGGGACGCGATCTGATTGGCCGACGGATTCGTCACTGCCTGAAAAGTTAAAAATGTCAACTTTTTGACGAAGGCAACGGCTGAACGGATTGACCCACATTGCATTTCGAGAGCGCCCCATGCAAAGTCAACGTGAGCCGTCGATGGACGTGTACAGTGTGACCGCAGCGTTTAGGGCTTTGTTGTCAAATCCAGATCTGTTGGGTTACCTTTTAAGGTGCGTTCGCACCAAATGACACATGCGTTGTCGCCCAAGTTTGTTTCGCGACAAATCATAAACTGTCATTGTGCAAGTTTTGTCAGGCGAATTTGCTGCGGTTCCCCCCGGACTGCACTGCAGGGAACGGTTGTACGCTGATTGGCTGTTACGTTACACATGTCACTCAGTGGCCACGCTGTTGATCGCTGATTGGCTGTCATCACCCGACTGTCGCGCCAAAGTTGAAATATTTCAACTCGAGCGAATTTGTCGGGCTGCAAATCCTTGTGAACGTGCTCGCCTGTGCAGGGCGAAAGTGTGGCGCGACAGGTTCTGTCGCCGGTTTTCTCTAGCGAATAATTCACCCGATTCGCGTCTCTACGTTCACTGTGCATGGGGTCGTGTCGCCCCTTCGCGTTTGGTGTGAACGCACCTTTAGAGGCTAGAAATACAATGAAAGGTTTTATAAACAAATCCACTTGACCTTCAGTATGTCTTCAAAGACTAAATCCTTCCCTGTGGGTGTAGCTTACTCTGCGTCTGCGCCTCATACAAAGATGGATAGCATCACGCTAAAGGAGATGCTAGCAGTCCCCGGAGAGCTAGGGTTTTGCTTCCCGGCTAAAGATGTCCTTCTGAATCATTACCTACACCTGGTAGCTGGTTCTTTAGCATATTGGCAATTAGCAGGATGGTGCCTTTATGCTGAATGTGCCCCGAGGGAGCAGTAAAGAGCCTGTGTACACGCACAGCCATTAGGGACGCCAGCGCCGCCTTCTGCTGCCTTCTCCCGCCTAAACGGGCCGTGGAGCCCCCCCCCCCTCGCTTTGGTAGAGAGCCGCTCTGTCTGTCGGATCCCAGGAAGACCCCCCTGGGGATAGATAGTGCTCACCCCCTGGGGATGGTAAGTGCCCATCCCCTGTGTCCCAGTAAGTTTTAGATTAGTTTTAGAAAGTCCTCAGAGCAGGTTCAGGAGGACTACAGGAATGTCTAACCCCTGAAGGAACGTCAAAGCCAAGTAGGAACCTCTAACCCTGGTTTGGAAGATTGCTAAGGAGCGTCTAACCCCCGGTGTAGGAGCGTCTAACCCCCGGTGTAGGAGCGTCTAACCCCCGGTGTAGGAGCGTCTAACCCCCGGTGTAGGAGCGTCTAACCCCCGGTGTAGGAGCGTCTAACCCCCGGTGTAGGAGCGTCTAACCCCCGGTGTAGGAGCGTCTAACCCCCGGTGTAGGAGCGGTCTAACCCCCGGTGTAGGAGCGTCTTACCCCGGATGTAGGAGCGTCTTACCCCCGGTGTAGGAGCGTCTAACCCCCGGTGTAGGAGCGTCTAACCCCCGGTGTAGGAGCGTCTTACCCCCGGTGTAGGAGCGTCTAACCCCCGGTGTAGGAGCGTCTTACCCCCGGTGTAGGAGCGTCTAACCCGGTGTCCCCCTGCTGGCCCCAGGCACGCGGCCCCCTCTCATCAAGAACCTGCCCAAGCCCATCGAGAGCCTGATGACGCGCTGCTGGTCCAAGGACCCCACTCAGAGGCCCTCCATGGAGGAGATAGTCAAGATCATGACCCACCTCATGAGGGTACCAGCACACGCACACGCACGTGCACATGCACGCACTCAAATGCACTTTAAGCGTGGTGATTCATTGAAGGTATTCCCTGGAGAGCAGGAGTGACTTTGTTTGTTGTGACCCTTTGGCAGTACTTCCCCGGGTCAGAGGAGGCGCTGCAGTATCCGTACCAGTACTCGGACGACGGGCAGAGCAACTCCGCCACCAGCACAGGTACCAGCACCGTCACACACACTGGTACCACCACTACCAACACCACCCACCACACATACTGGTACCACCACCACCTACCACTACCAACACCACCCACCGCACATACTGGTACCAACACCACCTACCACTACCAACACCACCTACCGCACATACTGGTACCAACACCACCTACCACTACCAACACCACCTACCGCACATACTGGTACCAACACCACCTACCACTACCAACACCACCTACCGCACATACTGGTACCGCCACCTACCAACACAGGTACCACCACCATCACATAGGCAAGGCAACTTAAGGCAACTTTATATTGTATAGCACTTTTCATACACAAGGCAGACTCAAAGTGCTCACATATAAACATTGTCATACAATAAAATACAGTACATATAAATACATACAGTACCAGCACCATCTACCACAACACCACCTACCACACATACTGGTACCACCACCACACAACACCGGCACCACCACCTAGCTCTCAAAACCTAGACCAGCACCTCCACCCCCCCCCCCCCCCCCCCCCCCCCCGGCTGTCCCCCAGGCTCCTACATGGACCTCACCTGCACCAGCAGCCGCAGCAACGCCAACCTGGAGCAGGGCGACTCCCAGGGCAGCAACGACACCATCAAGATCACCCCACAGTTCCCCCCCCACTTCAAACCCAAGGTGACTTCACCAGTATACACCACCCACTGACACCCCACCAGTATACACCACCCACTGACACCCCACCAGTATACACCACCACCCCCCCCTCCACCCACTGACACCGCACCAGTAATACCACCACCCCCCCCTCCACCCACTGACACCGCACCAGTATACACCAACCCCCCACTTCAAGCCCAAGGTGACTCCACCAGTGTCATCACTACCAGTCCCCCCCCGCCCGCCCGCCTCCGTGGGGGTTAGGGTTCTCCTAAGTGTGTGTGTGTGTGTGTGTTGCCAGGGCGACCCGCTGCGCTCACTTCCCCTGTCCAGAGGGGGCAGTGTGGAGAGCCTGTCCGCCCGCTCCCAGGGCCTCCTCTCCTCGGAGGGCAAGAGGATGAGCACGGACCTGTCGGAGCTGGAGCCCAAGCTGCCCTTCACGCCCGCAGGTAAGGCCGGCCTCCACGGCGCCACCTAGTGCCCACCGGGTGTGGCGTCACCGTCACTCTGACCGGGGGTCACCGTCCACTGATGGTTTACTGTCACCCCGTTAGTCTTCCCTCCTCGAGGACCAATGGACGACTCGGTTGGATAATAATGGCCTCGCTGTGAGCTTTTACTTTGAAGAGCGATAGGAGCGGTTGTGTATCTAGTGCTGATGGCAGCAGGAGGAAGTGCGGGCGGTAGAGGAGGTTCCCCTCGCCCAGCCTCCGGCACTCCCTCAGCTCGCCCACTCCATCCGTCAGCGCGCGACGGAAGGCGTGTCTGACGGATGGGGGAGAGCCAAGATCTGATTGGCTGACGGATCCGTCGCAGCCTGAAAAGTTAAAATCTTCTCAACTTCTGGACGCAAGAGACGGAGCCGACGGAGCCGACGGACCCACAATGCATTGCGGGATCGCCCCATGCAAAGTCAATGAGATCCGCCAACGGACGGATGCAGTGGGAGGATTAGGGGGTGCTAGGGTCAGCGCCCATCGTTGGGCTGTGAGCTCGTGTACCGGCCTCCGTAGCGGCCCGTGTCTGCGCTGGACCTTGCCTGACCCCCCCCGCAGCCCACCACCAGGGGGCATGCTGCCCTGCATGTGCACGCTCGTGTACGCTCCTGTCCCTGCATGTCGTTTGAAACAGGAAGTGACGTCATGTGTCGGCATTGTTGTCCAGCCTCAGCTTGGCGGGGCCGGCTCGTTGGCCCCGCCCTGTTTCTGTCGTATTTTGTATGTTGTGTATTATTTGCCTGTCCTGTCTGTCAGTGTTTCCGCCTGTCTGTGTCTGTTAGCCTGTAGGTGTCTCTGTTTGCCTGTCTGTCTGCCCGTCTGTCTGTATGCGTGGTGCCGCTCTGTATATCCATGTGTGTGTGTGTGTGTGTGTGTGTGCATGTCTCCGCAGCACGCCCGCCCTATAAGCGAGGTCACCGTAAGACCGCGTCCTACGGCACCATTCTGGACGTTCCCAAGATCGTCGTCACAGGTATCACCGTGGTAACCCCCCCTCCCCCCGCTGAGGGGGGGCCTGTCTCCCTTCAAACCCTCTGGATGTACCTCACCCTCAACCCCCACCCCCCGCACGCCTTCACTCACCCCCTCACTCTCTCACTCACTCACCCCCTCTCACTCTACCCCACCCAGCAGCCCTGCTCACTAAGGGTCCTAGCCCGAGGTGGGAGGGCTAGGGGTCAATCTCGTTGCCATGGAATCGGGCTCAAAAATGGACACCTGCCAATAGCAGATAGTTTAATCATTGAGCAGGGGAAGATAATCAGGGGGATATCGTAAGAAAGTCATTTGGCCCGGACATTTTTCTACTCTGGAAGTAAGAAGTCTGTCTCTGTGTCTGTGTCTCTGTCACTGTCTGAACATGGGCTCACCCTCTCTCAGAGGACTTCTGGAATGCTCTCTCCTTCCATTAAGTATGAAAGTGTGTTGCTGACTTCATGGATGGAGGTCAGGGTTATTATTACCAGGAGGGTGAGGGGGGGGGACAAGGACAAGGACGGCTTTGGATAAAACATTCTAGTTTTGTCGCATTAGAGTGAGTAACTAGGTCAGAGGTCTCTGGGAGTTGTAGTTCTTTAAAGATGGGGTATCTCTGTGTTCGCAGCTGTTCATCATTCATTCCCCAGGCCACAAAGACCCACAACTTAGCCCTGGATTGTGAATGCCTATGAACACATTTGGGATTACTTTGATTGGCTTCATTTCATTCCCTTCTATGCTTGGGAGGTGAAGTCGATGACTCGGGCAGACGGGCCCGCGCACGCAGCTGTGGACTGGAAGGATAGACGCTCTTCTACCATGTAGAACAGAATAGTGCGAGCCTTTACCTAGTTTCGTCCTCCTAGCGTATCGTTAGCCCGGTATGCGAGTCCTGTCACAATGTGATGTAACAGGCCTGACGAGTGTTGACAGTATGAGGCAGAGGGAGAGAGATTGGGTAGATGTTCTCCAGTGTTACCGATCAATGCCCTCTATGGGGCCTACAGCAGGGGTCGGGCCCCTGCTGTAGGCCCCATAGAGGGCATTTATCGGTAATACTGGAGAACATCTACCAATCTCTGGACGCCCCCCCCCTCCCCCGTTGGGTGATGGGAAGAGGTTGAGCAGTGGGAGGGGTCGTGGGCCGTCTCGTTAGCGCTGTCTCGTTACCACGGTGACGGGCCTCAGGTGGAGGTGTCCCTCAGGGTTCAACCGTCCCTTTCCTCCCTTTTTGGACCTGAATGGACACGTCTCATTTCTCCATCCCTCTCGGAAACACCTTCCGGGTTACCTCCTCCTCTCTCCCCTCACCTCTCCTCCTCCTCCTCCTCCTCCTGCTCCTCTGGCTCACCCCCCCCCCCTCTCTCCCGGTGTCCCCTCCTCAGCCTCCTGCGACGCTCAGCGGCGGCGCTCCATCCAGGACCTCCCCGGGATCATGTCTGACACCAGCCAGGTGAGTCCGGACCCCCCCCCTGGTGCCCCCCAGGACTGTCGGGGTGTCCCTGAGCGAGACACCCCTACCCTGACCGCTCCGGACGGGCTGGCTGTCGCCCTGCGTGGCTGACCCCCGCCGTCGGTGGGCCCGAAGTCCCCGAGCATCACGGGACAGTCTGTGTGTGTGTGTTTTTTGTTTGCTGAATGTAAACCTGCCCAGAGCACAATACTTTATACTTTATAAGGTTTAGTTGAGCGCTGGGTAGCATTGGAGGACCTTTTTATCCCACACCCAGCCCTCCATCAGCCCTCTCCCCTGCTCGGTCTCCTTCTCCCTCCATCAGCCCTCTCCCCTGCTCGGTCTCCTTCTCCCTCCATCAGCCCTCCTCCTGCTGTCTCCTACTCCCCCCATCAGCATCTTTCCTCGTCCTCCCCCCCCTCTCCACCATCAGCAGCGCGCCTCCTCCCTCTCTGCCTGCCTTTGTCTCCCCACTTCTCCTCCATCAGCATATCTCCTCCTCTCCTCCTCTCCTCATCTTGTCTTTGGTGAAGCCATCAGCATCCTTCTCCTGCCCTTATTGAAGCTCCCTCTTTTCCTCCATCAGCATCTCTCTCCACTCCTCCCCCTCCTATCTGCACCTCCCCTCCCCCCCCCTCTCCTCTCCTCTCCTCCCTCCCTCCCTCCCTCCCCCCCTCCTTCCTGAAGCCTCTATGTGACAGCTGCTCACTGCCTGCCTCCTCTCTGCCTTTGACAAGTAGACGAGCTTCCTGTGGGAGGTTGGAGAGAGACTATAGGAGGCGTTTGATATTCCAACCCAGGGAAGATGAAGACGTCGTCACACACACACACACACACACACACACACACACACACACACACACACACACACACACACACACACACACACACACACACACACACACACACACACACACACACACACACACACACACTCTCTCCACCTCCTCCCCCACCACCTCAAACACGCGCAGACGGCTTTGAACGGAGAGCTCCCTCTTGGCAGACTCTCGCTCGCACTCTCTCTCTTTCTCTCTCGCTCTGCTTCCGCTCCCCAAAACATTTATTTGTTTTCTGAGAGGAGCCTCAACTCTGTAAAGTCGGGGGTTCACCGTGAGTTCAGGGGCAACTTGGCTCTGCGGTGGTCGGGGTGTTGTGGGAGAGAGGGTGTTCTGGCGTGGATCTACTGGCTGGCCTTGCCCTGCCCCGCCCATGAGATGACGTAAAGATACTATATATATATTTATATATATATATATCATAGCTCAGTGGATTACGTCCAGTGTTGCCAGATTTCCCACCCAAACAGGCCACCCTACGTATTTTAAATTTTATCTTATTTTGACATTAATCTCCTGCACATGTCTGACACTGAACTCCCCAGCTTTTAACCAGGAAACTCGTCCTCTTGTTTTGTCTGAACGGGCATCTGGGATTGGACGAGCAGGGTGATTGACAGGGCTTGTGTCCGCTCACAGGGCAGCAGGAACAGCAGCAGGTCGTCCAGCCCCAGTGTGAGGATGATGCCGTCGGACCGGCCGGGCAGCAGGGGGTACTACTCTCCCGACGACCCAGGTACGGCCGTCTGCGCTCTGATTTGTCCAGAAGGCCTCAGCCTGCGCTCTGATTGGTCCAAAAGGCCTGAGGTGTCTCAATGTCGCCATGGCTCAGTTGACCTCACCCGTTAGCAACACTTGTTAGCCTCGTTGCATGGCCTGAGTCATATTTGAAGGTTTGTTTTGTATTTAGCGTCAATTAGATGACTCTGATTGGCTTAGGATGTAACCAATGAGGGGCAGTGAATCAGCAGCCTCTAGGAGAGTAGAGGTAGGGTAGATATCACAATTTGGCCAAAATATGACTTGGGCTATCATGCTGTGAGGTTGACAACCTGGTAATGACTAGTAATGCCTGAGTGAAATGATGTGGTAGAGGACATACGTTTGTTTGTTTGATAATGAATGACGACTTGACGCATAACTTAACCATTCAAAGGAATTAACACATTGGATCATATTAAAATATAATTTTATTTCAGGTTTTCATCCTGGTTTTTTTAAATTAATTTTTAAGGAGCAAGAATTTATGAAATAGATCAAACAGTTCAACAGATTTGTTGTATCACATGTAATATTTTATGCTTATTATTATTATTATTATTATTATTATTATTATTATTATTATTATTATTATTATTATAATAACTGAATGTTTCTGCTGTTCGTGGTCGTCATGACGTCGGACTGAACCTTTATCATCTCCTCAGACTCCAACGGTTCGGACAACTCCATCCCAATGGCATACCTTACCCTGGACTACCAGCTGCAGGTGAGCCAATCAGCCTCAAACGCAGGCAACGCCCGCCTCTGATTGGCTCAAATTGGTTGACATGGTGACATAACTCTCCAGCACCGGCGTCCAATCACAGCAGTGCTTGATGCCGGCCCAGGTGTTGATCCCCTTGGCCTTGTGTTTATGCAGGCTTAACTGGCTGATTGGATAATTCGGTTATTGTTTGTGCATGAAGCTGATTGCTGAGCAGGTGACAGCTGGTTGCCCAGCAACCGGGAGGAGAGACCCAGTCCATCTGGAACACGAGAACCGCCTCTTGTTTTACTTTACTTTAGTGTTCCAACCTTGATGAAGGTTTAGTCCTTTCACCATCTTGTCTGAAGTTCCTTTGGGGTCTGAGGTGGGTGTGTGGTGGGGTCTATGATGTAATATATTGGTGTGTCCCCCCCAGCCCCTGGCCCCCTGTCCTAACTCCAAGGAGTCCATGGCGGTGTTCGAGCAGCACTGTAAGATGGCCCAGGAGTACCTGAAGGTGCAGACGGAGATCGCTCTGCTCATCCAGAGGAAGTAAGGAGATCTAAAAATACAGCCTAGTAGCTCCTCCCACATTCTCAGCAAGGCCTTCTGTCAAATACGGTCCAATGATTGTGTGGTCACTAGACGGGTGCGATGTCGTTTCCTGGGCAGCATCGGGTGTGACGCGAGTCACAATGAACCCTGACCCACGGCCTCGCAGCGGGTCTGGTGTGCCACGGCGTGCTATTGGGTCACGGCCCTGATGTCATGGCGTTGGTTAATGTCTACATGTCTTTACTATGATGTCATGTTGTTGGTTAATGCCCTCACTTGGTATGTCATGCCAACTTAAACCTTCATGACCTTGGGTGACTTAAAAGGCGCCTCTAAATTAAATGTAGTAGTAGTAGTATTATTGCAGTTCGGAGGCTCTTACGTGTCTTTAAGTACACCTTCCCCTCAGAAGTTCGTAGGCTATGACGTAAACCAGGAAAAAAATGATTGTTCATGATACTAGACTTCATGACGACAGGTATTTCTGCCTTTAGGGACCTCTCTGCGCTTCTTTGCTGAATCAGATGATTCAGTTATTAGAACTGCTTGCGATGGTTGAACATGAGGGAGAATTTAAGAATTGTAAGTTATAATGCCTAGTAATGCATATGTTAGAATGGGTGTTAAGTTCACCTCTTAGTGCTTGCTGCAAGTTAGGGTTTTGTTGTGGCGTGAACTCGGAGGACTCCGGTAGCTCTACTACCGCACGAAACTCAGAGCGAAAACTTGGAACCAACAGTGTTCATTGCACTTTCCTCCGAGCTTAAGGCCCGAACCTCCCGGTAACTCAGTTTTGAAGGCGGCATCATAGCATTGGTTGATGCCGTCACTGTGATGTCATATCATTGGTTGATGCCGTCACTGTGATGTCATATCATTGGTTGATGCCGTCACTGTGATGTCATATCATTGGTTGATGCCGTCACTGTGATGTCATATCATTGGTTGATGCCGTCACTGTGATGTCATATCATTGGTTGATGCCGTCACTGTGATGTCATATCATTGGTTGATGCCGTCACTGTGATGTCATATCATTGGTTGATGCCTTCACTGTGATGTCATATCATTGGTTGATGCCGTCACTGTGATGTCATATCATTGGTTGATGCCTTCACTGTGATGTCACATCATTGTTAATGCCGTCACTGTGATGTCATATCCTGTGTGCTCTGCGGTCCAGGAAGGAGCTGATCGCGGAGCTGGACCAGGACGAGAAGGACCAGCAGACCACGTCCCGGCTGGTCCAGGAGCACAAAAAGCTGCTGGAGGAGAACCAGAGCCTGGCCACCTACTACCACAAGTGCAAGAAGCAGCTGGACCTCATCCGCGTGCAGCAGCAGAAGAGACAGGGCACCTCCTGATCCCGCCCCCATGACCAGGCCCCGCCCCCCAGTGACCACCCCCCCCCCCCCGCCCCTCCACACGCGCCAAGTGGAACACCTCATCCTAACCAGTGCTGGTTACCAGTTACTAGTAGTTAACCTGTTGGGTTGACCGGGGGTCCGACCCCCTGCACTTCCTTTATGCCCCCCCCCCCCACCCCCGCCCCCGGACAGGAAATGGTTGCATGCCGCCGCTGAAACGTGATTGGACACCAGATGATGAGCAGTGGGGGCAATTGGTGTCGTTTTAATTATTTTATTTACAAAGATTATTTTTAATGATCAGCCCCACCCTACCCTACCCCCCCCCCCCCCCCTCACCCTCACCCCACAGAACCTGACCCCCACCTGGTCCATCCTGGGACCCCCCCCCTGTTAAGCAGCTGTGTTCTGGATGTGCCCCCCCCCCCAGTTCTGTCAGTACTCCTGGAGAGGGAGGGAGGATAAAGGGAGGGGAAAATGAGGAGAGGTTCCTCTCCTCGGCCCCCCAGACGGACCACGGAGACGTTTAATTTTTGTTGATGTTGCGGTAGAACATAAAGGGGCGGGGCTATGTTCACTGGGTTAACCAATCAGAGGTGGCGTTGTTCACCGCTGTCTATATGGTCAGCCAATGTGAAGTGGTTATGTTCACTGATGTGCACTGGGTAACCAATAAGGGTGGGTTATATCCACGGGTGTCTTTAGGCTCGACCAATAAGGAAGGGTTATAATCACGGGTGTCTTTAGGATCGACCAATGAGGAAGGGATACAATCATGGGGGTCTTCGGCCCATCTGAGGAGGGGGTATTGCCAGGGGTGTGAGGGGTGGGGGTGGGTCTGCACTGGTCCCGCCTCCTGGTTCTCTGCTGGCCAATCAGCATGCGCTTCCTGAGCGAGCGGTCATCTTGTTGGGAGCATGAAGGCGCTGGCCTGTACTGTCAATCCCAGCCGGCAAAAGGCTCTGTACTGTCAATCACAGCCTACAATGGGCTCTGTACTGTCAATCCCAGCCGGCAAAAGGCTCTACTGTCAATCACAGCCTACAATGGGCTCTGTATTGTCAATCACAGCCTACAATGGGCTCTGTACTGTCCATCCCAGCCGGCAAAGTCCTCTGTACTGTCAATCCTAGCCGGCGCTGGCATGTACTCTCAATCCCAGCCTACGCTGGGCCCTGTACCGTGGATCCCAGGGCCGGGTCGTGGAGTTGGTGGCTGTGCGATGGTTCTGGTTTTGTTGGGTATCTTATTAGTTTTCTGCACATCGTGACCGGCGGTTCTGACTGAAGGATGTATCACAGACCTGCCTTGGAGGTCCAGAGAGCAGGACCTGGATCTGGACTAGACCTCTACGCCCAACCCATCGCTGGGGGAGAGAGGGGATGCGATGGCTATTAACCCCAACCGCTTTTAAAGGTCCCAGCCACGTTCTTTTAGAAGACAAAATGCTTTGAGCGTTGGAAGAAGTGGAATGGCGTTTATTGTGACTTCAGTATTGTTTGGTCTGTCTTCTACTCTCTCGTCACCCTGTAGTGACATGGTGAGGTGTACTTTATGCATTAGAGAATGTTCCTCGTCCGAGGGGAGAAGGTGAGACACTAAGGAGTCTAGGATGTAAACCTGCTTCTGTTTTAGTTCACATGTTGCCTTAGAACCTGCTTCTAAAGTGCTTGACATTTCTTTATGCGCTATAGTTAAGGAAGGAGGCGGAACGGACTTTAACCTGCAGGAGTCACCCAACACTTTGTCCCGAGTGATGGCAGAGAAGGAAAGTGTATATGTATATCTATAATGTATATGAATCATGAGTTTGATAATGGCTGCCAGTAGATTTTTACATTCAGAAACTCGAAGATGTACTCTTAAAAAAAGGCTAATTGGATGTGATGTTATATATTTTTTGATAATGTTGATCTTATGTTTTCTCTGTTCCTTCAGTCATTTTGCACAGGCCCAGTGATCAAACTCCACTTTGTTTTTTCTTGTTTTTAGTAGCGCCCGTACTCTGAAAGAAAGCGCCAGACTTGAACGAGTCTCGCTTTTTTTAATTTTATTTTTATGGAACGCTTTTAATTTGGAGGAGGTGCTTGGATCCTCCTTCTGGGTTTCCTGTCCGCGTCAGAGGTGTAGCTCGTCAGCAGGGCATCCCGTAGGCCTGGGGTGTTCCTGGCGTTAGGGAAATAAAACGGAAGGTGGAAACGCACACGAGTGGAGCACTGCATTATTCTCCGGTCTTCAACACTATTCTCAATAAAAAAAAAAGAATGTAAATCAATCACATGTGGTCGTGTCTCCATCGACTCCGTAGTGACGTCACCATCGACCGTTGGCCTCCTCCCCTCCGACCTGTATGAGCTGGCTAACCAACCTCACAGCTGGGGGGCATATAAGGGCCCCTTTACGCAGAAACAAACGGTGGTTTGGACGTGTCGGGTGGGTATTCCTCGTGGTTTGACCTCAGTTTTACGCGTTTATCTCAAGTTACACCGAGGTGACTGAGGCTGAGAAACATCCATAAAAAACAAGTAGGCCTACTGCAAGATCAAGTGTCTTGATACACTTGTATTTTGATATGGATTCAGGAACCATTGTTTTATTGGAAGTGTGATTGAAAATGTATGTCCCTTATCCACCAATATTGTTGCGGTCTCCGTTAACAGGACACAGCCGTCTGTGTGGATGAAAACACAAAGGTGGAAGAGGGAATAGGTTTTGATTTTCAAGTACTATTTAAACTTAAACTCCCATTTAATTTATATCTGCATATACCTTGCTCTCTCTCATTAGACTGCAAGTTGACCTAAAAAAACGGCGTGTAGCAGTGTGCTCCTGCGACCAGCAGGGGGCGGAACAGATCCAGCTGTCAATCAGCGATGGTGTCCGCGTGCAAAAACAACGTACGTGTGTGTGTCGGCGGCGTGGGACCAAACCCGATCCCCCCCCCCCCTGCGTCATGCTGACCTACTTTATTGATCGTGTGAAGGATGCGGGCGCTGGACTTGAGCCGTAGTGAAATTCATCTGGTCCATAAATAGACGCAGCGGTGGTAACGCGAGTCCCCCGTCAACACACACCACCTCCCGCCGCCGGGCACCTGGGGGCCGCCTCTGTGAACAGGAGCCTCCTAGTGGAGGCTCACTGCCTCCCCGGGCCCCTGGGCGCCGTCCTAGTGGAGGCTCACTGCCCCTAGACCAGAGCTCCGGACACATGCTGGCCTCCCTGGGTTGTTGCTCCTCATCAGACCGTGTGAAGTTAGAGCCGCTAAATGTGGACCAATGCGTCTTCTTCTGCCGTCATTGTCAGGAATGACGGCATTTCCTCTGAGTCTGGGGGGGGGGGGGGGGGAAGTAAAAGGTTTGTTGTTGATGACTTTGTTGTTCGGACTAGAGGCCAGTGGCGTGGAAGAGCAGGAAGGAAGGGTGTCATCTTGGCCTTGATACTGTGTGGGGGTGGGGACAATCTGGCAACCCGACCCAAGAGCATGTGTTTCCCAAGCCCGGTTTATTTGACTCCTGTTTCCTAAACCCGGTTTATTTAACTCCTGTTTTATACCTAAACCGCTTTATTTAACTCCTGTTTCCTAAACACGGTTTATTTAACTCCTGTTTCCTTAACCTAAACCGATCCTGTTTCCTAAACCTAAATATTGATTTAACTCCTGTTTCCTAAACTTTAACACTTTTTTTTACTCCTCTTTCCTAAACCTAAGCCCGGTTTATTTCACTCATTTTTCCTAAACCTAAACTGGTTTATTTAACTCCTGTTCTCTAGACCTAAACCCCGCGGTCTACTCTCCGCGTCACCGGCGGGAGTCGACGCGGCTATTGAAGGGCGCGCGGGAGATCGTATCCATGGTAACAGGGTGACATAAATAGGCTAGCGTCGGTCGAGCGCTGCCGCTGTCACGTTAAAATTGTACCGGGGGCGAAAATTGTACCGGCCTACGTCATCGTTTGTTTACATCCTGACAACCTGCCCGGCAACAGACGACGCGATGCAGAAAACATGTTTCCAAACGATGAAATAACATAACACAGATAGCGGATCGCTATCTGTATTATGATAGATAGCGATAACAATTGTTTTTACTCGATATTTGTATTGTATTTAATTGTTTAATCGAAACAATAAAAAAATTTGCCCGCGAAACGGGCGATCGCGTCAAATGACAAATGTCATCTGACGCGGGCAAAGCATTTGTCATTTGACGCGACCGCCCGTTTCGCGGGCAATTTCTTTTTTTGTTTCGATTAAACAATTAAATACAATACAAATATAAAGTAAAAACAATTGTTATCGCTATCTATGTTATTTCGTCGTTTGGAAACATGTTTTCTGCATCGCGTCGTCTGTTGCCGGGCAGGTTGTCAGGATGTAAACAAACGATGACGTAGGCCGGTACAATTTTCGCCCCCGGTACAATTTTAACGTGACACTGGCACGTGTTTTTTTTTCTGTAGTGATAATGGACACAATTTCGGTCATGATGTCTTCCACGGCGGGCTATAAATGACGTGTGTGTGTGTCAGGGGAGCCTCCGACTGTTCTTTACTCCAAATCGATGGTTTTCTTCGGTAATTCCGCTGTATAGCCTACTTATTATCTCCACCCCTATGGCAAGCCAAATTGTCATAAATTCGCTAGACTGGATGTGTTGCAGATATCTGCAATACAGTTTCGCCTAGTCAAAGAACATTTCGGATATCCCCAACTACATTCCTCCTATCCACAATTGTCATTTCAGATATCCGCAAACACATTACTCCTAGGTGAAATGACGTCACGTTTGCCATTCGTGTCTATGGGGTTTCTCATTACAGATATCTACAACGTCATTTTGACTAGGCGTAACAGAGGTATCTACAACCTAGTTTCGCCTAGTCAAAACTTAATTTCGGATATCCGAAAAGGGACATGTAGATATCTTGAATTAAGGTGAATTAAAGATATCTTGAACTGGAATTATGACTAGTCAGAATCAAATTGTAGATCTACAATTCAGTTGCAGATATCCGTAATTCACATAGTGGATATCTGCAACTGAATTGTAGATATCTGTAATGAGAAATTTATGACAATTTGGCTTGCCATACAATGTCGCAGGGCAACATCAAGGAGAGATATGCTTCCGCATCATGGAGCCTAGCCACGCCCTAGTTCATGACTTAACAGATGCAGAGATATTCATTGTTTTCTTGCATTGTAGCGTCATAAGCAAGAGGTCTGAGCGATCGCAGTCGCATTGTTTACCGACCATGGAAGTATAAGTTTACTTCATAAATATGAAAGATTGCTCCATATAACCCCAACAACATAGTAAATGTATGTAGGCCTAGAAAAAAATACAGTTCAATGTTATATTGCTTAAGAAACAGATTCCATCCAACTATTTATAAAAAATGCAATTAATAATTTATAAACAAATAAACGGTTACACATGGATCAGCAACGAGGTTGGAGTAGCCTACCCACATAAATAATTGTAATATGCAACCAAAATGTTTATTAGGCTATTTAACTATTATTCGCCGAAGGCGAAGTGGATAGTGGTGAATAGTCCCCGAGCCGGAACGGCGTGGGGACTATTTACCACTATCCACAGAGCCTGAGGAGAATAATTGTTTTAGTAGGCCTACATACTAGCTTGAAAAACACGTAGTCCATATTTTGTGGATTTTTTTGGTGTTGGTTGGGATTGCATTTTGTTGTATTTCCCAGTGTCACTGTAGCAAAACGAGTTTGCGGCCGCCATTTTGCGACAATCATTATCCCAAGTTTCGTAGGTGGATAATGAAGATTATCCCGAGATAGCGAACCAATCAGATTGCGCCATCTAGGGTGGTTTCTGTGTACTAATAACCATTATTATGAAAATGATACCGTTCTTTGGATCTTTTGAATAAATGGATCAATGCATGGCGAGCAGAGGAACGTGAGAGTCATTGAGCAGCAGCTGAACCAGTCTAAAAATCCCTTTATCACTAAAACACTTTTAGTGATAAAAAGTTTCCACATGACTAAAAACCATCAACATCATTCAGGAGCCGTGAACTAGGCCCTCTCGAATGCCGGGCCGAAAAACATTTGTTTCACTACGACTCCTTTCAGCTGCCCACCCCTCCTTCTCCAGCAAAAGCTAACATAAAACGGCTAATAAAGCGCTTGAGGTGGCGTCTTGAAAAGAGAGAACTTATTTTTTTAGTACGTGGAGTGAAGATAATTATGAGCCTTTGATTGATATCCAGACATTTTTTGCGGAGACCCATTCCTGTTCCCCACTTGTAATGGACAGGAACGGAGATATCTACTTCTGGGCGCCTTGAATCGAGGGACCCGTCCGCAGCCCGCTTAAACCGCTGCTATACCAGGCTTGGCCGCTGAGCACTGGTGGATTGCGGAAGTATGCACTGTTCCTGTAGCCTGGTCCTACCGACCGTCGTACTTCATTTCATTTGTACAGAGGGTCTGGAACTGCCCAATTGACTAAACGTTCGCTCCCTTGGAGGCGGGTGTCAGTTGAAGTTTTAAAATTATTGGATCTGCCCAGTGCCACTCTGGATCTGCCATAACGAGTTATGATCGTATACACTAGTCTATGATCTAAGCCTTAGGCGTAGGCTGTCCTCATGGCTACGCCTACAATCATAGCCATACGCGCACTGAAAATTTCAACTATGCACCAATCAACGTGGGCACCGCCCACATTTCTCACGAACGTGTATATAAGGCGGGGTAAGCCGCCGTTCACTCTCCATGCTATTCTTTCAGCATTTGGAGGGTACAGCAGGTGGGAAACTAGACGGCTACGCCTACAATCATAGAACTAGAGTTATAATATCATAACTATTGTTCTATTTCATGTAGGCTACGCCGTCTAGGCTTCGCCTTATGGGCTAAGGCGAAGCTGCGAGCGGAGCCCAATCAATGTACTCCTGCTGGACCCAGTCAAAAAAACTTAAGTCACCAGGGCACATAAGACTCAAAAAAGCTGAGGATGTGCAAAACACAACAGCTTAATAAAAAACTAATTCCTCCTAGATCAAGTAAGGCGATGATCAAGAGAAAAAAGTGAGTCTGCAAAGACTCCGGCCCCAATCCTTCCTTCATGGAATCCATGAAAAATGGAAGGAAAAAACCAGAGTAATAAGGCCCATTCACACCCTACGGTAAATACGGATACGGACCGTTTCGTCCGGATCCGAAGGTATGAATCGGCCTATACAGTTACCCTTAGGTCCGCTACCACCGGGGGTGGAGCTACGGAGTTTGACTCTCCAATAAGGAGCTCCTCTCATCCGTTCCATATTTGAAAAACGGCGGGAGTGCCATACTGGCAGACAAAACCAACTCGTCAATCGGCGAGCCAATAGGAACCACTCTTCTCCGCTTTCCATTTGAAAAACGGAGGGAGAGAAATACTGGCAGTCAAGTCCAACTCGCCATCCGGCGAGAGGAAATTCAACGATGCCGCTTAAAAGAACATGCCTTCATTCTTAAGTCGTCGAAGGGGCACCGGACTCCAACACAGAGTTGCCGAGTGAGCCCCTGGACATGACATGCCTCTGAGCAGAGCCGCTGAAGCAGCCACGCCCCGCGTAGAGTGAGCTTTAACGCCCAATGGTGGCGCTAAGTCCTGCCGAACATAGGCTAAGCAAACACCCTCATATATCCAGCGAGAGTACCGCTGTTTAGAGAGAGCGCGGCCCCTGCTAGCGTCGCTATAACACACAAACAACTGTTGTGTGGAGCGGAACGTGGCCGAGCGTTTCACATACATAGCCAACGCCCGCAACGGGCACAGGAGATGCAACTCCGCCTCCGCCTCACTAGAATGAGGCGGGGGGTGAAAAGCCTTAAGCATAATATCCCTCGACCGGAAAGAACTATTAATGTTCTTAGGGAGGAACGCAGGATTAGGTCTGAGCAGCGCAAAGGAACTGTCCTCGTTAAGCAACAAGCAGCTCGGGCTGACAGACAAAGCGGTCAGCTCACCGGCCCGCTTGGCCGAAACAAAAGCCAATAAGAGCGCCGTCTTAAAGGACAGGGCATCCAAAGGGGCCTGAGACAGAGGCTCGAATGGGTCCCTGGACAACCCGCGCAACACGGTGGGGAGGTCCCAGCGTGGTGTAAGCACGCGCGAAACAGGCCTAACCCGTCTAGCCCCACGCAAGAACCTCTTGACCAGTGGATGGCTGAAGATCGGTCCACCATCACAGCCCGCATGGCCAGCTGAAACAGCTGCCGCATAGACCTTGATAGTGGAAAAAGCCAAACCCTTCTCCAATAAGTGCTGCAGAAAAGCAAGCACGCTTCCCACCCCGCAATGGGATGGAACAGCGTGGTTCCTGTCACACCAATCAGAGAAAGCGCACCACTTCGCTGCATGAAGAAGTAGAAGGCGCACGAGCACCCTGGATAGTGTTGATAACCGCCTCAGGCAAACCTTTGCCATGCAGGATCAACCTCTCAGAAGCCAGACCAACAGCCGCCCCGATACATCGGGCGGGTGGTGCACCGTCCCATGGGCCTGCGAAAGCGCATCCGGTCTGAACGGTACCGGCCACAGCGCCGTCCGTGAGAGCATCGCCAGCTCTGGAAACCACAGAGCTGAACGATTCTCCGGAGCCACTATAATCAGGGACAATTTCTCCTGTCTGACAAGTTCCAAAAGAGGAAGGATCAGCTGGAGCGGAGGGAACGCATACAGGAGAACCCGCGGCCAAGGTGTGTGCGCCAACGCATCCACCCCCAACGGGGGAAGGTCCCGAGGGTTGAGAGAGAACATCCAACCTTTGGTGAGCAAACCACCGCTGGAGTCTGCGCATAAAGAGCAGACCCAGGGGCACCACGGGATGGGCGGCTGCCATCAGCCCCAACAGGCGCATGATGGACAGCGCGGTCACGTTTCCAAGAACGCGAAAACGGGAGAGTGCCAACAGGATTGCGTCTCGCCGAGGAGGTGAAAGCATCGCTGTCATGGCGGCCGAGTCCAGGCAAAGCCCCAAGACTATCTGCCGGCTGGGGAGCGGGAAGCTCTTTTCACAGTTGATGGCAAAACCCAGGAAAGAGAGATGGTTTATCACCATCATGGTGTCCCTTCTCGCCGCTTCCTCTGAGTCGCTCAGAATAAGCAGGTCGTCGAGGTAAAAGAGAACCCTCTTTCCCTGACGCCTGAGCGGTCCCAACGCCGCCTCCACACACTTCGAGAAGGTGCGCGGGGCCAGGGAGTAGCCGAATGGCAGGCACTGGTACTCGTACGCCACCCCCATAAAGGCAAAACGGAGAAACTTCCTGTGCGCCTGCCGAACAGGGACGTGGAAGTAAGCATCCTTGAGATCCAGGGATGTGAACCAGTCGCCCGCCCTCACACATCGGAGCAGCACTGAGTCGCTCAGAATAAGCAGGTCGTCGAGGTAAAAGAGAACCCTCTTTCCCTGACGCCTGAGTGGTCCCAACGCCGCCTCCACACACTTCGAGAAGGTGCGCGGGGCCAGGGAGTAGCCGAATGGCAGGCACTGGTACTCGTACGCCACCCCCATAAAGGCAAAACGGAGAAACTTCCTGTGCGCCTGCCGAACAGGGACGTGGAAGTAAGCATCCTTGAGATCCAGGGATGTGAACCAGTCGCCCGCCCTCACACATCGGAGCAGCACTCTGATAGTGAGCATTCTGAATTTCCTTGCGGCAGCAAATCTGTTGAACACGCGAAGATCCAGAATAGGTCTCATCTCCCCTGACTTCTTCGAAACTGTTGGTGGGAGGAGCCCGTGAGAATCGCCCCCGAACCGGGAACGGTTCTCACGGACGGACTGCTGAGTGAGAGAGCACCTCAGAGAACCGGGGTCCAAATAGCCCATCCAAAGCAGACCCAGGAAAGACGTCGTCTAAGGAGGCGACGTCGTCAATCTTGAGACGCTCGCCGTCGCTGTCCTGGGCGTCCGGAACCCCGGCCCCGAAGATGTCGATGGCCTCAGCGAGGTCCACCGACGGGGAGAAGAAGAGGTGCCTGGAGAGGAGCCCCTCCCCAGGCAGCACGCGGCAGGTGGCGCAGGAAGCGGGAGCAATCATGGCAGCCGCGGCGTGTTTAGCGCCGAGGCACCTAAAGCACGTCAAGTGCCCGTCGCCCGGCGCCAGGGAAGCGGGACAGGAGGCGCACTTAAAGAAGCGCTCTCCAATGGCCCTGAAAACGGCCGTTGGACCGCGGCCTCGCTCGCGCCGCTGCCACCGGTCGTCTTGTTCTTTGAAGTCATATTCGTTGATCAGTACTCTAAATGCTGAAAGAAAAAGGAGAGTGAACGGCGGCTAACCCCGCCTTATATACACGTTTGTGGGAAATGTGGGCGGTGCCCACGTTGATTGGTGCATAGTTTGGTGCATAGATTGGTGCATGGGACAAGCCCATAAGGCGAAGCCTAGACGGCATAGCCTACAAGAAATAGAACCAATCGCATAGCATTTGGTCGTGACGTATGTCATGCGACGGGACCGGCCGGAAACCACGTTGCGCGCATGCGCAGGCTGAACAGTTGTACGCAAAGCTTGTTCTTGCTCCGGCTTTAATTGATCGATATTCGGCAGCGATCCCACAAGAGACCAAATAGTTTGGCCGTTTCTCAATTCCTTCGAAGTTCGTACTTGGCAAGTCCGGACTTCAAGTGCACACTTCCGAGGACGGGAGTACGCACCTGCAATTGGAACAGCAGCGGACTCGATGACGTCACCACCTCACCTGTGCTATGGCCTCATATAGGCATTTACTACTAAACAATTTAAACAAATTATATAAAACAAAACCCCAGGCTCTTTAATTTTCAAATCGTATGTATATATTCTGAATGAATATAAATGAAAAGATATGCGTGTCGTGTGTATAAGCTATACACACAACTTTATACGTATATTTATATATATTATATTATCATTATGTATTATTTTATCTATGGATATATATTCCACTGTCAGTGGCGGGAAACTTTACATATCAAGCCAGTGCCGGGAAAAAGATTGTAGGAGTTACTGTTGGAGAAGGCTATTGCTATTGATTTACGAACTTCGAGACATTGTTCAGGTTAGAATAGAAACACACACAGGATAAATATTGTAGGAGTTATTGTTGGAGAGTAGGCTATTGCTATTGTTTTAAATTACATGATGGATCGGACCGGGATTGCCGTTGCGATGGGTTTACTCTACCATCGTTATGCTGCGAAATGCACCCTGGGATATTTAACGGTCCCAAGTCCACACAAATCACCATTGATACATCCTCGATATTTCGGCCAATTTAAGGCTACGTTTACACAATGACGGTCTGAACAGAAGACGCATAAGTGACGTCCCGTCTTCAATTTTTATTCCGTTTTCGGGAGGAAATCTGCGTGCATATGGTGACGCAAAAGTGTGTGGAATTCGATTGGGTATGCATGCCAGGCGGCTAGGTGGCGCTGTGATACACTATCACACAACACCGCCATGTCTGAGCGCATGCGTAGAATCTTGCTTCTTCTCTTACCTACGCCGCGAAAACCAAAACATAATTACAGATCCTTCTCTGTTCAGTAATACCATCTGTACATATCCTGTACATTTCGTGGAAAGACTCCTGTAAATTTATTAGAGCTGTCAGAGCAGCTTGACGGTCCGACGCTTGAAAATAATCAGACATGTTTGTTTATTTCCTTTTACTGGCACATGTATGTGACGTAAACGCGTATGTGACGTAAACGCGTATGCGACGTGAGCAGATCTGAGCAGTGTTTTGCGTCTTGGCAGTGTAGACGGAAATGCTATGGTGGAGCATATTCAACTTTTCCACTCTGGAGGGTGGTTTCAGATTTATGCGTTTTCATGCCCCAAAAACGCTGTCACCGTCTAAACGAAAACAATAAAATATTTAGTCGTTTTTACCTGCAGGCGTCCTCGTGTAAACGGGGCCTAAGAACGCATCAAGAACACTTCCGAGTTTTACGACAGTGCTTGGCCTGATGCGTACTTTGTATTGGAACAGTACTTAGGCTACGACTGATGACGTTTAACAAGAACGCAAGTACACAAGTACAGAAAAGCACGCGAATTGAGAGACCGGCCTTTCTCTCATATCCATCATCCATTGTCTTCCTCTGACTACAAATGAAACTGGCGCGTGACCTCGATGTCATCGTTCTCAGCCACTCCCTCTGTTCGCTGATTGGACCGCCAAAAATCTGGCTTCCACGGAACCCATGAATATGAACCTGACCCAGACTGAAGTGAAATGAAAATTGAGCGGAAGTAGGTAGTTGGGCGGTGCCAGGCTACTGTTCCTGGGGGCTCGGGGAGGATCCACTCCGGGGGGAGGAGTCGCAACAGGGGGAGGAGCCACTCCGGGGGGAGGAGTAACTCAGCTCATGCATTATTAGAGGTTATTTTTCTGGTTGGATGCCAACTGCGTTGCTCTCCGTTCATAACGAGTGGGTGGGTCTTCAGAGGAACACTAGGCGACGTCTGCTCCTGTATTGGAGGGAAAAACGTCTCTAACTGCCTCTCTGGATGTTGTTTTATCTGTTTTTAGATATTGCTTTGGGAGGCTTGTTAACGGTCGGAGAGGAAAGGTAAAAAAAAGTTGACGGAAGCTAGCGTGGCGCTAGCCTGCCACCGAGGTGCTAACCCTCGTTAATAAATCAACGTGCGTCTCCACAGACCCGGGTCAGATCCCAGAACACCGTTTATTTGACCTTGTCGCTGTTCAAATCTGAAATAACGAGATTATGCAAATGAAAGCCCGTAAAGGATGATAGCTGTTAAACATCTTTACGTTTGATGTTTATAACCGGAGCATAAACCTCGTTAAAAACCTCGGTAAAAACACAATAACCTTCCTTCAAAAAGTAATTTCCCGATTCATGCGACTGCACATTGTCCAAAGTATCACTGTACGTAGATACAGATCTATTGTGTGTGTGTGTGTGTGTGTGTGTGTGTGTGTGTGCGTGTGCGCGCTGCAGAAGGCTGTCATTACGGCGTCATGTGACCGACCGAGTGCGCGCTGCAGAAGGCTGTCATTACGGCGTCATGTGACCGACCGAGTGCGGCGGGCGGGAGTTAATTGCCGGAGTACGGCTGTGGTGAGGACTGGAGAGGAGCGGATGTTCAGCAGACTGGAACGCACGTGCACACACACACACACACACACACATGCTGACACACACACACACACACACACTGACATACACACAGTGTGTGAGAGCGAGGCAGAGCAAGAGAGAAAGCCCAGAAGTGATGAGTCATCCCCTGCACAGTGCATACACAACCGCACGCGCACACATACACACCATCACTTTGTTTACCACACGGCAGCACACAGCTCGCGAGGTTACGGCCATGTGGTTCTACCTGTGTGTGTGTGTGTGTCTCTTCTACCTGTGTGGGTGGTGGGTGGGGGGTTCTACCTGTGTGTGTGTGTGTGTGTGTGTGTGTGTGTGTGTGTGTGTGTGTGTGTGTGTGTGTGTGTGTGTGTTGGAGGGGGGAGGGGGTACATGTGTGTTTGTGTGTTTGTGTGTGTGGTTTGCAGGGGGGATGTCTCTTAAAGGATCTCACCTGTCTCAATAGCAGCTTAGTGGCGCGGCGGTCCACCGGGTAAACAGGATGTGAGCTAGCATCTGCTGTCTGCTTGCGTTAGCGCTGAGCTACAGACGTCCTCTCTGGAATGTAGCTCTGGTCGGACCTTATGGACTCTGATGCATTCAGGAGAGTGTCTTACCTCCAGCCTGTTAGCGGTCCCGACGCCGCATTATACTTTATTAAAGGGAGTTTTCATCATTAACGTAGTGGTTGCCATGGTTACGCTGCAGGGAAGCAGTGTCAGTTCATGTCGGGGGGGGAGGTACTCCCAGCTGACAGCGTTCTGGGATTGATGTGGGGGGGGGGGGGGGGGGTGCGTGCACGCCTGTGTGTTTGTGTGTAGCAGTGACTTGCCTCTCCCTTCCCTATGACAGGTTTCGTGTGCATGTGAAGAATGTGTGCGGTATGTTGTGAAAGGTGTGTAACTAAAGATATAGGGACTGTGTTTCGTTTGTGTGTGCATGTGTGTACACGTGGTGTGTGTGTGTCAGTGCATTTCTATGGGGTTGTGGACATGTGTGCGTGTTGATGTGATGTTTATATGTGCGTTGTGTTTAGAGTGTGTTATGTGTGTGAGTGTGTTGTATTTGGTGTGTATTCTTGTTGTGTGCCCCGGGTCCACCAGCCTCTCAGCGTCCCAGCTCCGCCTCCAAGCGGGGCTACAGGGTGGGGCTACAGGGTGGGGCTACAGGGCGGGGCTGGAGGGCGGGGCTACAGCGGTAAAAGGTGTATCAGAGGCTGTAGTTACGGCCGCGCTGAACCGGCACAGCGGAGCAGCCCTTCCAGACCCCCCCCCCGTTCCTCCCTCCCCCCCGTCTCCCCCTCCCCCCCGGTCCTCCCTCCCCCCCGGTCCTCCCTCCCCCCCGGTCCTCCCTGGGCGGGGGCACGAGGTGGGCACGAGGCGTACGTGCGTTCACACCAAACGCGACGGGGCGACAAGATCCCATACAAAGTGCACGTAGAGACGCGTATCGGGCGAGATTTTCGCGAGAGAAAACTGGCGACAAATGTTGATTTGTCGCGCCACACTTTCGCCGTCTTCTGGCGAGCGCGTTCACGTGGATTTGTGGCGCGACAGATTCGCTCGAGTTCAAATTTTTCAACTTTGACGCGAATTTCGCGTGATGACGCGGGATTACAGCCAATCAGCGTTCACTTCATTGAGTGACGTAGCGTTCACTTCCCGCTCAAGCTAAAGACATGCAATGCTTGTCTTTAAGAACTTGTCTTTAAATGCTTTTGTCTTTAAATGCTTTTGTCTTTAAAAAGGTAAAGACATGCAATGTCGGACATGGTTGTGAAATGGAGGACTTGGAGTCAAGTTGTGGCGCTCTCTCTCTCTATGTCGAGAGAGACGCGAGCAACATCTTTGGTTTATTGTTTGAAGTAGCCTTCTCCTAGATGGGTTGCCTTTCAGGCTGGGTCCCATCTACCCACTATTTACCCATAGCTGGGGACGGTATCTCGCAGACGCAGAGCACTCATAGCATACAGCACCTGGTTTTCCTAGGCGGTCTCCCATCCAAGTCCAACCAGTCCCGACCCTGCTTAGCTTCCGAGATCAAGACGAGATCGGGCGTACCGGTGGCGCGACAGATTCGACAAAACTTGCACAGCGACAGATTATGATGTGTGGCGCGACAAAACTTCGGCGACAACGCGAACGGGCGACAAATTTCGCGTTTGGTGTGAACGCACGGTTAGGATTCGTGAATACGCCTGAAACGCAAACAATAGCGTCATTAGCCCCCCACGAGCTGGGGGACGTCAGAGTTTCGTTGAATTTCTTATTTCTTATTTTATTTATAGTCTTTTTGTAGCTTTAAATAAAGCCCCTTGATCAATGTAATTACTAACTGTACATTGAAAAGTATTTCTGCTCAATCTAAAAGGTTGAATCTCCTCGTGACTGAATGTTTGTTTACAGCGCGCAGGCTTGATGCGCTCCACTTTTTTCTGTGGAGAACCAGCGCCTTGAATATTCACTACAGCGTTTCTACAGCTCGATGCGGTTCCGCAATGACTCCGTCTTTACGGAGATATTCCTGAACCGCATAAAACGAAACCGGATCGTTTTCACCCGTTTCGGCTCCGTGTGGACGGGGCCTCAGGCTTGTGGTTGACCCGGTCCTCTCTCCCTGTCTGTCTGTTTGTCTGTCTGTCTCTGTCTCTCACTCTCGCTCTCTCCCCCCTTTCGGGATGAGTCAGAGTTCTCAGAGCGAGAGGTCATGACCCCAGTTCCTAGAGATCGCTCGGGGCTCCTCACCGTATTCTCACTGCTATCGCTAGAAAAACCACACACTACTGGAGACTACCCCCGGGTTCCTGGGGGGGGCTGATTTCCTAAACCAAGTGGGACAACTGGGGACATTTCAACTCAGTCCCAAGAAGCCACTCAGCTACCTCTGAGTCCTCTTGGCTCTTTATGAGGTGCAATGCTACACCCTCTTCCAAAACGTTAACCACACTTATCACACCTAAACACACACGCACGCACAATTACACACACACACTACTGAAAAGACATGTTGCTCTCAAACGTCCAAATGCGTTGAAGTTATCCAAGGAGCTTAATCTTACCATTATGACTTGAATTCCTTCACTAATCTACTGTCTGTAGATTAGACACACACACACACACACACACACACACACACACACACACACACACACACACACACACACACACACACACACACACACACACACACACACACACACACATAATTAGAGACACACACGCAAGACTTGCGCTGCCTTCTTTAAACCCTTTGGTGATATATCTGCGTTGATCTTAATCTAAATATCACAAGCTAAAGACCTTCGCTAATCTGGGTGTGGAATGCACTCAATTCAGCAATACAAAATAAATGTTGATTTAAACATTCTGTAAATCGTTTGGCCGAATCAGTGCAGAGCAAGGGAACGAGATCGATTTTTCTATTTTCTTTGCATGAAACGAGCTATATACTAATCGTTGCTTTTTTATCAGTAGCCTAAATAAGTTAACTTTACAATATCTGGTTTTAACTTACCTTCTGTATGAGAATAATTGTATACATCAATCAATGATAAAACTTGGAATATGTTTCTCCATTTTTCTCTGAACTCACCTGCAGTTCAGACTTTGGGTCTTTAAAAAATTGTGCGAGTGTGTGTCTCGGTGTCGGTTTGTGTGTGTGTCTCGGTGTCGTGTGTGTCTCAGTGTCATGTGTGTGTGTGTGTGTGTGTGTGTGTGTGTGTGTGTGTGTGTGTGTGTGTGTGTGTGTGTGTGTGTGTGTGTGTGTGGGGGGGGGGTGTGGGGGTGTGTGTGTGTGTGTGTGTGTGTTACGAACAGCTTGTAAGAGAGAAGTTGTGGCTGGTTGTGAATGAGCAGCGTGACGTCAGCGCCCGAATGTCAACAATGTAGCGATTGAGAGCAGGAGGCGTTCCAGTCGAGTACACACACACACACGCACACACACGCACGCACACACACACACGGCGGACAGAGCGGAGTACAGCGCTGCACACTGGCTCCGTCCCACATACACTGACTCAACATAACACACACACACTGGCGGACGTCTCGTCAACACAACTGCAGCCGCGGGTTCACGGACGTGTCTGTGTGGAGCTGAACGGAGCGCGAGAGGGAGAGAGAGGGGGAAAAACAGAGAGAGAGAGGGAGAGCCGCCGCTGCTCCTCCTCCTCCTGTTCGAGGCTGGCCCGCGCGTCACCATGTGAGGACCGGGGAGAGAGCACCAGGCTGGAATACGAGACGCACACAGAGTCCGAGGTAAGAGCGGAGCTTTTGGTTCTAAACCCGCCGTCGAGCGCGTGAGTGGAGTTGTTGTCGTGTTTTCTGGGGGGAGGGGAGGGGGGGGGGGTCTGGATCGGGATCGGGATCGGGATCGGGGATGCTGGAGTCTGAACTCAAGCGTGCATTAAGAACCAGCGGCTCGTCGCGTGCCCGGGTCCTAGTTGAGCCGCGGTGTGTGTGTTTGTGTGTGGGTTCATATTTGCGATTTTGTGTTTGTGTGTGCACAGCTCGTGTGTTTTGGGTGTGAACGGGTTGGAGTTGAGAATAAAACCACATCCTGCTAAATCTGCTCCGACTTGGTGTGCGCGTGTGTGCGTGTGTGTGCGCGTGTGTGTGTGTGTGTGTGTGTGTGTGTGTGTGTGTGTGTGTGTGTGTGTGTGTGTGTGTGTGTGTGTGTGTGTGTGTGTGTGTGTGTGTGTGTGTGTGTGTGTTGAGCCGCGGCAGTAAGGTTGTTTTCGTAGTTTGAGGAGGGAGGAGGGTCCGCTGTGAGGAGGAGTCGCTTCAGCTAGCTGGCAATCATGGTCCCTTCTCCCAGTCCATGAGGAGAGGAGAGGAGCTGCGATCGAAGAGCCGATTAGCAGGACCCCTCGCAGATAATCACCCCCATAAACACACACACACACGCACACACACACACACACACACACACACACACACACACACACACACACACACACACACACACACACACACACACACACACACACACACACACACACACAGCACCATGCCGACGGTTTGCGAGCGGTGAACAACATGCCTGAATGGGAGGGCGATCCAAACACCTCCTTCTCTCTAGCGGTCCAAGACACACACACACACACACACACACACACACACACACACACACACACACACACACACACACACACACACACACACACACACACACACACACACACACACACACACACACACACACACTAGACTAGACTAATGCAAACCATGGTCCCTGATTGAAATGGATGTGAATGAGTCGTGGTGCCTGAGCCGTGAGTCCGCCTCTGACCGAGCGGTGGAACCAGAGAACTGAAGTCACCGCTGGTCCACTCAGGAGGCTCCCTACATGTGGATCCCAGAGCCGGGGTATGATGGGGTATATAGGGGGGGGGCGTTCTGGCCACGTGGCCCGCTCTCTGACAAGCGGCCTGACGGAGCTGCTGAGAGAGAGAGAGAGAGAGAGAGAGAGAGAGAGAGAGAGAGAGAGAGAGAGAGAGAGAGAGAGAGAGAGAGAGAGAGAGAGAGAGAGAGAGAGAGAGAGAGAGAGAGAGAGAGAGAGAGAGAGAGAGAGAGAGAGAGAGAGAGAGAGAGAGAGAGAGAGAGAGAGAGAGAGAGAGAGAGAGAGAGAGACCCTCCCTCCCTCCACAGGGGGAAGATGATGATTGTATTCCTATTATTAGTATTAATTTATTCCTACAATAATTTTACAGACGAGTATTGTGAGACGTGTTTAAAGATGGCGGTTGATTGTAGTGTTACCTCCTCTGTTACCGTGGTAGCAGCCCGACTAAACAGCACACGCCTACTACTACTACTACTACTCTGCTACTCTGCTACTACTACTTCAGCACTACTCCCCCACTACCACACCGTAGCATACACTACTCCTCCCCTACTCCTGCTCTCCTACAGGGTTCCACCCCTGTGCTTGTGGTCTCTGGGTCCTGGCCCCTGGGTCCTGGTCTCTGGCCCCTGGGTCCTGGTCTCTGGCCCCTGGGTCCTGTTCTGGTGCTCTCTCTGAGGGGGCCTGAGGCTGCGTCCCCCTGAACAGCGTCCCCTGATGTGTCATCATGTCGGTTTGTTATTATATTCACAAATATGTGCCCTGATGTCAGTCACATCTCTGCAGCCAACCAGGTGCATGGATTGGTGCATCACTGAGCCCCATCAGGTCATGGGGGGGGGACTCCTGGGGTTTGACACATCGAGAGTGTGTGTGTGTGTGTGTGTGTGTGTGTGTGTGTGTGTGTGTGTGTGTGTGTGTGTGTGTGTGTGTGTGTGTGTGTGTGTGTGTGTGTGTAATGGGGAGTGAAGCGCCCGGTGATGTGCTGTGTTTGACGGTTGAGGTGTTCCCTTGTTTTATAAGGAAACAAAAGCGGCTGGATTACAGCGAGCAGCTATTGTAAACAATTACTCTGCCGTTTATGAGGACATTAAAGCGCTGTAATAGATCTCTGCAGAGCACAATGGAGCGCGCTTTATGGCACACACGCACGCGCGCACGCACACACTCACAAAGACACACACACGTGCACAAACACTCACACACTAAGACCCCTTGCATCACCGGGTTGCTCATCTCGCTCTCTGTGTGCGTGTGCATGTCAATAAGGCTCTTTTACTGTACAACGAGAGGCGCGTCTTGGGGCGAACGATGCTTGTTTGTGTTTATAGCCCCTCCCTCTTGGGGCTGTGTAGTACTACCGTTTATATTTAGACTTGTTTTCTACGAGCTCAGCGTATTACTCTTCTCGTCCCTGCAGCTGCGAGTCACATGACCGAGGGAAGGAAGGTCCAAATAAGGAAGCAGCTTCCTTATCGCTCTGTGTGTGTGTGTGTGTGTGGGTGTGGGTGTGGGTGTGTGTGTGTGTGTGTGTGTCTCTCCGTCCCCCGTGCCTCTCTGACTTTCCGTCTTGACCTCTGACCTCTGCCCAGGATCACCCAGTCCTTCTGCCCGTCTCTTTTCAGTTGAGCCTCCTAAGTGATGTCACTGCCTGTGTGTGTGTGTGTGTGTGTGTGTGTGTGTGTGTGTGTGTGTGTGTGTGTGTGTGTGTGTGTGTGTGTGTGTGTGTGTGTGTGTGTGTGTGTGTGTGTGTGTGTAAGAGACCAAGTTTGTGTTGGAGAAAGTGTGTGTGTGTGTGTTTTTGTGTGTGCATTCAAGGTCTCCAAGTGCATTGAGGTCACTGGAATGTTGTTGTTGTCCCCATCTGAGCTCTGATGTCATATCCTCCCAGCCCCCCCTCCAGATCTTTTTTGTTTGCGGACTCTCATTGTCCTCCGGCGCACGGAGAGCACAGCGCGTCTGGTCACCGCGGCTGATGTCACCGCTGCTGATGTCATCGGTGCTGATGTCACCGCTGCTGATGTCACCGCTGCTGATGTCACCGCTGCTGATGTCACCGGTGCTGATGTCACCGCTGCTGATGTCACCGCTGCTGATGTCATCGGTGCTGATGTCACCGCTGAATCTGACGATGTCATCGGTTCTGTGTTTAGAGAACGCGTCCCCGACGTTTACTCGGACCGACGTGGATGCTTCAGGGGCGGAGCTTATCAGAGCCAATCACAGAGGAGTTCGGAACAAGGGGAGAGCTCCCGAACTGTTTCTCTGTTTATGTTCTACGGCCGTGATAGACCGGGATCTGAGGCATCGGTCTCTGCCGATGTGATATATACCGTTCGACTATTCTGAGCTTTCAGGTTTAATATCGGATGTATAGACACAATATCGGAACCACTTCTTCCTTTTTGTGGAGCGACAGTGAAGGCCTAATCCGGCTTCCTAATCCGCAGAACGTAGAACGGGAAGGGTTGCGTGGAATGTTTGCATTGACACAACGCCAGAGGTCAGCCGAGTGTGGTGTGATGGTAGAAGGAGGAGCTCTTTGTGAAACAGAGTGGAGATGTTCTGATGTTCTCCATCAGGGCACCCTCAGCTCTGTCCTGGAGACAGCAGGCCCCCGGTGGGAGGTCACGACGGGGAGTTAAAGGTCTCCCCCGGGTGGTGAGGGGAGGGCCCCCCGTCTGTCCGCAGGGGGCAGGGGCTCCCCTCCTCTCCGTCCTCTCAGGGTCTCTGTTGTGTTCCCCCTGGACCCCTGCTCCCACCGGTCTGACTGTTGGGTTCATTATGACCAACTTTAGTTCTTAAAGTTATTTAGAGATCATATGGAGATTCACATATTCTTCTAAACCCTTCTAATTATTGATATGTTTCTGTTTGAATTATTAGTTTCTGTTTCTGTTTGTTTATGTTTCTATTGGAGTGTTTTTTTTATATTCTCACTCAGAATGTTGTCGTCTCTTTGAGCCTTCCAGTCCTGTCGCTCCGACCGACCTATCAGCCGCCTGGGATTACGTGGAAAGTGGTGTGTTGTCACGGCGACCCGGAGGAACCCTCCACAACATTGTTGACGCCCGTGCGTGCGAGTTCCCGCCGGGCCAACGTTAGCCCGACCGCAGGACAACGGCGCTCACAGCTGCCAGTGTTGTTGTTTATTTACAGTGCAAGACATTTCCCCTAAACGCTTGGGGAGGCGGAGCCGTGGAGGGGGTGTGGTCGGGTGGGGTGGGGGGGGTGGAGGAGGAGCTGTTGGCGAGGCGTCGGAGCGTGGAGGGGTGAGGTTGGGCGGGTGGGGGGAGGCGGGGTGGAGTAGTTCTTCACCCAGCGCAGGTGCATCGCCGAGGGGGGTTGGGTTAGGGGTGGCGCAGTGTCAGGGTACCCACTTCCTGCCCCCCCTCCTCCCCTGAGGTTCTACTGTAACCAGGAAGAGCCCCCCCCTTCAGCGTTACAGGATTGGCTGGGTGGAGGATTCTGGTCTTCTGATTGGTGGAGGGCTGCTGGGGGACTTTAGTACGCCATCTGGCGTCGAGACAAAAGTACCATATTTCTATATATTTATACGTATATATATATAAAAGTACGTTACAATGTTCTTAATGTCAAGAGGAACTGATCACAGCATGAGGTTCAAACCAAACTGTGAAGTGAGTTTCTGACTAAGGTGGGCCCAATCCCATTTCCTACCCCTTCCCCCTCCCCCTTGTTTTGAAGGGGTAAGGGGAAGGGGGAAGGGGTAGCAATGGGATTGGGCCCACCTTAGGTGGGCCCAATCCCATTGCTACCCCTTCCCCCTCCCCCTTGTTTTGAAGGGGTAAGGGGCAGGGGGTAAGGGGTAGCAATGGGATTGGGCCGTAGTCTCCCTGGTGTAATGGATCTGGTGGCGGATGCAGAGAGGAGCATGAAGGAGTGACGGGCTCGGTGTTGACAGGCGACCCCCTCCACCCGCTCTCAGGGGTCTCAGGGGTGAGACATGGGTTCAGACTCGGCAGAACAAACCACACTGACACCTGTGATGTTGTTATCACAGCCATCCGTGTGTTGAACCAGCCAGCCCTGACCCTAAACGGCTGTTTTTGTTACGTTCTCAGCCGGTGTATTGCACGTCTGAGTAGGACATGTGGTCTTTACAAACTCGTATGTCTAAATATTCCGGTGCAACTATTATCAATAGATTTCACAAAAAATATTCATCACTTGAAAGGCTTCAAAAACCATCAACAGCGAGATGCAACGTTTACGAAAATGATTTATCTTTCAACAATAACTCTAGCTAGGAGCTAGGAGGGCTCTTTGTCAATGATGGTTTTTGCTCTGAAATGGTACATTTTAGAATCTAAAAAAAAAAGTAGTGCAACAAAGTTATTGCCCTAATTCCATACTGCCTGCCCTGATTGAGAGGAGCGTCGTTTCTATAGAACATGTAGTATATATAATGCCTGTTGATGAATCCTGTCCAATAATGGGCTCTGTGTGACGGTTCTCTCGGCCCGCTCGGTTTTTGCGTTCTCCAGCGATGAGCAGAAGATGAGATCAGTTGAGGTGTTTCAGCGGTCTGGTCTCCTGCCGTGTTTAAATCCCTCCTGCTGGAATACAGATTTGGAGTTTGTCTCTGTAAACTATGTGTGAATACAGATGTTTAGTTCGACTCTCTCTGTAAACTATGTGTGAATACAGATGTGGAGTGTCCGTGTAAACTATGTGCGAATACAGATGTGAAGTTCGTCTGTGTAAACTATGTTTGAATACAGATGTGTAGTTCGTCTGTGTAAACTATGTTTGAATACAGATGTGTAGTTCGTCTGTGTAAACTATGTTTGAATACAGATGTGTAGTTCGTCTGTGTAAACTATGTTTGAATACAGATGTGTAGTTCGTCTGTGTAAACTATGTTTGAATACAGATGTGTAGTTCGTCTGTGTAAGCTACGTTTGTCCCTCCGGGTGAGCGTGTGCGTCTGAGCACTTGCATTGCGTCTTCTTTAGAAAATCTGGAAACAAGTGAGAAAAATATGTTTCGATGATTTTCAGGTCAGAAATGTGGTGATTTACCAGAAAGGATATTTTCATGACAACCATTTGACTTCCTTTTCTAAGCTGATTTCCACTAAGTGTATAATTTACCGTGCACGTGTCTCATAGAATCTCCACCTCCTTTTATCAGTTAAAAATCTCCTTGAAAATACCGCAGGATAATAGCAACCGTAAGAGCAAGTTGTGTATTTTGGACGCCGGGAAATAGTGTGGGGCACATGTGAGGGGACCTGGGGGCCCTTCAGGGACGTGGCTAATGTCTGGCCGCCCCCCCCCCCCCCCCCCCCCCCCCCGGAGGTCGTCCCCCAGACGTCTCCTCTCTGCGAGGTCGGCCCCCAGACGCCCTCCTCTCCGAGTCCCTCGTCATTCTCTCCAACGATCTCTCCTCACCAGATGGACGACAAGGCCGTGAGTAGCTGCTGCGGAGTCAGGGGTTCAAACCCCCGACTCGAGGTCCGTGTACAGTAGCGGGGTAACCGCGGGTGTTTTCACCGGGGGGGGTTTGAAGGTTCTTGGGGTTAGGAGGCGTTTGGTGTCATGGCGCCGGCAGCCTGCCTGTCGAACACGTGGAGCTCCAACAGGTTTAATTAACGTTAGATTCCGTCGCGTCTCGGTGTGGGGGGGGGATCAGTCGTTTCAGGGATGGATTCTGTTTGTTTCTGCGGCTAGCAGGGAGGGTGTTTCGGCGTGACGCTCCACCCTGGAGAGCGTTTTCTCGTAAATCTCTTTTCTTATTTTATTTATAACGACCGCCGCAGAGGAAATCAAGCTGCCTCGAGCGACTTCCTCAGCAGGTGTTCCTGAGGCAGGTCTGTGGGCCGCAGACGAACCGTCAATCGACAGAACGGCGCTGAGACACAGGAAGACCCCCCCCCAGGCCAAGACGCACCGCCCCAGGTCCCGGTACCTTCAAGACCCACCGTCGGGGTCCAGCAGCACCACCCCCCCCCCAGACCCCGCCCCCCCCCCCAAGTCCACCATTTCTGCTCCAATTTTTAAACCAGGTGATTACATCCCCCTTAAGCCCCCCCCCCCAGGAGGACGGGTCTTAGCCGCCCCCTCGTCAAGAGTGAGGGGTCTTAGGGGCCGGGCTGAGCCCCCCCCCCCGGAGGGCCTGTTTGTGTTTGAACTCAGGGCTCCAGCAGAACAATGGCCGCCCTGTCTGCAGCGTTCAGCTCATAGTCGGCTTTGTGACTCGGACCCCCCCCCCCCCCCCCCCCCTCCCCCGGCCGCCGGCCGCCGGCGGCGGGAGCGGAGAGGTCCTTAAGAGCGCTGGCTCACGACCGCGTGGAGCGCCGCTCGCGTTGCGTCTGAGGTGCACTCAGACTGGAGGGGTGTTCCCGGCCTCCGGGGGCCGCATTGTCCTCACCGAGGGGCGGGTGAACAGCGGAGATGGGGAGCGCTCTCCGTGGCTGCGCTCCTCCGGGAGCGGTTACTTCGGAGTGCGGCCCCGAGCTCAGATCCCGACCGGGGAGCGTCGGAACAGTGAGGAGCGGTCGGACTCGATGTTAGTCTCTGGTTGTCGTAGGAACAGGCGCTGGTTGAGGCTGAGACCTTAATGCACGGCCTTAAGGGCTCAGGAATGGATTCACATGAGTGAAGGGGATTAAGGGGACTGGTTTCAACTATCGGGTGTGGATTGAAAAACGCATGAAATCGTTTCCGATTGTTGTTCCCAGATTGACGTCTCTGGGATAACTGAGGCGAGCGAGGGAATGTTGTTTTGTTTTGAAGACTCTCTCGGCCTGCGGAGTGTTTTCAGTGAGCTAACTTCTGGAAGAATACGAGGATGTGGGAAGAAACATGTCTCCGGCATCTCAGTGTTCCCAGTGTTCCCAATGTTCGCAGTTCCAAAGAGTTCCAGGACTCCTCGTACCAGCCCCCCACACCCCCTGTCGCTTTCCCAGAATGCACCTCTCCCCGCGGGCGGACTGAAAGAGGCCATTGTTGAGGTGCGGCGGGGAACAGCTTCACAAGCCTCTGACACGAGTGGGAGAAATCAGGCCCATTATTCCCAGGAATGTCGCTCAGTCGATCCCGTCCGATGCGACCGTAACTCGCAGATCTGTTCCGCCCTTGCATTTGAAAGTGGTTTCTTCCCTCCAACAGACGTGCGCTTGTTAGCGTTTAATGTGTGACCTTAAATTTGCGCCGTGCTCTGAAAAATAAAAGGTTTTTATTCGAGGAGGGAGAGACCAAGGCCTCTACGCAGAGTCCTCTTGCTGTGGTCTCCGTCGGGGAGTCCTTGTTGTTTCACCGTTTCCTGGTGCGCGACAGGGCTCCCCGACCCTGGTTTAACGGTGGATTAACCCGACCCAGTGTTGTCATAACGCTGTCTGCTGCAGGACAGGCCGCTTCAGGGGGCTTCCTCCTCGGAGGGCTGTGTTTTGATTGGCCGGCTGACGGATGGCAGGCTGCGTTTTCGCTGCATGACGTAATGTTTTGACGCTCCTCACCGCGGAATGTCCTGTGGACTGGGGTGAACCCTGCGGGGAGGCTGGGAGCTGTAGTCCTTCATCAAGAGGGGGGGGATCTGTAGTCTTTTGAACCTGGTTCTGGTGTGGAAACAAACCACCTTCTCAAGTCCAGTTTGGACCCTTTGACAAAAAAAAAACAGACTCTGTCTCTTTCTCTCTGTCTCTCTGTCTCTCTGTCTCTCTCTCTCTCTCTGTCTCTCTCTCTCTCTCTCTCTCTGTCTCTCTCTCTCTCTCTCTCTCTCTCTCTCTCTCTCTGTCTCTCTCTCTCTCTCTCTCTCTCTCTCTCTCTCTCTCTCTCTCTCTCTCTCTCTCTCTCTCTCTCTCTCTCTCTCTCTCTCTCTCTGTCTCTCTCTGTCTCTCTGTCTCTCTGCTCTCTCTGTCTCTCTGTCTCTCTCTCTCTGTCTCTCTCTCTCTCTCTCTCTCTCTGTGTCTCTCTGTCTCTCTCTGTCTCTCTCTCGTCTCTCCTCTCGTCTCTCTTCTCTCTCTCTCCTCTCTCTCCTTCTCTTCCTCCCATTCTCTCTCTCTCTGTCTTCGTCGTCTTCTGTCTCTCTCTCTCTCTCTCTCCTGCTCCTCCTCTCTCTCTTGTCCTCTCTGTCCTCTCTGTCTCTCTGTCTCTC
>OLKM01000252.1:155087-287587 GCA_900291075.1 Melanogrammus aeglefinus
AGGTGGAGGGAGAGGAGGTGGGAGGACAGAGGAGGTGGAGGAGAGAGGATGGAGGAGACGGAGGCTGGAGGAGAGAGAGGTGGAGGGAGGGAGGTGGAGACAGAGGAGGTGGAGGGAGAGGAGTAGGAGGAGAGGAGGTGGAGGAGAGGAGGTGGGGAGAGGAGTGGGAGGAGAGGGAGGTGGGAGGGAGAGGAGGTGGAGACAGAGGAGGTGGAGGGAGAGGAGGTGGAGGGAGAGGAGGTGGAGGGAGAGGAGGTGGAGACAGAGGAGGTGGAGGGAGAGGAGGTGGAGACCTCAGACCTACTAACTACTGGTACTACCCTACTTACGACTTAGAAGGTTAGTACCAGTAGATTAGTACCAGTAATACTACCAGTACCACCACCTCTCACTCACGAGCTCACTGCTGAGCCCACACGCCATTGGCTGGCCCGGGACCCAATCACCACGTCGAAACACACCTCAGCAGGTAAACACGTCCGTCACCACTGACCGATCGGTTTTAAAGACAAATCGCCGCAACGAACTGGACCCCGTGACCCGTGGACCCGTGGGACCCCCCCCCCCCCCGCCCCCGCACCGCCCCCCCGTGAGAGGCCGTGTCGGGGTCCGGATGACGTCACGACCCAGGAGCCCACGGAGGACGCGGCGACGCGAGGCGCCCGCATCACCGGGGCAATGGTTCAGAGCAATGACGGAGGGAAAGAACAGAATGTAACAGACACACAGAGAAGGCGAAGTTAGGGAGAAGGAGAGGAGAAGGAGCAGCGCCTTACCCGAACCTCCGCTCCATGACGCATGTTCTCTCCGCGTCCAAAGTTTACAATCCGCCGCGAGGGCTGAGACAAGAGACACTGAAAACTCGCAGGCTTGGACCGAAGTCAATGGGCGCGGCGGGTTCAGGCGTTTCTCTGTCTCTCTCTCTCCCCGCCTACCAAACCCCCTTTGCTCCCCCTCCCGCCTCCCCCCTCTATAAGTGTGTTTTGTATTTGCTCGCGTCGGAGGCTCTGTGGAGGAGAGCACGCGACGGCCCGACCTCCCGCCGCGCTTGAGCGCAGGCTCCCCGCGGGCCACGGCCAACGTTAGAGCGGCACAACTCGATGAAACTCGAGAACCGTAGTGCCTATCACAAAGGGTTCTTTGATGGACGGAGACGTTAATTGAAGACGGACCAAAAACTTCCGCGCGACGTGCGTGCATCCGTTGTGTTGGTGTGTGTGTGTGTGTGTGTGTGTGTGTGTTCTGTGTGATGTGTGTGTGTGTGTGTGTGTGTTGTGTGTGTGTGTGTGTGGTGTGTGTGTGTGTCGTGGTGTGTGTGTGCCTGTGTGCATGCGTGTGTCTCTGTCATTGTTCTGTGTGTTGTGTGACTGTGTGTGTGTGTTGTGGGCCTTTAGTCTGCTCGCTGACCATCCATTCACATCTCCTGGGAGCCAGCTAATAGTTTAGCTAAGCGTCTTTATTCGTCCTCCAAATTTGAGAGATCTTGATGTACTTTAAAAACAACAAGAAAAGACATGTCTGCGTTACAAAGAGGGAAAATGCTTTATGTTTCGTGATTACTGTTTTGAGAAATGTGCTACAGGCTGTTTTGAGAACGCGTTAAATTCACCTGCTCCTCATGATGACTTGTCTCTTGTACTGTCTAACCCCTACCTGCTCCCTTATGACTTGTCTCTGTACTGTCTCACCCCTAACCTGCTCCTTAATGACCTGTCTCTGTAACTGTCTAACCCCTACCTGCTCCTTAATGACCTTCCTGTACTGTCTAACCCTACCTGCTCCTTAATGACCTGTCTCTCTGTACTGTCTAACCCCTACCTGCTTGCTCTAATGACCTGTCTCTGTTGTGATACTGTCTAACCCCTATCCTTGCTCCTTAATGACCTGTCTCTGTACTGTCTAACCCCTACCTTGCTCCTTGATGACCTGTCTCTGTACTGTCTAACCCCTACCTGCTCCTTCAATGACCTGTCTCTGTACCGTTCTAACCCTACCTGCTCCTTTAGTGACCTGTCTCTGTACTGTTCTAACCCCTACCTGCTCCTTAATGATCTGTCTCTGTACTGTCTAACCCCTACCTGCTCCTTAATGACCTGTCTCTGTACTGTCTAACCCTTACTGCTCCTTAATGACCTGTCTCTCTTTACTGTCTTAACCCCTACCTGCTCCTTAATGACCTGTCTCTCTGTAACTGGTCTAACCCTTACCTGCTCCTTAATGACCTGTCTCTGTACTGTCTAACCCCCTACCTGCTCCTCAATGACCTGTCTTATGTACTGTCTAACCCCTACCTGTTCCTTAACGACCTGTCTCTGTACTGTCTAACCCCTACCTGCTCCTTAATGACCTGTCTCTGTACTGTCTAACCCCTACCTGCTCCTTAATGACCTGTCTCTGTACTGTCTAACCCCTACCTGCTCCTTAATGACCTGTCTCTGTACTGTCTAACCCCTACCTGCTCCTTAATGACCTGTCTCTGTACTGTCTAACCCCTACCTGCTCCTTAATGACCTGTCTCTGTACTGTCTAACCCCTACCTCCTCCTTATGAGCTGCTGTTTGATCGAAGCGTTTTCTAAAGGGTTAATAGTCAGTAGTACTCGTCGTGGTTGCCACGGTGATATGGGTAAACTGAGGGTTGGGTCGGGTTATCAAAGTGCTTCTTTATTCTCGGTAGAATCAGACGTGTCACGCTCCACTGTGGACTGAGTCCTTCTCCTCGCCTCTGGGCCCCCCTTCCTCTTTATTGACGCACAGATGAAACAGGAAACAGGAAACAGGAAACAGGACATGAGGCTCGCAGGTTGAGGTGGAGGGAGACCACACAGGTTCAGATAGCGTGCTCAACACGCCAACGACTGCAGCAATCCATACGTCACACAGGCCTGAAATACTCTCACTCATCAGAATAGAAATATAGAACAAAAACATATCGGAAATATTCAATTTTTTTTTAGATTGTTACGCCGGGCGTGTTGGGTTCCTTTATCTGTAGTTGTTCTGTGGTTCATGTCGTTGTTGGCCTCAACGGCCCGAGGTCAGGGGTTCACTTTGTGGACTTGTTTATCTTCCCTGGGGGGCTTCCCTGATCCGCCCCCCAGTGAGGGAGAGCACCAGCTTGGTCTGGGCCCCCCAGGGTGACCCCAGCTTGGTCTGGCCCCCCCAGGGTGACCCCAGCTTGGTCTGGCCCCCCCAGGGTGACCCCAGCTGGGTCTGGGTCCTTCAGGGTGACCCCAGCTTGGTCTGGCCCCCCCAGGGTGACCCCAGCCGGGTCTGGGTCCTTCAGGGTGACCCCAGCTTGGTCTGGCCCCCCCAGGGTGACCCCAGCTGGGTCTGGGTCCTTCAGGGTGACCCCAGCTTCGTCTGGCCCCCCCAGGGTGACCCCAGCCGGGTCTGGGCCCCCAGGGTGACCCCAGCTTGTTCTGGGGCCCATCTGGCGACCAGAAGAGAGAGAAATCAGTGACGAGAGAGAGACAGGAATGAGGTCGTCAGTGAGGAGAGAGAGACGGGGAGGAGAGAGAGACCGGGAGGGCGCACTCTGATGAGGTCATCAGTGAGGGGAGGGAGAGACCGGGAGAGGGAGCGCCAGGCCACTCTGATGAGGTCATCAGTGAGGAGAGGGAGCGCCAGGCCACTCTGATGAAGTCATCAGTGAGGTGGAACGGGGAGCCAAACCAGCACAGCTCCAGGGTCCCTGTGTGATGCCACACTGTGCTGGATCCGAACCCTCGTGTTGACGGGATCAAGAGGATCCCCTGAGAGCTGCCCGTGTGTGACGGGGAAGGCGGCGGCGGTCGTTTGCTGATGTCAGAACGCTGTACTTTCTTCACGTTGTGGCGGATGGATGCAGCCCAAACTTCAGCGTGTCCCTCTCTCTGTGACTCAGACCTTTCAGCAGCTGGTGATCTTTCTTCACGTTTATAAGAAGCGTTGGTTCTCATCTGTGTTTGTTCCGTCCTGAAGAACAGCTGTTGATCACAAATAACCAGCGGCTGGGGGGTTTACATTTACATTTTTCCACTTGTGTCATCGATGCAGAGTTCTGCTGGTCACGCATTGTTGTCACGACGACATGGAATGGTTAATAAATTGGTGTTTTGGTGCCAAGCAGAAGAGCGTAGAAAGGGGAAGTGTGTGTTCACAGACGCTCGCAGACCGTGTGAACGTGATCATCCTCAGTTGTATCGACAATGGTCCGATCGATCAGTTGATCGATCGGCTCGGCGCGGAGGCGACTGCGTCCTCTTGGAGGAGGGAAAGAGTGAGATGTGAGTCTGCTGTGGAGTCATGTGATACGCAGGGCGCGAGAGACAGACAGAGAGAGAGAGGGAGGGAGACACGATGGAGCACTGCTGGACCTTCAGCCTAATCAATAGCAGGAATAATGCAGAGATGAATGCTCTGTGACATCGATACCCCCCCCCCCCCCCACTCCTGCGATGTGTCCTGTGGGGGTCCATCGCTGCGGCCCCTCCAGCCATGTCGTGTGCTGTTAGCCGAGTACAGCCTCACGTCGTCTGCATAGAGAAGCACCTGTCTGCTGCTGCTGGAGCAGACGCACTGCGAGGATCAGGGGGGGGGGCTCTGGCTTTGGTTAATGTGTAGTGGCAGTGATGTCTTCATCTTGGAAGGAAGGGTTTGTGTTGGTAGTGAGTTGACCTTCAACTCCTATATTACCCTCAGAGTCAACATCTCTAAAATGACCGATCTCGGCCACGACTTTCCAGAATGTCCCTAGAGCACATTTCCAACATGGTTGTGTAATTGTTTCTTTCTTTTCGTTTTTTGGCTTATCTAAATTATAACAGGTCGGCCACAGCCCCAGATAAAGGTGTAAAGTTGAAAAGAGAACGTCAACAAATATGGCAATAAATGCTTCTAAAATATATATGTGTAATAATGTATTAAGTTTAAGGGTTATTTTTTTATAATTTACACCATTAGTTCTCTCAGTATTGTCAATGAAATATAACAAACCAATTTTGATTTTGAATCAAAACGAATCACGGAAGACTAATTTAATCGGGACCTTGTGAATCAGAGTCTAATATATTAGAGAAATCATTGGCAATCCCCAGCTCTCCGAAACAAACCTATCCATAATCAAATCAAATCAAAGATGACTTATTCAATCTAGCGTGCAGAGATTACCAACGTGGGCAAGCTGACACTGAGCCAAAGGAGTTTCAGACCGAAGGGTCCTCCAGGTATGATGAATGGATGTATTATGTATGCTATGTTATGTTATTACTTCACGATGACCAGTTTTCTTTAATTGTCTGCCATAATACCAAAGTGCCGGTATTCTTCATCAACTTGTAGAATCTAATCGTATAGGTTTGTTTCCTCTCTCTCTCTGAACAAAAACCACCACCCATGTTATTAAAAACGTCTCTCTGTCTAGGCAGGAGTCGAGACACATAAATGGTAGCAAACCACAGCTGGCAGGTAACTAGCTTCCGGCCACGTGAGTTAGTGCCTCACCTGGGTTCCTGGTCCTCCTCTCTATTGTTGGGGGATAGCCCAAGCGTTGGGTTAAACGGTAGTTGTCCTGTTCATTTATGGTTTGACATATAACATAGACAAACACTTGACACACATAGACGACAAAGGGCCGGTCAGGTTCCCCGCAGGAATCCTTAACCTATCCATAATCAAATCAAATCAAAGATGACTTATTCAATCCAGCGTGCAGAGATGACCAACGTGGGCAAGCTGACACTGAGCCGAAGGAGTTTCAGACCGAAGGGTCCTCCAGTTACCCACCAGCCTAACATTACCCAACAGTAGGAGCGTGACAGAACTGATGAATGTGGGTACCAGTAGTACTCATGGTCATAATAATGAACTGATGAATGTAACTACCAGTAGTACTCACGGTCATAATAATGAACTGATGAATGTTAGTACCAGTAGTACTCACGGTCATAATAATGAACTGATGAATGTTAGTACCAGTAGTACTCACGGTCATAATGATGAACTGATGAATGTTAGTACCAGTAGTACTCATGGTCATAATGATGAACTGATGAATGTTAGTACCAGTAGTACTCATGGTCATAATGATGAACTGATGAATGTTAGTACCAGTAGTACTCACGGTCATAATGATGAACTGATGAATGTTAGTACCAGTAGTACTCACGGTCATAATGATGAACTGATGAATGTTAGTACCAGTAGTACTCATGGTCATAATAATGAACTGCCCTGAGCTTGGTCACTCTGGCCACAAGGAGAGGGGGGGGGAGACCCTCCGGGGGGGAGCCCCTCCATGACACATGTCCTCTAGGGTACCTCCGTCAGAGAGAGCCACCCCCCCCCCCCCCCCCTTAGCCTACATCCTGCTTCTTTCAATGGAGTCCAGAGGCAGGGAGAGAAACGGAGAAGTAGGGAGAGACGGAGAGGGAGAGAGGGAGGCAGGAACATGGTGAGGACGATACAAATGTGGAGGCTTTGATGTGCTACACCCTCCCCCCCACCCCACCCCACCCCAAACTGAACGATGCACATGTCCTCCGCCTGCACCACCCGCTTGCTGGAGGAGGGGTGGAGGCGGGCTGAAGCACAGAGTGTGGGCGGGACCTCAAAGCCTCAGATGGTGGTCGTTAACTGCATCAACAGTGGAGGCTTGTTGGGGAAAATGGGTCAGGAACTACTGAAATAAGTCGTTTAATGAGTGGTTTTACGCGCGCAAAAGTGTGGATGTAAGAAACCGATGCGTCGGTTGGTCAACAAGAAAACCCTTTGCTTGTGTTGGGTTGTCTTTGCTCCAGGCCACCGGCTCTGGAAACCGAGAAGAACCGAAAAAACCCCACGTTTTCACCGTTGGGTCATCTGTTTAGCTCGCTCCTCCTGATCTGTCGTCGGTTTGCGCCAGCGCTTCTCGGGAACCCTGACATGAGTTGTGTTTGTGCGAGCTCGGCGTGTGCAAACGTGTTAATATTAGATGAGGATGTGTTCCACCAGCAGCAGAAGAGCGGCTCACATGAGAGCTGTTGTTCTTAGGAAAGAGAGGCAGCCATTCACGCGGTGGGGGGAGGGAGCTACTATTAGCTATGTGGAACATTCTCTGACTCACCCTGGATCTCTTCTGCAAAACATGAGTCACCCACAGAGGATGTAGAATGACTTGAGAGGGGTGTGTGTGTGTGTGTGTGTGTGTGTGTGTGTGTGTGTGTGTGTGTGTGTGTTGTGTGTGTGTGTGTGTGTGTGTGTGTGTGTGTGTGTGTGTGTGTGTGTGTGTGTGTGTGTGTGTGTGTGTGTGTGTGTGTGCGCGTGTGTGAGTGAGCGTGTGCATATGAATGACTCAATGTCTGCATATAAATGTGTGTGAGTGTGTGCGCTTGCATGTGATGACTGAACTCGTGTGTTTGTGAGAGAGTTTATGTGTGTGTGTGTGTGTGTGTGTGTTTGTGAGAGAGTGTGTGTGTTCCCATTCCTGCTGACGTCCACTAGTCTGCAGTGAGGTTGAGCTCCCGCTCTGATTTATTCAGGGGGAAGGTCCAGTGGGTTAGGCTGAACCCAGCGTGGAGGTTCACGCCACACTGCCTCGGTCTGTTACTGACTCTGTAGCGCCATGCTAGGGACTCTGTAGCCCCGTGTTGGTAGCACACTAGCACGGTGCGCTAAAGAGTCACTGGCACGGCGCGCTGGCAGACTCCAGAGGCAGTGAGTGAGCGCACCGTTCCAAAGGGAAGAAGGAAGTGAAATATTGTCTTTGCAACGCACCCCTGCACCTCTGGAAAGATTGCGTGTGTGTGTGTGTGTGTGTGTGTGTGTGTGTGTGTGTGTGTGTGTGTGTGTGTGTGTGTGTTGTGGATGGTGTGTGTGTGTGTGTGTGTGTGTGTGTGTGTGTGTGTGTGTGTGTGTGTGTGGTGTGTTGTGTGTGTGTGTGCGTGCGGTGCGTGCGTGCGTGCGTGCGTGGCGTGCGTGCGTGCGTGCGTGCGTGCGTGCGTGCGCTGCGTGCGTGCGTGCGTGCGTGCGTGCGTGCGTGCGTGCCGTGTCGTGCGTGCGTGCGTGCGTGCGTGTGCGTGCGTGTCGTGCGTGTGTGTGTGTGTGCGTGTGTGTGTGTGTTGCGTGCGTGCGTGCGTGCGTGCGTGCGTGCGTGCGTGTGTGTGTGTGTCGTGCGTGCGTGCGTGCGTGCGTGCGTGCGTGCGTGCGTGCGTGCGTGCGTGCGTGTGTTTTTGAGACTCTACAAGCTTGTTGCTAGTCGTCGGTCGCAGAAAGAGATTTGACTGTTGTCCGAGTGTTGTTTGAAGTGAAGGAAGGGCAACGTGAACATTTTAACTCAGAGTAAAATCAAAACAATAAAGACCCATAAGTGAGGCAATGCTCTGGCTTACCTTCGGGACTTCAACGACAGAACAAGCTGAGTATTACCAGAGGGAAAAGTCCCTGGTGGTTGAAAGCCGCCCTAAGGCCAACTCAGGCGTTACCTCAGCTGACCTCCACGGAGGAGAGGGGAGCCCCTCACGCTCCCTGCCCTGGCAGGTGAGGCCCAGTGTGGGGAGGCTTCCGAAGAACTCTCCCTGAGCTCCAGAGAAGTTCATCCAGAGGAGGTTGTGGTGGGGGGGAGGAGAGGAAGTGAGAACGAGGAGGTTTTGGTGGGAGGAGAAGAGGGTGGTGGTGGTGTTGGTGGTGTTGAAGGCGGAGCAGAGCGGGGAGAGGGTGGAGCTCCACCACGTGGTGTAGCTCCACAGGTCCCAGCGTGTCCCCGGGATGTCTGGGGGCCGCAGGGTTTACGACCGCGCTGAGTTATGGTTCTTCCTGGAGCAGGAACAGCCCATAATCACCACCGCTGACGGTGGAAAGAGTGACTGCTGAGGTCAGGCCAGGTCCACACTTATCAAGGGGTTAGACAGTACAGAGACAGGTCATCAAGGAGCAGGGGTTAGACAGTACAGAGACAGGTCATCAAGGAGCAGGGGTTAGACAGTACAGAGACAGGTCATTAAGGAGCAGGTAGGGGTTAGACAGTACAGAGACAGGTCTTTAAGGAGCAGGTAGGGGTTAGACAGTACAGAGACAGGTCATCAAGGAGCAGGGGTTAGACAGTACAGAGACAGGTCATTAAGGAGCAGGTAGGGGTTAGACAGTACAGAGACAGGTCATTAAGGAGCAGGTAGGGGTTAGACAGTACAGAGACAGGTCATTAAGGAGCAGGGGTTAGACAGTACAGAGACAGGTCATTAAGGAGCAGGTAGGGGTTAGACAGTACAGAGACAGGTCATTAAGGAGCAGGTAGGGGTTAGACAGTACAGAGACAGGTCTTTAAGGAGCAGGTAGGGGTTAGACAGTACAGAGACAGGTCATTAAGGAGCAGGTAGGGGTTAGACAGTACAGAGACAGGTCTTTAAGGAGCAGGTAGGGGTTAGACAGTACAGAGACAGGTCATTAAGGAGCAGGTAGGGGTTAGACAGTTCAAGACAGGCAGTAAGGAGCAGTAGAGACAGAGGTCATTAAGGAGCAGGTAGGGGTTAGACAGTACAGAGACAGGTCATTAAGGAGCAGGTAGGGGTTAGACAGTACAGAGACAGGTCATTAAGGAGCAGGTAGGGGTTAGACAGTACAGAGACAGGTCATTAAGGAGCAGGTAGGGGTTAGGATGCCGCTGGTAGACTGAGGACAATGGGAATCGAACCCACAACCCTCCAGCTGGGGAACAGACCATGGTCCAAATACACCGTCCTGCTGGTTGCTCTACAGACCCACTGACCATCACTGATCAATAGAATGAGGGACAAAGGGGCGATTGACTTCCCAGCGTGAAGAGGGTTAAACGTGCCTGACCTTCATCGTGCACGTGGCGAGGGTGCACGTGTTGCCAGCAGACGGGTCACGGGTCTATTGATCGATGGATCGGCCGTGAGTTGCTTCATGGGATCGAGAGAGGCGTGTATTGATCAGGCGTGTGTGTGTGTGTGTTTGATTGTGATATCGTTTTTGATTTATCGCTCATGTTTTCCTTCGATATCTTGGATAGATCTGACCCTAAATAACTTATTTCCAACCACGCTGACCTGTCTTGCTAGAGCTGATCACAGTTCTACTGTCAGTGGGGTCTCTGTCTCTCTCTCTCTCTCTCTCTCTCTCTCTCTCTCTCTCTCTCTCTCTCTCTCTCTCTCTCTCTCTCTCTCTCTCTCTCTCTCTCTCTCTCTCTCTCTCTCTCTCTCTCTCTCTCTCTCTCTCTCTCTCTCTCTCTCTCTCATCTTGACCTTGGGAGACCTCACCACTTCCTCCTGCAATAGACAGCCTTTACAGCGTGGGGTTTAGCGGGCGAGTTTAGATTCAGGTCAACGGTCATGAACATCCCCGCAGACGAGGAGGAGAGGGGGAGAGGGGTAGGGGAGAGGCAGCAGGGGAGAGAGAGGCAGGGGAGGAGAGGGAGGCAGTGGGGTAGGGTAGGAGACCAAAGAGAGAGAGACAGAGAGAGAGAGACAGACAGACAGACAGACAGACAGACAGACAGACGAGACAGACAGACAGACAGACAGACAGATCTGTGAGTCCATCCTCGTCACGGGGCGTCCTGGACCCGGCCCCGTGGTTCACGCCAGCTCCCGATCTGAGCAGACAGACAGACAGACAGACAGACAGACCACAGCGTCCTACGCCCACACCGTCTCGTGTTGTGTTTGTCGTCTGCGGCGTCCGGCCTGTTTTTATAAATCCACCATCGCAGGATTAGCCCGCTAAAAACGGCAGAGGGCTTAGAGCCCGGTCTCTGCCACAAACAAACGGCTTGGCTCGGGTCCTCCCCACCCTCCTCCCCACCCTCCTCCCCACTCTCCTCCTCACCCCCCCAACCTCTCCTAGCTCGCCGGGGAGGCGAGCTCAGAGCCTAGACGAGGGCGGAGTCTGGGACTCCAAACGCAGGCGGACAACCGGGTCCACCCGCGAGGCCTGGGAGGGGGGAGGGAACTGGAACCCCGCTCCGGACCCCGGTGGGGGCCGGAGAACCCTGGCAGCAGGGTGCCAATCATGGCTTCCTCGGACCGCCGCCCCACCACGGCGGGCGGGAACGCTAAATGTCCTCCGCCGGCCGCGGTCAGGTCTGTCATTTGGGGCCGGAGAGGAACCTCGCCTCCAGGAATAGACCCTGCAGCCTCCGTCGGCCTCCGTCAGTCTCCGTCAGCCCTCCGCCCTCCAGAGGGTAGGCACTCCCGGGGGGGAGGAGGTGTGGAGGGTTGAGAGGCTGGTGGTGACGGTGTAGAAGTTGGTGGTTGGGGAGAGGCGGGAGGAGGTGGTGCTTGTGGGTGGAGGGGAAGCGGCAGCTGGTGGAGGTGGGGGGGGCAGCTGCCCCATCCATCAGTAAAACGTTTGCTCTCCACTTGACGTTCAGACAGAGGTAAGCGACAGCCTCGCAGGCCCTTTCGGAACCTCCCCGTTTGTGGCCTCACTGGTGGGCCCAGATGACGTCATAGCGTGGTGGAGTGGGGGGGGGGGGGGGGGGGGGTGCCAGACCTGGTCTCTCGCATCGCTGGAGGTCCTGCCCCAGACCTGGCACCCCAGGTGGCCACAAACCACCTGGTTTGCATACGAGGGGGCTGGTTCCCCCCCCCCCAATGACAATTGGCTCTCTCGCTCTCGCTCATTCCCGCTCTCGCTCTCGCTGTGCATCCCTTTGATCTGGAGGGGTGCTTTCGAGGCGGAGGTGGAAAAGTGGTGGCTGGTTGTGTTGCCATCTGTTTGTGTGTTTGTGTGTGTGCATTGACTCATGTTTCCGACTTATATCAATCGTCTTTGAGTAATTAGAAAAGCGCTGTAACACACTGATCAATTATTATTATATGTTCACGTCCCCCGCTTGTTTTTGTGGCTGGTCGACATGTGGTCGATACCGGATGAGATAACCATTCACAACACTGTGCATTAATCCAATCTATTCAAAGTCTAATCCAATATGGATTGACTTTAAATTTATAATCGACTCTACATTACAGCACATATAAAGTGACGAGGCTATAGCTTCGACTTTAAATGCATAGAAGTGATGCCAGCCACAATGTCTCCACTCTCCACCGAATCAATAGTCATCCACATGGCTGTCTGCTGTCTGGTGGTGTTGTCTGGTGTCTTGTTGTCTGGTGTCTTGCTGTCTGGTGTCTTGCTGTCTGGTGTCTTGTGGTCTGGTGTCTTGCTGTCTGGTGTCTTGCTGTCTGGTGTTTTGCTGTCTGGTGGTGCTGTCTGGCGTCTTGTTGTCTGGTGTCTTGCTGTCTGGTGTCTTGCTGTCTGGTGGTGCTGTCTGGTGTCTTGCTGGCTGGTGGTGCTGTCTGGTGTCTTGTGGTCTGGTGTCTTGCTGTCTGGTGTCTTGCTGTCTGGTGTTTTGCTGTCTGGTGGTGCTGTCTGGCGTCTTGTTGTCTGGTGTCTTGCTGTCTGGTGTCTTGCTGTCTGGTGTCTTGTGGTCTGGTGTCTTGTTGTCTGGTGTCTTGCTGTCTGGTGGTGCTGTCTGGTGTCTTGCTGTCTGGTGGTGCTGTCTGGTGTCTTGCTGTCTGGTGTTTTGCTGTCTGGTGGTGCTGTCTGGCGTCTTGTTGTCTGGTGTCTTGCTGTCTGGTGTCTTGCTGTCTGGTGGTGATGTCTGGTGTCTTGCTGTCTGGTGTCTTTGTCTGGTGTCTTGCTGTCTGGTGTCTTGCTGTCTGGTGGTGCTGTCTGGTGTCTTGCTGTCTGGTGTCTTGCTGGCTGGTGTCTTGTTGTCTGGTGTCTTGTTGTCTGGTGGTGCTGTCTGGTGTCTTGCTGTCTGGTGTCAATAAATGTCCTGTGAATTCAAAAGATTTCCCTGTTTGCAGCAATTAAAACGAATACTGTTGTCTGGTGCTTGCTGTCTGGTGTCTTGCTGGCTGGTGGTGCTGTCTGGTGTCTTGTTGTCTGGTGTCTTGTTGTCTGGTGTCTTGTTGTCTGGTGGTGCTGTCTGGTGTCTTGCTGTCTGGTGTCTTGCTGTCTGGTGTCTTGCTGTCTGCCGGTGCTGGCCGGGAGTAGCGCAGAGAACAAGACATCTGATCACCGGTTTATCCATCTTTTAGAATATTAGCCTGACAGCAATGGCAACGGATGCTTCAATAAATGTCCTGTGAATTCAAAAGATTTCCCTGTTTGCAGCAATTAAAAAACAGAAATAACTGTTGATAAAACCAGGCTAATAACAAAAGTAACAAAACCGTCCAAGGCATGAAAACCCTTTACTCTTTTTATTGTAACAGTGGATCATCTGTCCTGATCAGAAGGACATCAGAAGCCTTTCCTCCATCGAGACGCATCGCGTTAAACGACGACAATCAGAAGCCTCGTGCGCTGTACATAAACATGTCATTGGTCGAGAGCTGTTGAACGTAGCGACCATGCAAGCAAGCTAAAGAGTGTGGCTACGGTTGATGCTAACAACTTGAAATTCTTGACCTCCTGCAGATTCAGCGTCTTATTGAGGAGCAATCGATTGGCCATGTGGATGACTATTGATTCGGTGGAGAGTGGAGACATTGTGGCTGGCATCACTTCTATGCATTTAAAGTCGAAGCTATAGCCTCGTCACTTTATATGTGCTGCAATATAGAGTCGATTATAAACTGAATTTAAAGTCAATCTAGATTGGATTTAGAGTCAATCCATATTGGATTCAACTTTGAATAGATGGGATTAATGCACACGGTCCCGACCACATGTCAAACAGCCACTGTGAAGTGGCTTCAGTAATGAGGCTTCTTCACCTCAAAATGATGGTGGAATCTAATCAAAGCAGGCTGCGGAGCGATAGTATGTCGGCTCCCAGCCCAACAGTTCCTGGTTCGATGCCCAATGTCCGGGGCATCCAAGGGCAACATGCTAACCCCCTACCTGCACCTTGATGACACTAATTCAGCGGTAAAATGACTTTGCAATGTCATGTGGTTCCATGAGGTAGTCAGTGACATTTCACCACAAAAAGTGCACATACTCATTCTTTCTGCACTTTCTCTTGGCAGAAACCCCCTTCAGACAGGCTGGTTGGCCACGGTTGGCTTTCTCTTCTCGTGTTGACTCATCAGGGCACTGAACCAACCTCAGGCACATCTGCTTTAATTTCACACCTGAAACTTTACATTTGGTTCTTTATCTCTTGGCAGGCGACCTCAGATATGGGGGAATCTCTGCTCTTCACTTTCATTAGCTTCATATCCGTTCCGACCAATCACATCGCTAGGGGCGGGATCTGTACCCAAATCAACCAGTAGTATTCACCAGCTCTGTTTTTCCGTTTGTGTCTGTCTGTTAAGGTTTCAAATTAACACTTTGCAGACCGACCACTGTAGAAATACACGTGTGTGTGTGTGTGTGTGTGTGTGTGTGTGTGTGTGTGTGTGTGTGTGTGTGTGTGTGTGTGTGTGTGTGTGTGTGTGTGTGTGTGTGTGTGTGTGTGTGTGTGTGTGTGTGTGTGTGTGTCTATTTCAACCTCACGTCAGTTCCCGAATTAGCTCATGCTGTGCTGCCTGGGTCATCTTACCAGCTATGGCTCTCCCATTGGTCCAGTCGAGTCATGTGACCACTGCTAGCAGAAACATACTTGTATGTTAAACCGAACTACAAACCTGAGAGGGTGTTTTGTGAATTAGACTGTAGAAAGCAGAGGTCTGGAATCTGCTGTTCCGAGGAACAACTTTATGAATGGTTTGTATTTAGTGACCAAAAGAAGAACTGGATGTACAGTGATCTTTCAATAAAGTGTGGAGGTCTGTTTCTTTATGAACGGATGACGATAGGCTGTTATTTCTTCAGTTTTAACAAACACAGAACAAACGCACGCACGTACGCACGGACACACACAGACGGACGGACGAACGCTCACACACACACACACACACACACACGCACACGCACACGCGCACACGCACACACACACCAACTCATATCGCTGATGTACCAGCCTTATTGTTCTCCTGGCCTTCCGTGCAATATTTTGGTCTGGTGATTGTGAACCATGTCGTCTGAAGAGCCGAGCTAAATGTTGCTGTGCTCTTGCAGTGCTCCACCTGTGGCTCAGGGGGGTCGGGGGGGGTGGGTGGGGGGGTGGCGTCCTCTGATGACGTCCTTGTTTACCAGAGTGGTAGTTGTTTATGATGATGAGGAGGAGGATGAGCAGGATGAGAAGGAGGATGACGACGGTGGAGTTTCTGTAAGTGTACTGAGGTGTGATGGCTTGTGGTGAACTGACATTCGGCATGTTTTTCCGTGCGTGGGTCAGCTCTGGTGTCACCAGGTGTAGACTAACATTTTAACTTTAGGAGTTGACGTGATGATTATGATGATGTGTTGTCGTTTTGTCATGGTTTCCTGTGAATCCTGCAGCCTGCATATCATATCATATAACACACACACGCACACACATACACATACAAGCGTGTAAATGCAAATGCACTTGCACACAACCGTGCACACACAAAAGCATAGCTAGTTAGCTGGACGCCAGAGAGAGTGGGACAGGCTTGGTGGCTAGCTAGAACTGCTAGGAGGAGTGTGACAGGCTAGTGTGTTAGCTGGACATAGTAGGGGGAGTATGCCGATCTAGCTAGCTGGCCAGACGTGCTAGGGGGAGTGTGACAGGTCTATAGATAACGCGTGGGGGACGTGACCATATAAGTCGGCAACATGAGTCAATGCAGGCCTTCATGGGAAGTCATGATTCATGCTAGCCGCATTTAACCCTCTAGTGTCTGACAATACACTGGCATGCACCACACACAAACACACACACGCTCCACACAAACACACACACACGCTCACACCTCTGTTGCTCAGTCATACCCCGCCACCCTCACAGCCGCCAGAAGAGAGAAGTACGGGAGCGTCTGAGAGTTAGCGAGCGACGGGTGGAGTTCAGGCCATGTCTCGCGTTCTGCTGAGGTAACGACATGAGATCATACCGTTATTCAGCATGTCAGTATGGATGGCTTTGGAAGAACTTTATGGATCCGGAAGGTTTGCTGTGCAGTTTGAATATCGTTCTTTGCAATGTTGTGATTCATTTATTGTTTTGCAATCTTTTTCTAATTTATTCATTGTTTTCATTTTTGGGGATTGTTTTAGAAATGTGTTTTGTTCTGATTGGTTGAGAATCGATAACCCGTTGTGATTGGTTAAGGGCATGCCCTGCATAGGTGTAATTCTGTTTGATGTCAACGTTTTATTCGTGATCGGTGCAGCACGTCCGCCTGGTTGCTGTGAGCCTCCGTTACTAAGAAATTAATTTAGGAGTCGTTTGGCAATTTGTGTAAACGGGAATAAACTGGATTAGACCTCCTTTTCTTGCTTATTTCCTGCAATGCAATGCGACTGGCTTTGGTTATTTGACTATGTTAACGTCATAGGTTGGAGACAGTAATGTTAAGGTGAGGATTTGTGCGATTAAGATGCAATGCATCATGGGAATAAGTGTCAGACCCTTCAGTCTCGGTGGACTTTGTTCTTCTCTGTGGGAACGTCTCTCGGCTGCACTCTCACTCTCTAGCAGGTCCAGTCGGCCGTCCTCTAAAAATAAGATCTATAAATAACCCAGTGGATTCCAGAGAGTGGATTCATTAGGGCTTCAAGATCTCTGAAATTATCTCGCATTAGGGCTCAGCGATTGATCGAATGTTGATCGCGATTTCGATTTTAGCGTCAAACGATCAAAGAATTAACATAATCGAGTTTTTCGATTTTTTTTTTTGTTATTTTCTTATTTAATGTTTTATAGAAAGGGCAGAACAGCTGGATACATATCTGGATATTATTTTAGATTGAAACATTTCCTTTTTGACCATTTTGTGTATTTTTGGAAATTTCAAAGTTCTCAGCTACAACGTTTCTTTTGGGAGAGCCATGCTGAATAAATACAAGGTGTTTTCAAACTCAAAAATAATCGTTTGAATAATCGTGATTTCAATATTGTCCCAAATAATCGTGATTATGATTTTTCCAATAATCGAGCAGACCTATCTCACGTTATCGGCCCAGACCTCTGCTCTGACCCTGACCCGAGCTAGATGTCTGCTCCATCCTGGGGCCCGGACCAGACCTTTGGGGCCAGACCTCTGCTCTGACCCTGACCCGAGCTAGATGTCTGCTCCATCCTGGGGCCCGGACCAGACCTTTGTGGCCAGACCTCTGCTCTGACCCGGGTCTTTGATCCGGTCTAAACGGGTCGTTCCTGTTCAATGCTTCCAGAACCGTCGCTGAACTCTTCCTGGTCTTGATCTGAATAATTTAGTATTGTATTTTATTCTTGCTTTGGCTGAGCAAACACTTTTATTTATTCATATTTGTGCAACTTCTCAGCCTACTTCACCAGAGATGTGCGGTACTGGTTGACTGGGATGTGCGGCACTGGTTGACTGGGATGTGTGGTACTGGTTGACTGGGATGTGCGGCACTGGTTGACTGGGATGTGAAGTGAGCTCTGGCCACCCCCAGCGGCTCCCGGAGGTGTTCTCCATCGTAGTGTCTGTGACCCGCCTGCTGATGGACTGAAGACCTGCCTAGCCTGATTACCAACCTCCACTCTAATGAACGACCGTCTATAAATGAGTATGAGAGAGGCAGCACCTTTGCATTTCAAAAACCATTCATGTATATTTTTAATCCTATTTAATTGGGATGTTTCCGGCCGGCAAAAAATTAGGACTTTGCAGGAAAACCAAAACGTTATGGCCCCCTACTCTGGTTTATGGGTATCTAAAGTAGAGTAGGATGGTTTAGGGTTCACACCTAATCCAGAGTAGGATGGTTTAGGGTTCACACCTAATCCAGAGTAGGATGGTTTGGGGTTCACACCTAATCCAGAGTAGGATGGTTTAGGGTTCACACCTAATCCAGAGTAGGATGGTTTGGGGTTCACACCTAATCCAGAGTAGGATGGTTTAGGGTTCAGCTCTGAGTAAGTGGTCAGCTCTCTGCTGGTCTGGAGCTGGACCAGAGGTCAGAGGTCAGCTCTCTGCTGGTCTGAAGCTGGACCAGAGGTCAGAGGTCAGCTCTCTGCTGGTCTGGAGCTGGACCAGAGGTCAGAGGTCAGCTCTCTGCTGGTCTGGAGCTGGACCAGAGGTCAGAGGTCAGCTCTCTGCTGGTCTGGAGCTGGACCAGAGGTCAGAGGTCAGCTCTCTGCTGGTCTGGAGCTGGACCAGAGGTCGCTCAGCGCTCTGCTGAACTCGTGGGAGGTGGTGGCAGCGTGGCTCCAGGCTATGGAGAGCATCATGAGAGCCTCCCTGGCCTCCCATGGCTATAAGGCCAGGGGTCACCTCTTTCTTCATCTGGGCTGCATGGTCACAGAGTGAGACATGGACCCCCCCCTTCAGTCCTTCAGAGTGATTCTGCTCTGATAATCTGCTCCTATGATTGGTCAATTTGTCAATGCAGTGAGGATAGATGGATCTGTCATCCGGTTGGACTCTGCCACTCCTGGTGCCACAAGTGGCAGAGAGAGGATGGGGGGAGAGAGAGAGCAGGGAGAGAGAGAGACACTGAGAGATTATTAGACTAGGAGAGAAATAGAGAGAAACTGGAGGTCAAGCGATGCATCTCTCTGTGTCTCTCTCTCTCTCTCTCTCTCTCTCTCTCTCTCTCTCTCTCTCTCTCTCTCTCTCTCTCTCTCTCTCTCTCTCTGTCGCTCTGTCGCTCTGTCGCTCTCTCTCTCTCTCTCTCTCTCTCTGTCTCTCTCTCTCTCTCTCTCTCTCTCTCTCTCTCTCTCTCTCTCCTCTCTCTCTCTGTCCTCTCTCTCTCTCTCTCTCTCTCTCTCTCTCTCTCTCTCTCTCTCTCTCTCTCTCTCTCTCTCTGTCTCTCTCTCTCTCTCTCTCTCTCTCTCTCTCTCTCTCTCTCTCTCTCTCTCTCTCTCTCTCTCTCTCTCTCTCTGTCTCTCTCTGTCTCTGTCTCTGTCTCTGTCTCTTGTCTCTGTCTCTGTCTCGCTCTCGTTCTCATCAGCTCTCTGTTCTCCAGCCGGTGAACTAGCAGGGGACCATCTCCGGGTCTCCATGCGTCCCCTCATTGCACCATTTATTGTGTGTTGGATGTGCATGCTCTTACCTGGGCACCATCACCCCCCACCACCTGCAGCAGTATGACTGGCCGTTGGTCCCCCCCCCCCCCTCGTTCTCAGCGTGTGAATCCATAGGAAGCACGAGTCGCTCCGGGTCGGAGGAGACGGGAATGTTTTCGCTTCCTCAGAGTTCCAGGGTTTCCTCACCGCATCTGGAAACATTATTCTAGGAAGACCGGCTCATTATTCTTGGAAGCAGGCGGAGGAATGTCTCCGCAGCGAACCGGAGAGCTCTGGTTCGCTGACCCCGCCCCCCGGCCGTCTGTCCTGAAGGTCCACAGACTTGGACCTACGGACCACCACACGTGTTGTCATGGAGACGATCTGGGACCCCCCACAGCGCCGCGACGCGTGTTGTCATGGAGACGATCTGGGACCCCCACACCGCCGCGACGCGTGTTGTCATGGAGACGATCTGGGACCCCCACAGCGCCGCGACGCGTGTTGTCATGGAGACGATCTGGGACCCCCACAGCGCCGCGACGCGTGTTGTCATGGAGACGATCTGGGACCCTCACAGAACCGCGACGCGTGTTGTCATGGAGACGATCTGGGACCCCCACAGCGCCGCGACGCGTGTTGTCATGGAGACGATCTGGGACCCTCACAGCACCGCGACGCGTGTTGTCATGGAGACGATCTGGGACCCTCACAGAACCGCGACGCGTGTTGTCATGGAGACGATCTGGGACCCTCACAGAACCGCGACGCGTGTTGTCTCAGGGTCTGAGGAGGTCCTGGTCAGCAGCCAATAGCATTGCTGTGTGGACTGAATGGAGAGCTCTGGTGGAGGCTCTGGTGGAGGCTCTGGTGGAGGCTCTGGTGGAGGCTCTGGTGGAGGCTCTGGTAGAGGCTCTGGTGGAGGCTCTGGTGGAGGCTCTGGTGGAGGCTCTGGTGGAGGCTCTGGTGGAGGCTCTGGTGGAGGCTCTGGTAGGCCGGTCACTGCGCCAAGCGACGCAAATAACAGGAGCCGCCTTCAAATAGAGGCTGGCGTGTGGAGGAGCCAGACCGCTGCCACATGAGACGGCTGCAGGAGGCGTCTTCTCGGGGAGCCCTCTGACGGGCTCTGAACCCCCCGGAGGACAGTGTGCTGGATCATGAGATATTAAACCAGTAAAGCCGGATGCTAAGCACATACGTGCCGAGGTGTGGTTTCTGCAGACGGCGTGTTTGGTGTGTGTAACGTCTTGTACATATTTTATAATTGATTTTATTAGCTTCCTGCTTTTTGCTTCAATGCAAAATCTGTTTGTGTGTGAGGGTGTGTGTGTGTGTGTGTGTGTGTGTGTGTGTGTGTGTGTGTGTGTGTGTGTGTGTGTGTGTGTGTGTGTGTGTGTGTGTGTGTGTGTGTGTGTGTGTGGATCTCTTTGCATGCATGTTCAGCGGAGGGGGGAGTGAGTTCATCTGCAGAATAGGAAGAGGGGAGGAGGAGGGGGAGGAGGGGGGAGGAGAGGGTGTGCGGCAGTAGGAGGGGTGAGGGTAAAGGAGTGGGGGGGGGGCTCAGTCTGGTGTCTGTTGTTGAATCATGAGGCTGTGCGCTCTCAGGCTGAGGGTGGTGATGTCAGCTCAGTGGAATGCACACACTCTCTCTGCTTGGCTGCAAAGCTGTCACACACACACACACACACACACACACACACACACACACACACACACACACACACACACACACACACACACACACACACACACACACATTCTCTCTCTCCCTCCCTCTCCCTCACCACGCGCACGCATCCACACACACACACACACACACACACACACACACACACACACACACACACACACACACACACACACACACACACACACACACACACACACACACACACGTTCTCTCTCTCCCTCTCTCTCTACCACACACACACGCTCTCTCCCTCTCCAAGACACACACACACACACACACACACACACACACACACACACACACACACACACACACACACACACACACACACACACACACACACACACACACACACACACACACACATTCTCTCTCACACACACACAGACACATTCCTTCCCCCCTCCCCTCACACACACACACACATGTTCTCTCTCCATCACACACGCACGCACAAATAGACACATGGGCTGATACCTTACTTGCCTACCCCTTCCCACGCCACACAGACCCCACACATGGCAGCATGCGGCCCAGGACGTACAGCGGGTACAGGCTGGTAGCGGGTAGGTTGCTAGTTCGATCCCCGGCTCCTCCTGGCTGAGTGCCGAGGTGTCCCTGAGCGAGACGCCCTCACCCACACTGCTCCTGACACCTGCCTGTCGCCCTGCGTGGCTGACTCCGCTGTCTGAGTGTGAATGTGTGTAGGAATGTGTGTAGGAATGGGTGAATGCCATATTGTAAAGTGCTTTGAGTGGCCACTGGTCAGAGAGGCGCTGTATAACTGCAGTCCGTTTACCTTCCCCCGCGGTGTCTGTCCCCCTGACCCCACCTGGTGTCTGACCCCCCCTGTGTAGGGCTGGGCGATTAATCAAATTTTGATCGCGATTTCGATTTCAACAAAATTAACATAATCAAGTTTTTCGATTTTTCTTTTTTTATTATTATTTATTTTGAATGTTTTATGGAAGGGGCAGAATAACTGGATACATATCTCCTGTATATTATTTTAGATTGGAATATTTTCTTGACAATTTTTGTGTATTTTTTTAAGGGGAAATTTGATAGTTCTCAGTTACCACGTTTATTTCTGGGAGAGACATGCTGAATAAATGCAATAAATGTTTTCAAACTCAAAAATAATCGTTTGAATAATCGTGATTTCAATATTGACCAAAATAATCGTGATTATGATTTTTCTGCATAAACGAGCAGCCCTACCCCTGAGTCTGACCCCTGACCCCTCAGTCTGACCCCTGAGTCTGACCCCTGAGTCTGACCCCTGACCCCTGAGTCTGACCCCTGAGTCTGACCCCTGAGTCTGACCCCTGAGTCTGACCCCTGACCCCTGAGTCTGACCCCTAAGTCTGACCCCTGACCCCTGAGTCTGACCCCTGAGTCTGACCCCTGAGTCTGACCCCTGAGTCTGACCCCTGACCCCTGTGTCTGTCCGCAGGGCGTGAGCGGGATGTCTGTGGAGGCGCGGCCCGAGGCGTCCCTGTACGTGTACGAGTCGACGGTGCACTGCAGCAACGTGCTGCTGGCACTCAGCTCCCAGCGCGCCCAGGGCCTGCTGTGCGACGTGCGCGTGCGCGCCCAGGGGGAGGAGTTCCGCGCGCACCGCGCCGTGCTAGCCGCCTGCAGCGAGTACTTCCTGCAGACGCTGCTCGCCCACCCCGAGGACGGGCTGGTCCTCAGCCTGCCCGGCCAGGTGAGTCACGCCGCCGCCGCCGCCGCCGCCGCCGTCCTGTCAGGGGAGGGGGTGTGGCCCCAGCCCCTAGCCCCGCCTCTTCTGTCCTATCAGGGGAGGGGGTGTGGCCCCAGCCCCTAGCCCCGCCTCTTCTGTCCTATCAGGGGAGGGGGTGTGGCCCCAGCCCCTAGCCCCGCCTCTTCTGTCCTATCAGGGGAGGGGGTGTGGCCCCAGCCCCTAGCCCCGCCTCTTCTGTCCTATCAGGGGAGGGGGTGTGGCCCCAGCCCCTAGCCCCGCCTCGTCCCCTGGGTTAATGCGTCGTGGCGTCGTGGCGTCGGAGTGCACCTGAGCGCTGACATAAACCCAGAGCAGGACCTCTGTTTGATCCCCTCTCTCACCGTATCCACGGGGACACGGTGACCAGTTTAGCTGCCCGTAACCTAGCAACAGCGCAGTCAGTTGGCCGTCAACAAAGTCAGCATCGCCGTGACAACCTCCACTACTGCACACTTTGTCACTATTTAAGACTCAATACTGCTACTACTACTTTACTAGTGCTACACTGCTACTACTACTACACACCTACAACTACTACACCTAGACTGACCATAGACAGAATAATAAAACAAACCCACTCAGACACAAAGACACACACAGGCACATACATAGACTGTGTCTCATAAGCCTGTCTCTCAGGCTCACCCTCTCACTCTCACCCTCTCACCCTCCCCTTCTCACTCTCACCCTCTCACTCTCAACCTCTCACTCTCACCCTCTCACTCTCAACCTCTCACTCTCACCCTTTCACTCCCCCCTCACTCTTACCCTCTCACTCCCCCCTCACTCTCATCCCCTCACTCTCACCCTCTCACTCTCACCCTCTCACTCCCCCCCTCTCTCTCCCCCCTCACTCTCACCCTCTCACTCCCCCCTCCCTCTCCCCCTCACTCTCACCCTCTCACTCTCACCCTCTCACTCTCACCCTCTCACTCTCACCCTCTCACTCTCACCCTCACTCTCACCCCCTCACTCTCACCCCTCACTCTCACCCTCTCACTCTCAACCTCTCACTCTCACCCTCTCACGCACTCTCTTTTGATGCCTCTCTCTCGTCTCTCTGCCAAAGTGATGAAGCTGAGTGTAAACACAGCCAGCCTCCATCCCTCCCCTCCCCTCCTCGTCCCTACGGGATCAGCATCCACCTCAGTGCTCCACCTCGGTGCTCCACCTTAATGCTCCACCTTAATGCTCCACCTCAGAGCTCCACCTTAGTGCTCCACCTCAGTGCTCCACCTTAGTGCTCCGCCTTAATGCTCCACCTTAGTGCTCCACCTCAGAGCTCCACCTTAGTGCTCCACCTTAATGCTCCACCTTAGTGCTCCACCTCAGTGCTCCACCTTAGTGCTCCACCTCAGAGCTCCACCTCAGTGCTCCACCTTAATGCTCCACCTCGGCGCTCCACCTCGGCGCTCCACCTCGGCGCTCCACCTTAATGCTCCACCTCAGTGCTCCACCTTAGTGCTCCACCTCAGTGCTCCACCTCAGTGCTCCACCTCGGCGCCCCACCTCGGCGCTCCACCTCGGTGCTCCACCTTAATGCTCCACCTCAGTGCTCCACCTCAGTGCTCCACCTCAGTGCTCCAACGAGGTGCTCCACCTCAGTGCTTCAACGAGGTGCTCCACCTCAGTGCTCCACCGAGGTGCTCCACCGAGGTGCTCCACCTCAGTGCTCCACCGTCTATTTGGATCAGACTCGTTAGGGTTGTAACCGTTGGAGACGCCGCCATACCTTGTGCTCGGTGCTGGGGGGCGTCGCCCTGTCTGCCCCCTCGGTCCAGACACCCCCAACCCAGACCCTCGGTAGACCTGGAAAGGGAGGGGGGCCGGACCCCAGGGGGGCCAGACCCAGGCCAGGGCTGTGGGGGTGGATGGAGGAGGAGGAGGAGGAGGAGGAGGGGAGGAGGAGAGGAGGAGGAGGAGGAGGAGACATGGAACTTCTTTTTTTTTTTTCCAGTTATGTGCAGAATAGTTGAAGGTTTGAGGTTCTCAGTCGCTTAGTGTTAAACCATTAAAGGCTAACACTAATGTTGGTGGATGCTCCAAGATGGATGCTGCATAAGTGTAGGTTTTAGGTTAGAGATGTTTAAGTTTAGATGAAGGATCTGGGGTAAAGTGATGCATTATGGGAAATAACATGGTTACCCCTGTGAGGAGAGAGGGAGGGAGGGAGGGGGAGGGAGGGAGGGAGAGAGAGAGAGAGAGAGAGAGACGGAGAGACGGACAGACGGACAGACAGAGAGACAGACAGACGAGAGAGAGACAGACAGACAGACAGACAGACAGACAGACAGACAGAGAGACAGACAGACAGACAGACAGACAGACAGACAGACAGACAGACAGACAGACAGACAGGACATTGGATAATAGATAATATACATCCAGGTCCTAACGCGCTTTACTAGAGCTGATAACATTCTAGAGAGTTGATGAAGGCTTTAACCTGTCCAATGATGGCTAATCTGTGTTTGTTTTTGTGTGTGTGGGGGGGGGGGTGAAATCAAGAGGAGGGTGGAGACCCCGAACACAGATCCAGATTATTAGACAGATGGTGTGTGTGTGTGTGTGTGTGTGTGTGTGTGTGTGTGTGTGTGTGTGTGTGTTGTGTGTGGTGTGTGTGTGTGTGTGTGTGTGTGTGTGTGTGTGTGTGTGTGTGTGTGTGTGTGTGTGTCCGCGTGTCCGCGTGTCATTACATCTCATTCCTCACCACATCTTTACAAATGCATCTATATATGTATATATATCTGTGTATATACATATATATATATTTATATATAAGTATATAATGCTAATGGATGGATGGGAGGAAAGAGATAGCTGACATGTTGTTGTAGCACAGCTTAGCGTAGCTTAGCGTAGCTTAGCGTAGCGTTGGGCAGGTGTATTCCTGCATAGCGTAGCAACGTGTGTGCCCTGTGTGTAGCGTCGCGTCGCGTACAGTATTGTAGTGCGTCTTAGCGTAGCGTAGCGTAACGTCTCAGACATTAATCCGGGTGCTGGCCTCTGCATCGGCCGGTCCTTCACACCCTGTAATCTGCACCAGGATTAACCAGCACTATGAGAGAGAGGGGGGGGAGAGGGAGAGGAGAGAGAGAGAGAGAGGAGAGAGAGAGAGAGAGGGAGAGAGGGAGAGAGGGAGGAGAGGGAGAGAGGGAGAGGAGAGGGAGAGGGAGAGAGAGAGAGAGGATATTTACTGTGTATCGCTAAATTAACTTGTGTAAACATCAGTAGTACACAATGTTTATAGAAGTGTGGAAATTATGGCATTATTTAAATCAAGCATGGAAGTGGAATTACACCAAGGAAATTTGATATATTTATTATCTGAGAACTATTGAATATTACATGTTATTTGATTAAAGAGGATGTTACAGTCCTCTGAGCTGTAGTAAATATTAATATTTGATATTCAGCCTGACCTGTTGAATCACTAATTCGTAAATGGTAATATAATATACTGCAATAGTAAATATTAATACATAATATTTGGCCTTGGACGACGCAGTGGAGTTAGAACCTTCACATGAAAGTGATGCCTGCTTCACCTACCGTAACCATAGTAACCCCTCCTCCGCCTGGTGCCCCTGCCTGCTCTGGAGGGGCGTGGAGACGGACCCCGCAGGCAGCAGCTGCTGACCTCAGCTGGATATCTCTCTCTCTCTCTCTCGCTCTCTCTCTCTCTCTCTCTCTCTCTCTCTCTCTCTCTCTCTCTCTCTCTCTCTCTCTCTCTCTCTCTCTCTCTCTCTCTCTCTCTCTCTCTCTCTCTCTCTCTCTCTCTCTCTCTCTCTCTCTCTCTCTCTCGCTCTCTCAGTGAAGACAGACCTCCTGAGTTCAATTGTCGGTTCAGGGTGACTCCCTCTCTTCCTCACTGAGAGGTGGTAAAGAGATTGACGGCCGCAGGAATGACGGACTTCCTGTGGCGCGGCTCAGAGCTCCGCAGAGCTGGAGTTCTGCTGATCAACTTCCTCCTCTGTCCAGAGTCTGGGGACAGCTGGGAGGAACTGTCCCCGATAGACACTTTAACTGGACTGTGTGTGTGTGTGTGTGTGTGTGTGTGTGTGTGTGTGTGTGTGTGTGTGTGTGTGTGTGTGTGTGTGTGTGTGTGTGTGTGTGTGTGTGTGTGTGTGTGTGTGTGTGAATCAGGCACCAGAGCCAGTAACCTCACCTTGCCCTGGGGAATCTGCTAATCACCCGTCCATATGTGTGTTTGTCTACCTTGTAGCTCCTGTGTGAGGACTGTGTGTGTACTGTGTGACTACTTTATGGGTGTATACTGTGTGACTACTGTGTGTGTGTGTATATTGTGTGTGTGTGTGTGTATACTGTGTGTGCGGGTGCGGGCACACTGTGTGTGACTACTCTGTGTTTGAGTACTGTGTGTGTGTGTGTTGGTGCGTGCAGACTATGTTGGCGTGTTAACGTGACAGGTGGAGGCTTGAGGCTTCTCACCTCAGACTCAGCCTTTCTCTGAGTCTGAGGTGTCAGAGGTGGACTACTGTCTCTCCGGGTCAGAGGTGTCTCCGGTGGATTGCGGTCTCTCTGAGTCAGCGGTGTCTTCGGCGGACTGCAGCCTCTCGCCGAGTCGGAGGTGTCTTCGGTGGATTGCGGTCTCTCTCTGGGTCAGAGGTGGACTACTGTCTCTCCGGGTCAGAGGTGTCTCCGGTGGATTGCGGTCTCTCTCTGGGTCAGAGGTGGACTACTGTCTCTCTGGGTCAGAGGTGTCTTCGTTTGGCTGCGGTCTCTCTCTGAGTGTGAAGATACTTGAATGATTCACGGAAGCTGAATCGAGCCACTAATCAGTCAGCCGGCTCGCTCTAATCTGGAGCAGCAATACGAGGGCAGACGGAGTGTGTAGCGTCGATAACACAGCTGAGGTCCGCCCTCCGTCTCCTCGTCGCTCAGAGGACTGGAGTCTGGCGGCAGTGACCTCGTTAGGGAGGCACTAACGAGGCTCTGATTGGGGAGGTTTTAAACGGCGGCCTCTGCTATTAGAATAGATAACTACATGTAGTCAAAAATAATATGTGCAATGTTGAAAATCAAGCACTTAGTCCGCTGGTACGCACACACACGCACACGCACACACACACACACACACACACACACACACACACACACACACACACACACACACACACACACACACACACACATTGGTTGGTTAGTTTTGCTCCGGTTCTCCTCGGTGGCTTTGATCACGGTACCATCCCGCTGATGAGGACCGCGGGAGGAGGTCCACGCTGATAGCTCTGTGAAGCATTTTAAAAGAACAGACGGCCTGGGCGTGAACTCTGAGCGTCAGGAACGTGCCTCGCTGCTAAGTCCACATCCTCCCCTGCTCGTTAAGGGCTCGTTAAGGGCTTTAGCCGGGGCGGGACACATGGCTGTCTAGTGCAGGATCAGGCCTTACCTCATTAGCTCCTGCTAAGTCCGAATCGGCGGCTTCCCTCGCTTCACACATCCTTGGCTAAGCGGCTACAGAGATGAGCCCTACACCGCCGTGATGACCTGACACCAGACCGCCCAGGGTGACTAGAGAGGACCAGTTCACACCGCTACTAACCTGCTCAATCTAAGACCCTCAAAACATTGAGATTGGTTTAGATTCAGAGAAATTGTCAAATCGTCTTCCTGGGACTGAAACCGAACGCACCCTGTTACCGGTTACCTACAGTAGTAACTCCACCTGTCAAGGCCCTCCACCTGTTCAGAGCTGCACCGTCCAGTTCTGCTGTCTACACCACTTCCACTGTCTTTACCTGTTCTGCTGTCTACACCTGTTCTAGGACCTACACCTGCTCTAGTTCTACACCTGTGGTTCACGTGTACTGCAACCTGTTCCAAGGTCCACACTTGTCCTGACCGACGGTAACCGAGGCGACGGTAGCCGTGCCGACGGTAACGTGCTGTCTCTGTGTGTCCCGTCAGGTCACGGCGGCGGGCTTCGCGCCACTGCTGCAGTTCGCCTACACGGCCAAGCTGGTGCTGAGCCGGGACAACATCCAGGAAGTGGTCCGCTGCGCCGGCTTCCTGCGCATGCACAACCTGGAGGACTCCTGCTTCCGCTTCCTGGAGGACCAGCTCCGCAGCGAGGTGCCGCCGGGCCACCAAGGGGCGGCCACCACGGCGACGGACACCACGGCGACGGACACCACGACGACGGACGCCACGACGACGGACGCCACGACGACGGCAGCGACCACCACGACAGCAGAGACCACGACGGCGTCGACGGACATGAACGTCTCGGACCCCGAGGACGACGGCGGCGACGACGACGATGACGCCGGGGACGGCCGCGTGCGGCCCACGGCCGCCAAGCCCCGGCCCGTCTCCTCCTCCTCCTCCTCCTCGCCGAGGGCGCGGCGGCGGGCGGATGGCGAGCGCGGTCACCACAGTAACCACGCAGACGCGCGGCCGGACTTTGACAAGCATGGGGCGTCGGACCTGCCGCGCTGCCCCAAGTACAGGAAGTACCAGTGGGCGTGCAACAAGCACAGCCACCGCCACGACCAGGGCTCCTCCCCCTCACACTCCAGCTCCTCGGGCTTCCCCGTGAAGGAGGGCGGGGCCGGAGGGGCGGAGCCTGTGATGGGGGGGCCGCCCGCCGCCCGCATCAAGGAGGAGCCCCGGCTGTATGAGGACGAGGACGAGGAGGCGCCGGAGGTGGAGGAGGCGGTCCTGCTGTGCCTGTCCGGCGAGGAGCAGGACGGAGTCATCACCATGGAGACGGAGCCCCCCGCCCCCACCGGCCGAGCCAAGAGGCCCAAGTCCCCCTCCTGCCTCCGGGCCTTCTTCAGGAAGGGGGCGGAGCTCCCCGGGTCCCCGCCCCCCCCGGCCCTGCCCCGGCAGGTGTTCGCCAACAGGGTCCGCGCCCCGGACCGGGCCGCGACCCAGGGGGACCCCCGGAGACCCTTCAGGCCCTTCCCCAGCGCCCCCTCCTCCCCCCCGCCCCTCCCCTCCCTAAGGTCCGCCTCCTGCGACGCCGTCTGCAAGCAGGAGGCGGAGTTCGACCGGCGCAGCAGCGTCATCTTCTCCTCGGGGTCATGTGACCGCCTCGGCACCCCGGCGCATTCCTTCCCCGGCGGGACCTCTCTGGAGTTCCCCCCCGGGACCCCCAAGGGGCTGTGGGCGGGGTCCAGCCAGTCGTTGCCCACCACCCAGACCTACCCGGAGCCCGGCGCCGTCCCCCCGCTCCCGGGCCGGCCGCGGCCCCGCCCCAGCTGCCCCGTGCCCATCAAGGTGTGCCCACGGTCGCCGCCCTGCCCGGCCCGGACCCGCACCTCCAGCTCCTGCTCCTCCTGCTCCTTCGCCGAGGACGGCAGCGGGGGCTCGCCCTGCAGCCTGCCGCAGTCCGAGTTCTCCTCCTCGCCGTGCTCCAACGCCGCGCGCTGCCTGGGGGGCGACCACGGGCCCGACCTGCCGCCCGACGGCGGGGGGCTGGGCGAGCTGGGGCCCGCCGACTCCATGTTCCTGGGCCAGGGGCCGCCCACCATCAAGTGTGAGCGGTCGTACGCGACCAACTCCAGCGACGAGTCGGGGTCGTTCTCGGAGGGCGACAGCGAGTCGGGACACGTGCGGGAGAGCGGGCCGGAGGTGAGTGCCTCCCTCCGCCTTCCCCCCCCCCCCCCGCATCAACGGAGTGATCCTTGAGACCACCTCTTCATCCACTCAGTCCCACTATGACAGAGTAGGACTGCTGCAACACAGTAGGACTGCTATAACACCATAGGACCTTCTATAACACCATAGGACCTTCTATAACACCATAGGACCTTCTATAACACCATAGGACCTTCTATAACACCATAGGACCTTCTATAACACAGTAGGACTGCTATAACACCATAGGACCTTCTATAACACCATAGGACCTTCTATAACACCATAGGACCTTCTATAACACCATAGGACCTTCTATAACACAGTAGGACTGCTATAACACCATAGGACCTTCTATAACACCATAGGACCTTCTAATAACACAAGGCTGCTATAACAATAGACCGGACGCTGCTCTATAACACATAGTGACCTTCTTAAACCGTAGGACTTCTATAACACCATAGGACCTTCTATAACACCATAGGACCTTCTATAACACAGTAGGACTGCTATAACACCATAGGACTGCTATAACCTAAGACTACAATAACCCAGTAGGACTGCTGGACCAGAGGTTCTATAACCCAGTAGAACTGCTGGACCAGAGGTTCTGCTGTAACCCAGTAGGGAATTAGGTGGTTCCCAACATGGGGATCACCTGATATTAATATGTGGTTGTGAGGAGATTGGCGTTTAATATCTTTGGTTGGTTCTTCCTAGTGAACTGAACGGGGAACGTAGGTTGAAGCAGAGAATAAATGAATGGATATTGCTCCGCAGTCTATCAACCACATGGTTAACCAGTCAGTGGCTTCAGCACCCCCGAGATCACTTTGCATATCAGCTCCAGCTATGAGTTGATTAGAACATGTTCTAATGGTTGGATGAATCTCATTAAGGTTGTGTAAATACAAACGGTCTGCTTCGTGGTTCATAGCCACGAGCAACACACCCCTAGTCACCCGGTGTGATTAGTGCTTCGGCATGTGGCGCCAACTCCGGACGTTAGATGGTGTGTGTGTGTGTGTGTGTGTGTGTGTGTGTGTGTGTGTGTGTGTGTGTGTGTGTGTGTGTGTGTGTGTGTGTGTGTGTGTGTGTGTGTGTGTGTGTGTGTGTGTGTGTGTGTTAGCACTGACACACCAGAGTGCGGTGCGTTGGGCCGGTGTTCGTCTTCGCACCTCAGACCGAGAGACACGACCACGGAGGTGCCGTCACCGCGGGTCACACGATCATGGGGTCGTCCCGTCTTCAGTCATGATGTAACGACCCACCAATGCCTCGTCGCCCCCTGCTGCCTAACGAGGCCGCGCACCAGGCCGCGTGACATCAAAGGCAAGGGGGCGCTGGCTGGGATCCCCCGCTCTGATTGGTGGAGAGGCCGTGTTGGTGGGGGCATGCATGAAGTGAGAGAGAGCGAGAGGGAGGGGAGATGGGGACTGAGAGAGAGTGGGAGAGAGTGAGAGACGGAATATATATAGAGAGTGGGAGTGAGAGAGAGAGATGGAAACATAGAGAGAGTGGGGGAGGGAGGGAGACGGATATATAGAGAGAGAGAGAGAGAGAGAGAGAGAGAGAGAGAGAGAGAGAGAGAGAGAGAGAGAGAGAGAGAGAGAGAGAGAGAGAGAGAGAAGAGAGAGAGGATGAGAGAGGAGAGAGAGGTGAGGGGAGAGAGAGAGAGAGAGAGAGAGAGAGAGAGAGAGAGAGAATAAAAGATGAATGAAACGTGTTAAAGACAGATGCAAATTGAGAGAGGGATAGAGAGCGAGACGGGGGGGATGGAGTGGGAGAGAACGAGGGTGAGGAGACGTCTCTATGGCAATGGAAGTGGGAGTATTCTCAGAGCGCAAGACTGCCCCCCCCCCCCCCCAAAAACCCATCTCTGACGTCTCTACTACACCAACATAAAAATGGATGGATGTGCTAATTATCCACTTGCTAGCGAAGTGAGATTCCCCCCTTCCTGCTGTTCCGGTTCCATGCTTGCAAGACCAGTAGACCCCCAACACCCCAGACCAGTAGACCCCCAACCCCCCAGACCAGTAGACCCCCAACCCCCCAGACCAGTAGCTCCCCAACACCCCAGACTAGTAGACCCCAGGGGGCCTACTGGCCTATTAGACTGGGGTGTCTTGTGGGTCTGGACTGGGGGGTCCAGTGGGTCTGGACTGGGGGGTCCAGTGGGTGTGGACTGGGGGGTCCAGTGGGTCTGGACTGGGGGGTCCAGTGGGTGTGGACTGGGGGATCCAGTGGGTCAGTGGAACACAGTGCAGTGAATAATGCATGGAGTCGTGCACAGACCAAGCATGACTCGGGGGCAGGGCAAACTTCCCTTTTTAATCCTGTGTGTGTGTGTGTGTGTGTGTGTGTGTGTGTGTGTGTGTGTGTGTGTGTGTGTGTGTGTGTGTGTGTGTGTGTGTGTGTGTGTGGTGTTGTGTGTGTTGTTGTGTGTGTGTGTTTTAAAGTTAGCTCCAGGCCAGGACGAGGCACAATGAGCAGGAAGGAAGCTGTTTGCTGTGAGCAGAAGGGGGGGGCGGGAGGGTGCTAGTTGCGGGGTTAGCTGGGTTCACTTGCGTCACCTGCAGCTGGATGCTATCGTTAGCTTAGCGGTAGCTTAGCCTCCGCTGTTGTTGACCAGGCTGGGGTGACATTCTGACTGCTGATTGGCTGATCTGACTTGGTCCTCCTGAGGACTCCAGAATAATGAGTTTCTGAGGGTAGTCGTAGTTTTGAGGTGACGGGTGTAGAGGTTCCACATGGCTCTGTGTGCGGTCCGCGGTGGTTTGTGTTTGGGGGCTGGGTGTGACCACGTGGGCCTTTTCCTTTCAATGTTGTTGTCGTGTGCAACGGCCAGGGAGAAGAGACTGAAGGGGTTGAATACGAAAGAGGGTCTCTCTCTCTCTCTCTCTCTCTCTCTCTCTCTCTCTCTCTCTCTCTCTTCTCTCTCTCTCTCTCTCTCTCTCTCTCTCTCTCTCTCTCTCTCTCTCTCTCTCTCTCTCTCTCTCTCTCTCTCTCTCTCTCTCTCTCTCTCTCTCTCTCTCTCTTTCTCTCCCGCTGCCCCCTCTCTCCCCCCCTGTCTCTAGCTAGCTAAAACTGTGGGTGTTGAGCTCCTGTAGCTCACTGCGTCTGAGCGATGTGTGAATATTGATTTTGGTGTCAGCACGAGGAGGAAGCAGAAACGACATATCCCTGCTCTCTATCTGCCTGTACGTCAGAACGGGAAGTTAGCTAACCGAAACGGCTACACGGGTACGGTAGCATGCCGGGGGACAACCTTAGCCCTTCTTGCTCGGTGTCTGCGGTCTGGTCACTGTTATCCATTCATATTTAGTGGTTGCTACTGGTAAGCTATCATTTGGATATTGACAATATGATGCAGACCTGGTGCTGCCAAGCGGTTGTTCTGGTTAAAGATAATAACTTAAAACATTTTATGGCTAGTTGTTATTCAACGCTAAAATGGGTTTCTTCTCTTGTCTCAGAAGGAACAGAAAAAGGATGAGAGCAAGAAAGATAATCTCTATTTACTGGAGGGCATCCCGTTCTGTTACCAGGGGTTACTGAACTAGTTTATACTGGAGGGATTCAACTGGTTTAGCAAGCATCAAACAAGGTGTGTGTGTGTGTGTGTGTCTCTCTCTCTCTCTCTCTCTCTCTCTCTCTCTCTCCTCTCTCCTCCCTCTACGCTCTCCCCCCCCCCCCTCCCTCTGAGGGAGTGAATGTGTGAGAGGGTGAGGGTGGTTGGATCAGGTGTTTGTCTTCGGGCTCTGAGGTTCTCGTCTCCTTTCCTATTGTTTCTCTCTCTCTCTCTCTCTCTCTCTCCATCCTTTGGCTTTGTTCTGGCTGAGAGAGAGAGAGAGAGAGAGAGAGAGAGAGAGAGAGAGAGAGAGAGAGAGAGAGAGAGAGAGAGAGAGAGAGAGAGAGAGAGAGAGAGAGAGAGAGAGAGAGAAGAGAGAGAGGAGAGAGAGAGAGAGAGAGAGAGAGAGAGAGAGAGAGAGAGAGAGATGCAGAGAGAGAGAGTGTGTCTTTCATCTCAGCCTAGTTCTTCGCTGGCTCTCTTTGTTCTCATCACCTCTTCCATCCTCTCCTCTCCCTCTCACTCCTCCCGGGTCTGCTGGTCCATGCAGGTAAGGGGTCTAGGCTGGACTGGTAGTCCCAGTACGGGGGTCTAGGCTGGGCTGGTAGTCCCAGTATGGGGTCTAGGCTGGGCTGGTAGTCCCAGTACGGGGGTCTAGGCTGGGCTGGTAGTCCCAGTATGGGGTCTAGGCTGGACTGGTAGTCCCAGTACGGGGGTCTAGGCTGGGCTGGTAGTCCCAGTATGGGGTCTAGGCTGGGCTGGTCCTCTGAGGTTCTTTACAGAACGCTCTCATCTCCTGAGGGATCAGAATCTTGGTTCTGTTTTCCCTATTTTCACAAATGGAAGCAATCCAATGAACTGGAAAACATGCAATGCATAACAACACACGCACACCCAGGAACATCACACAAGCAACGTTTTTTATCGCGAGGGAGATGTTGGAGAGAGAGAGAGAGAGAGAGAAGAGAGAGAGAGAGAGAGAGAGAGAGAGAGAGAGAGAGAGAGAGAGAGAGAGAGAGAGAGAGAGAGAGAGAGAGAGAGAGAGAGAGAGAGAGAGAGAGAGAGAGAGAGAGAGAGAGAGAGAGAGAGAGAGACTTGATTGACATTGTTATTCTATTAGTTTCAATCTATGAAAATGTACATTTCCCATGCCAATGGGAAACCCCATTGTGCCAATGGCACCCCCTGAGATTAAATTAATCATGAACCACGTGGGGAATTTTTCACAGCTCAACATATAAAATCCCTACACATGCACGCACGTCCTATCCTGTCACCCGCTGCCCTCGTTATGAGCTGCCCATGGTAGATCTGGCGAAGTTCACGGAGCTGAGAGAGAGAGCCAGCAGCCGACTGCAGTACTGCGGGAGCTCACTCCTGGGTGGAGTGTGGAGCGCTTCTGCCATCTGGTGGTGATACGTGTGAATGACATCACTGTTATGTTCATTTTATGTAGATCCTCACTCATCTCGAACAGGGGTTCCCGACCTTTTCAGTAGGTGACACACTATGTGGAGGTACTTTTATGTTGTGCAGTACATAATAGCTGTAGATTCGTCTTACTGGCGAGGAACTGAATATTTCTCAAATTATATCGTTCGATACTATATTCTCTAAATGTTATGATAAAATGAAACGGACAAGACATTTATAACAGACAAATAACGTTTATAGCGGCCAGCCCAAAACCCGCATGGACCACAGCTGCAACCCTTCATGAAACGCGACTCACAGGTTGAGAACCACTGGTTATGTTGTATTAAGTTATGTAGCCTACACCTCGATGTTCTGAATCATACTGTCGTAGCGGACTGATTCTCTGACGCACTGACTCACCCGATCCTCACATCATTCACTGGTTCAAAGTCAAAACTATTGATTCAGCAGCATAACTTAAGCTCACAGTAGTTCAGGTGTTTTTTTTGACCGGACCTTCACAGGTAAACATTCAATTTTTGTAAACACAATGAAACGAAACCAAGGTGTCTTCTCTGTCCGCGTTCTCCGCCAGGTGAAGCTCCCGTTTCCCGTGGACCAGATCACGAACCTCCCGCGGAACGACTTCCAGATGATGGTGAAGATGCACAAGCTGAGCTCAGAGCAGCTGGAGTTCATCCACGACGTGCGGCGCCGTAGCAAGAACCGCATCGCGGCGCAGCGCTGCCGCAAGCGCAAGCTGGACTGCATCCTCAACCTGGAGTGCGAGATCCGCAAGCTGGTGCGTAGCTCGGCGGCTAATGCTAGAGTAGAGTGCTAACCACGGAGAACAAGAAACTGAATTAAATCAAGTGCAGTCCTAAAAAATGTGTGTGTGTGTGTGTGTGTGTGTGTGTGTGTGTGTGTGTGTGTGTGTGTGTGTGTGTGTGTGTGTGTGTGTGTGTGTGTGTGTGTGTGTGTGTGTGTGTGTGTGTGTGTGTGTGTGTGTGTGTGTGTGTGTGTATATATCTGTGTGTGTGTGTGTGTGTGTGTGTGTGTGTGTGTGTGTGTGTGTGTGTGTGTGTGTGTGTGTGTGTGTGTGTGTGTGTGTGTGTGTGTGTGTGTGTGTGTGTGTGTGTATCGGTATCTGTGTATGTGTATATATATCTGTGTGCGTGTTTGTTTGTGTGTGTGTGTGTTTGTGTCTGTGTTTTGTGTGTATCTGTGTGTGTTTGTATGTATCTGTGTGTGTATCTTTGTTTGTGTGTGTCTGTGTGTGTTTGTATGTATCTGTGTGTGTATCTTTGTGTGTGTGTGTGTGTTTGTATGTATCTGTGTGTGTGTTTGTTTGTGTGTGTGTGTGATTGTATGTATCTGTGTGTGTGTTTGTGTGTATCTGTGTTTTGTGTGTATCTGTGTATGTGTGTGTGTTTGTATGTATCTGTGTGTGTGTTTGTGTGTGTTTGTATATATCTGTGTGTGTGTGTGTGTGTGTTTGTATGTATCTGTGTGTGTGTTTGTGTGTGTTTGTATATATCTGTGTGTGTGTGTGTGTGTGTGTGTGTGTGTGTGTGTGTGTGTGTGTGTGTGCGTGTGTGTCCTGCAGGTGTGTGAGAAGGAGAAGCTCCTGGGTGAGAGGAACCAGCTGAAGGCGTGCATGGGGGAGCTGTGGGAGAACTTCTCCTGCCTGTCCCAGGAGGTGTGCAAGGAGGTGCAGCTGAGCCCGGAGCAGGCCCGCTCGCTGCAGCGCTACTGCCCCGCGCTGAAGCGCAACGCAGCCCCCGACCCCCAGCTGCCGGCACGCCACCCCAAGCCCCGCCTCGAGGCCCCGCCCCCCGGCCTCAGCCCCGCCCCCCAGACCGTCATCTCGCCGCTCGCCGGCCTCCTCCCCTCGCCGCCGGGCGGAGGCGGGCGAGAGCCGATGGGCAACGGGGCGGTGGGGGGGGCGGAGGGTCGTCATGGTGACGAGGAGGAGGAGGAGGAGGTGGCCGCGGCGGCGGCGGCGGTGACGGTGGACTTCTGCCAGCAGATGACGGACAAGTGCACCACGGACGAGCTGCCACGCGCAGACTGCTGCCAGTGACCTCGGCGCCCGGTCGCCGTGGGTTACGGCTCCTCCCCCGTGGTCCTCTGACAAGCCCCTCCCCCTGAGGGTCATTACCATAGCGACCGGCCAGTGTTGAATCAAACGAGACAAACCTTTGGAGAGTTTGTGTTAAAGTGTTTTTTTTTATGGGTGACACTAAAGTTGTCTTAACAGCAGCAATATAGTCCTCCGTATTCAGCGGGAAACCCCGTTACCATGGTGCTAACGCCGCCGCGGCAACCACAAACCCACCTCCTCGGTGACAGATGGTAGAACATTGCAACTCAAAAGTCAAACCTCAGCAAAAGCAAACGGACCTATCAGACGCTTTCTTTACAGTTCCACCACTTACAGTCTGTTCTACCTCTCTCTCTCTCTCTCTCTCTCTCTCTCTCTCTCTCTCTCTTTCTCTTTCTCTTTCTCTTCTCTTCTCTCTCTCTTCTCTCTTCTCTCTCTCTCTCTCTCTCTCTCTCTCTCTCTCTCTCTCTCTCTCTCTCTCTCAGATCTCTCTTTCTCTTTCTCTCTCTTTCTCTCTCTCTCTCTCTCTCTCTCTCTTTCTCTCGCTCTCTCTCTCTCTCTCAGATCTCTCTTTCTCTTTCTCTCTCTTTCTCTCTCTCTCTCTTTCTCTCGCACTCTCTCTCTCTCTCTCTCTCTCTCTCTCTCTCTCTCTCTTCTCTCTCTCTCTCTCTCTCTCTCTCTCATCTCTCTCTTCTCTCTCTCTCTCTTCTCTCTCTCTCTCTCTCTCTCTCTCTCTCTCTCTCTCTCTCTCTCTCTCTCTCTCTCTCTCTCTCTCTCTCTCTCTCTCTCTCTCTCAGATCTCTCAGTGGCCACGCACCACAGCTCAAACTCAGGAAAAATATATATATTCTGAGAAATCATAAAAAAAAACAAGAGAGAGAGAGAGAGAGGGGGAGACCATCCCGAACGGACCGCCCGGTCTTCATATGCAAAGAACTAGAGTTTGGCGCCTCCTGGTGGCGCCTCCAAACATTCCTGCTCTGCCTTCCTCAGCACTGACACTGAAAGTAAACAACCATTTCCACAGCATGCGGTGAATACCCCCCCCCCCCCCCCCCCCCCCCACACTCAGCAATACCATCATGTGGGAGTGGGGGATAGAGGGAGGGGGGGGTTACAGCTGTACATAGTGTGAGCATGATGATGTAACATGGATGTTGTCCCGGTAGAATGTCACGGCAGGGAGGGGGCGGGAGGTGGAACGCCCCCTCCCTGCCGCGGGGAACACTTCCTGTTGCCTGTCCTGCCGAACCCCCGAGAATATATCCTCCCTCAGGAACACAACTGGGAACATACATATATGCATTTATACAAACTTACGTACAGAAATACATACAAACCCACGGTTCCACGCTATACACCCGATCGCGCTCTCAAGCCCGTTTGCTTCTGACGCCCCATGCATGTCGTCATGGTGATCCCCGCCGCCCTCACCCTCGTCGTTAACTGTGAATAAGTGGCGCTTTGTGATTTCGAGGTTTGCCCTCACCCTACTCCCCTACTTTAAGCATCGATAGAAGCTAATATGCTAATAAGTTGATTTATCCTCAACAAGCCAAATGGACAGATTAATAAATATTCAAATTGTTCCTGAAGAAAACCTATTATTTGACACAAATAATTTATCAAAAGAAAGAAAAAATTTAGCACTTAAACGGGAGCTCAAATGGTAAAAATTTGCCTTAGGGCAGTGCTTGCTTATTAAAAATGGCCTCATCTGATCAAATCGCCTAAGGCGGAGTTACACCAATCAGGAATCACGTATCAGTGCTGTCCCCACGGTTGAACTTTACTCTTTGGTCACTCTTTAAATTGGCACTTCAAAATAAAAGACTCATTAAAACGTAATGAGACAGTTACATTGGTGTGCAGTAAAGATTTGTCTTTTGGTAAAAAAAAAAAAAAAAGGAAGCTAATATAAGTAAGCTAACGTTTTAGAAGTTTCTTTAGGATTTGAAAATAAGCTAATTCAGAATCTGTCCGACATGAAAGTGTATGTGTTGTCCAAATTATAAAATCCCAATCAGAAAAGTTACATGTTTGCCCCAATTGTACATTAGTTGGAACAGTTCATTTTATGATGTGCATGCATGCTGCCTTTAGCTATAAGCTTATTTTATGTCTAGCTTACGTTTTCATTTACACAGTATTGAAAATATTATTCACATTAAATGTGATAACTAATAATTAAAATGTGTTGAATATATGCGGCCCTGACATATATTTCTCATACCAAAAATGTGTTCCAATCAGATTAGTATTTAAGGCCCCAAACCATGTTTGCTCTATGGCACCCCCTGTTGAACCACTTCGGTATTACGCCTTCATTGAATTGAAAGGTTACCAGTGGACAACCGTTCTTAGCAATAAACAGGCATGATTGTGCATACATAATATTTGTAAAAACGATTTTATTTTGCATCGCTAAAACGTGTTACCATGGTAACGATGAATTGGGGCTTAAAAAACGAAGCCAGGAGTCGGACCCCAGTGTACATTTCAGGTCAAGACCCAAAAATGACAGAAAGATTGAATTGATGGGAATTTTTGAATTCCCATCAAATACAAAAACATCCATATGTGTAAACGTATAACAAAAATACATATTAGAAAAAAAAGGTCTGTTTATGAAGGCAGGTTCTGGGATATCTCCTGTTTTAAAGACGTAGTTCAGGAGCCGATCGCAGAAGATCTCACACAACATTATGCAACTTGTTCCTCTGACCTGGACTTCAGTCTGACCAAACAGCAGACCAGAGCTACGAAACATTCATTCAAAGGGTGGCTTTGTCGATTTAAATGGCATAAAATGTATGATTTGTTTTTGGTTTTTGTTCTCCAACAAACTAGTATTAGCGCCGGTGGTGTAAACGTTATTGAACGGCGATGAGCTCAAGCTAAAGAGGTGTAGAGATTCAAAACCCATCCTTCACCCTAACCCAGCTCCTCTCGACCTCCCGGGACTTAACCTTTGACCTTGGGAAGAGGAGGACTTGTGTAGTTCTGATACAGCAAACCACTGCCACCCAACATGAATGATCACATACAATTTTTTTATTTTTTTTAAAATTGTTTTTTATTTTGAAAAGTCTGGTTTTCACCGCCAGGATTATCACTTCCAGGGTCATCCTCTGCTGTCGTCTCAGGGTGCCAAGATGAATCTCTCCGCTGACCTCTGGTGCTACTCGCCTCCCGTCGCTTTGCTAGAACCAACCCTCTGTCGGCCATCATGTTACACTCCGACGTCACCGGCCCAAAACAAACCTCACATAGCAGCCATCTTTTTTTACCGGGAACTTCACCCATAGAGAAATTCAAAATGTTTTATAAATAATGAAATATATGAAAGTGAGATGTAAAAAAACCAAAAGCACAGAAGAGGTTGTGACGTTGGATAGTTATTGCCGTTCACGATGGTTGGTTCAAGCAGGCGTATTTTTATTTATTTGTGTTTGTGTTTTTCTCTAACTATGCTATGAATGATCTCTTTTTGTGACCGTTTTTTATTTTGAATGTTTGTTTGTTTTGCTGCTTCTTTAAAACAAACACTGGCTCTTCGACTCCAAAGGTTGTTCTGAAAGAATGAGGACATAACTTGCCTTCTCACAGATTGCTCCACTTATATATATATATATTACTGGTAGCCTGTTGTCACACAGACGGGCCGCGATCAAGGCATTTGAAAAAAGAAAAAAAAGGATTCTGTTTACAAAATATTGTCCCGTCGTACTTTGGCAACTTTGGATACGATTGGTCTTTATGGATGTTTTTTGTAGCGCAAGAACAAAAAAAAAAAAAGATTTAAAAAAAATAACAATGTTTATTTTCTCAACTTGTGCTCAAAAATTCAGCTTTTTCAGGACAATTTCAGCGACACAAGGACAGAAGTGCACCTCCGACGTTCGCCTTATAACCTGCATACACCATTTAGCACTCTTGAGTTTCATGGGTGTATGCAGGGGCACGGGGCCCCGGGGCCAGAGTTCTAGGGGGCCCCCCTCACTCCCAGCACCCTCATGCCTGAGTCTCCACAAAGACTGCTCTCACACTTATCTACCTGTGAAATCCTTCATACCTCTTCATCACTGGTCAATGACTGTATCAACATGCGGTATCAGGTGTTTTCTACATCGTTGCTACACAGATTATATATGGATTAATGTATTGGTAGCTTTTTTCGGTGACGTTTCTTGGTGTCGGAGCTCCTGAGTTTGTAGTCAAAGTTTTGGTTTTCTGCCGATTTTCTTTTCAGATTTTTCTAGAGGACTGTTTTGTGTTAATATTGTCAATTTGAAATAGCTGTTTGTTTATTTTATTTCGCTTATTCTCTACTAAGAGTTCTTACCTTTTATCATTTTTAAAGATGCTTCATGACCCTAATGAATTTTAAAATTTAGTAACCTTTGTAAATACGAAATGTTGTGTAAATCCCCCTTTTCATTCATTTCAATTGCTAGTGTTATATAAAATACTTTTTTTGCTTAGACACCATTTCTGTTTATGAAATAAAGAAACATATCATGTACACACGTGTCCTGGGCTGTGTGTCGTAAAGCCATTTACCAACGTCAACATACTTAACCTGCAATAAAGTAAAGTTAAAGTGGACTTGCCACACAATATTTTTAACAGAAGAGAACCGTGTCGTATTGCATCAAAAACTGTCAACTGTCTCTGCAAAAAGTTACTAACTAATTTGTGTCGTTTCAGAAGGGTCGTTTCTCGTAGAGAAAAATTTACTTCAGTTGCAAAGACAGATACAACACGTCAAGAGAAGAAAAACACTTTAATTGACATCAACCAAACAGGGAAAGCTACAATATATAAAAATATTGTACACAATTTTTGTTTCCTTTTAAAAAGTTGTTTTAAGTGCTCTTCTTTTGGGGCTGTCTTGACGATGATTTGTCATGATTATGGAGAGTTCTCAGATTTTTTTTTGTGGTTGCTCCTCCCACATCTAACAATGTTCTACAATAAAAATGAAATTCTGATTTATTACAATATCTAATATTCCTATCTCAGCTCGCCTGTAAACCTAATCGGCTGTATCTTACTTATATTCATTAAGTAATCTTATTCTGAAGACATCCCTCTGACACAGAGCACCATAGAACTTCAGACTACTGCAAAATTTGTCTTTGGAAATATTTACAAAGTTCTTGTTTTCCTGTATAATGAATGAATAATGTAGTTTCCGAAGAATTTTGCAAAATTGTGTGAAATTATCTTAAATAAGGACTAATAATGAATGACTTAGGAAACCTGCGATTGGAGCGTCTTGCCTTCCCATATGAAACGCTCATCAAAGCCCCAAATTCCCAACATGCCAAAATCACGTCTCAAACTGTCACCCTGCCAATCTCATGTCTCAAACTCTCACCAAGCCAAACTCATGTCTCAAACTCTCATGGTCAAACCCTCGTCTCAAACTCTCACATCGCCAAAATCACGTCTCAAACTTTCACCATGCCAAACTCACGTCTCAAACTCTCACCAATGCCAAACTCACGTCTCCCACTCTCACCTTGCCAAACTCATGTTGCAAACTCTCACCCTGTCAAACTCATGTCTTAAACTTATGTCTCAAACTATCAACCCGTTAAACTCACGTCTCAAACTCACGTCTCAAAATCACGTCCCAAATTCATGTCTCAAACCCCCACCACAGCAAAGTCAAGTCTCAAACTCACATCTCGGCAAACTCATGTCTCAGACTCTCACATCGCCAAACTCGTGTCTCAAACTCGTGTCTCAAACTCTCCCATCGCCAAACTCGCGTCTCAAACTCACCCTGTCAAACTCACGTCTCAAAGTCACATCTCAAACTCTCACTACGTCTCAAAGTCTCACCCGCCACTCCTGGGTGATGGAAAACGCATCAACAATGGTGGACCGCATGTTATTTGACTGCATGACGGAGAAGTTGACTCCAACACCCAGTTTGTGACATTCATAATACAGTAAATGCAAGGCTATCATCAGCGGCCACAGTCTCCATCACCATCTTGTTCCCTCATTCGGCGGCGATAATCAAGATTATAATTTTAAACTCAGGTTTCAAACCATCACCATAAAGTCTCTCAAAGGTCACCGGTGTCGTCCAGGTTATTTCTTCATGATGGACGACAGCTCAAGAATCATGCTCTGAAAGAGACGAGTGCAACGGTTGGATTCATTTCTATAAACCACATCATTCTCCAAATCATGCAATCTAATCTCAAATATGGACAGCGGTAAACATGGCACATATGTTTAACTATTCCCATAAACCCTTACATGTCTCCCGTGAAGACCAACCCCCCCCCCCACCCCCGGTGACCCCCCGACCACTGCACTCACCATAGACATCCGGCGGCCGCCTGCGGAGGGTGGGGGTGTGCAGGGCGGGCTGTCTCCCTGCGCCAGGCGCTGGGCCTCCACGTCCAGGCCGCTCTGGGAGTCCCCGCTGCTGCACAGGCTGGCCAGCCGGCTCTCGGACATGCCCCGGGACATGAAGCTGGCCTTCCTGGTGGTGGGGTGGTGGCCACTCTCCGGCGAGTCGCTCACGTCGCTCAGCGGCTCCTTGCAGCCGCTGCTCACCCGGCTCTGCTTGCGCTGGGCGCTCCGCAGGGCGGCCGGGAGCTCGGCGTGGCCGGCCGCGAGGGTGGCCCTCGGCTGGGCCCCGGCATACCTCTGGGGCCCGGCCGACTCCTCGCTGCTGCACGAGGGCTTCCTGGGGTCGTCCAGGGTGTAACGGCGCCCCACCGCCCCCAGCTGGTGCAGGCAGACAGGGAACGGTCGGGGGCGCTGGTCAGAGGCGCCTCCCGGGGCGTTGGCGTCGAAGGGGGCCCCGTCCGGGTGGTGCTGGGGGGCCCCCACCGGCCCCGGGTGGAAGGGGAGACCGCCCGGCTGGCCGTCGTGGGCCAGGGAGCCGGCGGCGGTCTGGGCGAGGTGCAGCGTCCGCGGGGGGGGGGAGTTGGACAGGTGGCAGGCGGGGTGCGCCAGGGAGTTCTTCTTGGAGCGACAGACGCTGTCCTCGTCGCCGTACTTGGAGCCATACAGGCTGTCCTTGATCTTCTTCAGGCCGAGGTGGAAGATCTCCAGCAGGTTGAGGAACAGAGAGACCCCGGCGATCACCAGCATGAACACCAGGAAGATGTTCTTCTCGGTGGGCCGCGACACGAAGCAGTCCACGCTGTTGGGACACGGGTCCCGCTCACACTTGTAGAGCGGCGCCAGCCCGATGCCGTACAGCGCACACTGGCCGACGATGAAGCCCACCTCCACCACCGAGCGCGTCAGGATGTGGAAGACGTATGTGCGCAGTAGCGCCCCCCGCAGCGGGGCCTTCCTCACCTTGCGGTGCTCGTCCAGCCGCCGCAGCTCACGCTCCATCCTGCGGTGCTGGTCCTCCTGGAGGGGCTCGCCGCCGTCCAGCTCCGCCTTCAGCCACGCCTTCTTGCGGTGGCGCTCCTTGTCCAGCGCCCGGAGGCGGTAGAGGGCGTGGCCCATGTACACCAGCGAGGGCGAGGACACGAAGATGATCTGCAGCACCCAGTAGCGGATCAGGGAGATGGGGAAGGCTTGGTCGTAGCACACGTTCTTGCAGCCGGGCTGCTCGGTGTTGCAGACGAACTCGCTCTGCTCGTCGTCCCACACGTCCTCCGTGGCCACGCCCAGGACCAGCATGCGGAAGATGAAGAGGATGGTGAGCCAGATCTTCCCCACGATGGTGGAGTGGACGTGGACCTCCTCCAAGATGCTGCCCAGTAGGTTCCAGTCCCCCATGTTGTGTCACATAGTGGGGTGGCTGTCAGGAGAGATGATGGATGAGCTGTCACATGGTGGTGTGGCTGTCAGGAGAGATGATGGATGAGCTGTCACATGTTGGTGTGGCTGTCAGGATAAATGATGGATGGAGGAGTCAACAATTAACACCTCATTGACCAAATCAACAACCAACCGGAAAATGCAGGATAGCATATTAACTTCAGATGGGAGTCAACACCCCTAGCTCAGCTGGGACACAGGTATGAACGTCAAACAAAATGGCAGCAAAACGAGGAACAAAATACGAAAGCTTCACTTACATTATTTTGATGGTTGCTCCGTCTTCACTGGGAGCCCACCGTGAAAGAGGGTGTTCTGGGTTGTCTGGGTGAGCGGTGGGAGCATGCTGAGTGCTGTCCCTCCACTGCGAGGCTCAGAGTGCCTCTGGTTGATCTGGAAACTAGGACTCCCAGTGCACGGCCATTGATCGGCCAGCATGTGACTGGCGGTGCCTGGGGGGGCTCCAGTGGGACTCTGGTCAGATCGTGCCACCCTCCCGGTCGATAGGCCCAGGCTGCAGTATGAGCTCCCCTGCTGCTGCTGCTGTTGCTGCTGGAATAGGGTTGATGAGGCGGTCTTGGTCTGTAGAAGACGCGTTCATATGACCCCATAAGCGCTTTACGAGTCTACTGTCTGTATTTATCTCATTAGATCTATAGCGTATTATAACTTTTTGTGGCTTATTATCGCCTCTAATGTAATCTGTACTTTAGGGTTAGGGTATTGTGGTGGCTAGTATTAGTGCTGCAATCTATTGAAAAAGTCCTCATGGTTTGGACACTTTATTTATTTTTAACTGGTCGCTAAGCATGAATCACGATAATTTATACTGGAAGCTTTGTCTGGCCATCTGGTTTCTAATTGGGTTCTGTAAGCTTAGTATCTGTGATTAATTAAGTAATTGGCTTATCACCTATTTTCATTGGCCTATAGTCGTGTCGTTTTTAAATTGTTTTTCGTTTAAGGTCATTTAAGGTTGTTGGGTGTGGCAGCCAATCTGGAGGTAGAGCGGGTTGACTGGAAACAGGAAGGTTGATAGTTCGATCCCCGGCTCCTCCTAGTGTCGGTGTGTGAATGAGTGAATGGATGGTTGTGAATCGATTTGGATAAAAGCGTCAGCATAATCCCCTAAATGTAAATTAATTCATATAGCCCCCGAAAAGAAAAACACAGAATTGTGTATTGTATACCTCGAGTTACTTGAAGTAACTGAACTCGAGAGTGATCGTATTTTGTCAGCCTGTCCCCCAGTATAGATGGTCTGGTTATTAAATCAATCAGGACAGACGGATGGGAAGTTCTCTCCGTTCGTCGGGCCGTTTCTAGAACACGTCAATTAATTCCCCAAATTATTAATCCCTCCCCCACCCCCCGCAACAACCTTGTTCTCTGTCCTCTAAACGTTTATTCTTAACCGACCCACGGAAGTCCCGGTCTGATGCTGCGGTACAAACGCCCCTGCAGGCGATGCCCTCCATTTCCACCCGGCCCACTTTCTGGAATATTCTAGTCTGCTGTATTTAACAGCAACAAAGAAACGCGTCGTATTCATGACTTTTATATAGTGCGTTGGTTGAGGTTTAATTCTAGTGATAACTTGTCATCCCCATCCCGTAGAAAGTAGACAGAATAAATAAATAAAACTTTATTTTCCGTTAAGAATTATGTACAATATTCACAACGATGTCATTGTATTTCGTGTCTGTCGTTTTCAAACAAGATGGAAAACGTAATAGTTATAGGGACATATAAATGAGCTATAGTGATAATTAAACATGTCATCTCCTTCAAACAAGCCAAGCTCCGGAGCAATTCATTACACAGCAACCTCCACACCTAAAACATCTAGTTTTTTAATAAACCGACTAAATAAAAGTTCACGCCTCAAACAGCAAATCACTCAGTTTGTCCCAAGTCCCTCATGTCAAGTAGTGAGTGCCACTTTTGGCAGAAATAATAATAATCTGGATTTCAATTGGTCTGCAATATTAAGTCAAATTAATTGACCGTAGACTTAAACTCAAACTCTCAAAGGGTTAAGATGAAGGTGAATGTACTTCGGCAGTTTTTGTAATGTTTAATGGTTTAAAAGTCCTTCCTCCTTGATGGGGCACCAAGACCAAAATACCCCTGCCCCCGGCCCCCAAGCGGTCCCCATTAGGTTGATACGGCCTCATTAGAGGTGTCAACAGCTTCTAATCAATGCACCGTCCCCTTTAAGCGGGCCCATTCACACAGAGTCCCAGTCGGGCCTCCGAACGGTCCCCTGTGAGGACTCTGAGGCTCCTCACCCCCCCCCCCCCCCCAGGGCAGGTTAAGAACCAGAGGTCCTTCAAGGCTGCCTGGAGGATCCAGGGCTGTGTACCGTGGGACATCCCATAATAAGTCCATCAGGGGGTCAAGGGGAGGTTCTCTTCTCCTGTTTCTTGAACAGCTTCATCAGCTGGGAGAATCTCTCTGCAATCTGGGAGGGGTGGAGGAAGAGATGGGGTTAGAGTGAGTGAGTGAGTCTGTTAGAGTGAGAGAGTGAAGGAGTCTGTGAGTGAGTGAGTGAGTGAGTGAGTGAGTGAGTGAGTGTGTCTGTTAGTAAGTGAGTGAGTGAGTGAGTGAGTCTGTTAGAGTGAGAGAGTGAGTGAGTGAGTCTGTTAGAGTGAGTGAGTGAAGGAGTGAGTCTGTTAGAGTGAATGAGTCTGTGAGTGAGTGAGTGAGTGAGTGAATGAGTCTGTGAGTGAGTGAGTGAGTGAGTGAGTGAGTGAGTGAGTGAGTGAGTGAGTGAGTGTGAGTGAGTGAGTGAGTCTGTGAGTGAGTGAGTTTGTTAGAGTGAGTGAGTGAAGGAGTGAGTCTGTTAGAGTGAATGAGTCTGTGAGTGAGTGAGTGAGTGAGTTGAATGAGTCTGTGAGGTGTGAGTTAAGGAGTGAGTGAGTGAGTGAGTGAGTGAGTGAGTGAGTGAGTGAGTGAGTCTGTGAGTGAGTGAGTGAGTGAGTGAGTGAGTACCTGGGCCGACGTCTTGTGGAGCTTCTCAGACAGGACGGAGAAGGTCTCCCGGGACGGGCCCTTGGTCTTCAGGTCCAGGAGGATGGAGCGGTCTTCCTCTCTGGAGGGACAACGCAGACAGACAGGTGAGCGGCAGACAAGACAGGTGGGCAGCAGACAAGACAGGTGGGCAGAGAGTCACATGCAGAGGTCACCATCTGTGTGGGCTTCTGTTTGCTCCTATCGCTTGGCCTTACAGTTTGAAATGTATCGCAGGTATTGTGGAATTAACCCCAGAATAAGGCCTGCTGGGAGGACTGTGTGTGGTGTCAACGTGGTCTAGGTTCTAGAAGGTTCTAGCTCCACTGACCTGGTCCAGGCCACCACCACCTCCCCCCTCTTCTTCACCAGGTTCTTGGCGGACAGGCCGGACGGGGGCGTCTTGGGGGGAGAGCCCGCCCCCCCGCTCCGCTTGGCGCCCCGGGGCTCCCGGACTCGGGGGCTCGCCGCCGCGACCGGCTTGCCCCGCCTCCCGCGGCCCCGCCCCCCCCCCCCTCCTCCTTCCTGGCCCGCTTGGCGCCGGTCTTCCGCTGGTGGTGGGGGTGCTGGCTCCTCCTCTTCCTGCCGGCCGCGCCCCGCGCCCCCCTCCCCGGCGTGCTGCCGTCCTCCACGATGGCGAGGCGGCCCCCCGCCGCCGACGCCCCCATCTCGTCGGCGGACCAGGCAGAGTCCGGGGACCGGGACGGCGGCCCCCCGACGCCAGGCTCCGCCTCCTTCTGCGGACTCCCCGGGTCGGCCGGGGCCGTCTCCTCCGGGGGAGGAGGAGCCTTCTGCCTTTTGGGGAGGAGCCTGGGCGACTTCGCAAAGCTCTTCTCTAGGAAGAGCGCTCGGGGCACAGGCTCCGCCCTGGGGGGGGCTGACGGCTCCGCCTCCTCCGTGAGCGTCCGGCTCAGGCTGTCGTCGCCGGTGGGCGTGGCCCCGTCGCCGGTGGGCGTGGCCCCGTCGTCGGCGGTGAGCGTGACGTCGGCGGCGGTGAGCGTGACGTCGGCGGCGTCGGCGGCGGCGAACTGGCGGATCTTGATGACGAAGTGGTCGTTGGAGCGCTCCATGACCTCCGCCTGCATGGGGAGGTGGGGCTTGTACTGGAACAGCATGGAGGCGGGCGAGGCCCCGGCGGCCCCGGCCCCGGCGGGGGTGGAGGCGCTGGAGGAGCAGCGGCTGGAGTCGGAGTGGTCCGTGTCCAGCGCCAGGTGCAGGTCCTGCTGCTCCCAGGCGTCCTCGCCGTCCAGCAGCGCGTCCTCCCCGAAGTGGGCGCTGATGACGCTCTCGGGGGTCGACATCATGTCCAGCGCGCGCGGGGGCTGCAGGAAGCTGAGGTGGCCGTCCGACTTGAGCGGCGAGGGGATGGTGAGCGACACGGCCAGGTCCTCGGCCAGCAGGGAGTAGGAGCGCTGCGCCGCCGCCGCCGCCGCCGCCGCCGCCGCCCCGCTGCCCGACGGCAGCTCCAGCAGGCAGCTCTCGTCGAACATGGAGGGGTGCAGGGGCATGCGCAGCAGCTTGGGCTGCGGGGAGCACAGCCGGCCGGGGGACAGCAGGCCGGACCACGCCCCCGTCAGCCGGGACGGCGACATCACGAACTTGGCCGGAGTGAGGAACTTAGTCGGAGTCCCGAACTTCCCCGGCGAGGCGAATTTGGACGGGGAGAGGAACTTGCTGGGAGAGGGGAGGCCGACCAGGCTGTCCCCGGGGGGGCCCTCCTTTCTGGGGGTGCTCAGGGACCAGGAGGTGTGGTCCCCGGCCGCCCCGCTGGCGTCCAGGAGGTCCGAGCCCTGCATGAGGCACTTGAAGATCTCCCCCATCTGGGTGTCCCGCACCAGGTTGAAGGTCAGGCTGGACGCCTGCTGCTCCGTGAGGATGTCGTAGTCCGAGCGGTCCTGGGAGCCGTGGGACAGGAGAAGGGACCCCCGCTGGCCCCGGTCCGGGGACAGAGGGGTGCCGCGGGGCGGGAGCGCCGCGTCGGCGTCCCGGCGCTCCGTGCAGATGATCCGGATGTCCTTCCCGCGGCCCAGGCCGGTTCTGGTCGGCACCACAGGGCCCGGTTTGATCCGCCTCTGGGGCCGCTTCTGCTTGGGACTGCCGCTCTTCTTCGGGGAGGCGTGCACCGGGGACTTCTTGGGGATTTTCCCGTTCTTGGGATGGACGGCCCGGGGCTCCGCGCTGGCCGGCGGGGGCGTCTCGGCCGGCGTGCAGAAGGCGTTCAGGGCCTTCTCCATGTCCAGGAACATGTAGTCCAGCTGGACCTCCACGAACTCCCAGAGCCGGCGCTTCAGGTTGACGGCCTGCTGGTCGAAGATGCGGTTGACGATGCCGTTGTCCATCACCTTCCCGAACACCGACGCCACCAGCTTCCTGAGCCGGGCCTTCAGCGCCCCCACCTGGCCGCTGATCTCCCCGAACGCGGCGTTCTCCACGTACTCCATGAAGGACTGCTGGAAGTGGTCCATCATGGCGTAGAAGCTCTTCCTGGGGAACACCTTGTGGAGCTTCATGTACTTCTTCCGGATCTGGAAGCGCACCTCCTTCAGGGTGTCCATGACCTCCCCCGTGCTGCGGAACGCCGCCTGCTCCGCGGCGGGACACACCGCCTTAAACCGGCTCTTCCCGGACGACGGGCTCGGCGTGGAGGGGGGCGGAGCTCCGCCCACACCTTTCAGGGGTAACCTCCGTTTGGCGGCGCGGGGCGCGGGCCGGGGGCTGGCTTTGGGGGTCTTGTTGGCGTTGGCCGGCCCTGCGGGTTTGGGGCCCAGCGCCGGGGATGCGTCGGCGGGGGCCTCGTTGCTGTCGCTCAGTATCTCGCCCTCCTCCAGGTCGCTGGACGGGGGGGAGGGCCCTTCGGAGCAGCCGGGCGGAGGCCTCAGAGAGGTCACTGCGCCGGGGTCCGGGGCCATGGGGCCCACGGGGCCCACGGGGGGTGGGGTCTCCTTCTTTGGATTCGGTTTCAGGGAATGGAAGATCCCAGAATTGCAGAAATCTGCCAGAGAGGGAAACAGAGGAAGAGCTCTCAGTGTCGAAGAAACAAACGAGACCTTACAGTACAGACGGTAAGATAAGATCGATGTTATTATTGTCATTGTACGGTCACCTATAACGAAATTTGGAGTGCCAACTGAAGGTGCATTGTATACAAAAAACAAACAAGCAATTTAAGTTAAAAATTGTAAGAAAAAACAAGAAATAACAAGAAAAACATTTGGAACAAGACAAGGACAGGCGATGTGAATAATTAAATGTAAAAGGCCATAAGCATATTGCACTTTATAGAAAGTGAGGTATACGTGTGTCTGTTTAATGTTTTATGTTTTATGAGTGTTAAGTGTCCTGATTGGCCAAGGAAAGAAGCCGTTAGTAGTGGGAGGGCCCGAGACGTGACTTAGGAAGCTGGCCCAGTGTAATGTGGACAAGACCCTGATGACCCTTTCCTTATGGTCCTTTGCTGAGTCAGTTGTCACCTTCTCCTTAATCTGCTGGTATGGGTCTCACCGCAAAACAAACAAAACCCTCCCGTGCCAAGTTAATCAAGGGGATCAGCCGTATCACAGGTTCTCATCAGAAAGGCCTGGAGGAACTTTATCAGAAGCAGAGGCTAAAAAGGGTTGAGTCCATCCTGTCCAATAGTTCTCATCCCCTACCGGCTGAATTTCAGATGTTGCCGTCCGGATCACGCTTAAAACTCCCACGACTCAAAACCAACAGATGTAAACACTCTTTTGTTGTGTTTTTTTATTGTGTGATTGTGTGTGACTTGGATTTGTATACTATCTACTGCACAACAAAAGGCCCCATTGGGGGACTATAAAGTATTTTGAAGGTGACGACTGGCCCGTCCCAGACGGTTGTCGTGACGCCTACCTCTCTGCAGGCTCTTGACGTGCGGGGGCTTGGTCCCGCTGCGTGGCCCCGGGGGCCTCCAGGCCAGGGGCATGGGGCTCCGGAGGGGGCTGATGACGTCCGGGATGCTCCGGAGGTTCCTGAGCGTCAGCATCATGGAGTCCTCGTCGTAGAGCGCCGGTGCCGAGCTGGACGGCTCGGCGCCGGCCCCGGGCCTCTCCGCCGCGCCGCGGAGAAAACAGAACCCGTAGCCCTTCAGCGGCGTGCGCTCCTGGACGCCCTCCCGCTGGCCCGGCAACGCCGTGTCCTCCGTGGTGCTGCTCACCTTGGACACGCCCACGCAGCCCGGCGTGGACCCGGGCGAGACGCCGCCGCCGCCGCCGGCGCTGCGGTCGTCGTCGTCGTCGTCGCTGTCGTGCGTCAGGGCGTAGATGGCCTCGGGGAGGCTGATGTCCCCGTGGGGGAGGGCCTCCAGGGTGATGGTGCTGGACACCGCGTCCGAACCCTTGGGACTACCCCCCCGACGCTCCCCCTCCCCCCCGCCCGGCGGGGAGCCCGGAGCCCTGGTCGGGGGGCGGGCGTTGGGTGGGCTCGGCAGACCCTCAGCGCGGACCTTCCCCTGGGCTTCCCCGGCGGCCAGCCGTGTGATTGGCCCGGGGCTGGGCACCCTTCCGTTCTCCTCTCCGGGAACAGGTTCCTTTGGGGGACGGGGCGTAGACGTGGTTTGGTGAACTCCTTCGGACACAGGACTGGTGATCGGGGAAAGGTGACCCCCGCTTATGCTAACTTCTCCACACACAGGACGTGGGATTGGACCGGGGGGAGACGCCGCCTCTTCAACCACGTCAGCAACGGAACTGCTGATTGGACGAGAGCCAGACACTGCTTCTTTAACTTCCCCAACAACAGGACTGGTTAATGGAGAGAGGAGCACTGTTTCTTTAACTTCCCCAACAACAGGACTGGTTAATGGAGAGAGGAGCACGGTTTCTTTAACTTCCCCAACAACAGGACTGGTTAATGGAGAGAGGAGCACTGTTTCTTTAACTTCCCCAACAACAGGACTGGTTAATGGAGAGAGGAGCACGGTTTCTTTAACTTCCTCGGCACTGGGGAGGGGACATGGGCTGGACAGCTTCTTATAATCCACGGGCGCTGCAGACGGACTCTCTTGTAGGTCTGGTTCTGAGTGGAGGACCGTGGGTTCAGCTGGTTGTATCACCGCAGAGAGATTCCCAGGCCTGCTGTTTCCTGAAGGGCTACCCTTGCCGTCTTCTGAAATGCGGACCAGCTCAACCCTGCGAACATTCAAAGTTTCAGACATTTCCACCACGACTGAATCGTCGGCGGAGGGGCACTGCCTGTCTTCGGCGGGTCGTTTTGAAACCACGATGCTTTCCTTGGCCGCGACGGGACGTTCGAGAGGTGGTCCACCAGCCTCCGTGCCTTTGTTCAGCCTCAGGGAGGACGCCTGCTGAGGGACGGGGTACAGGAGGGACCTCTGGTCGCCCGCTGACCGCCACTACTCCGGTCTCGGTGGTCCTCAGACTTTGGTCTTCCTTGCAGTTCTCTGTGGCCCATTTCTCCTCTGTAGACGTCTGAACAGCTGGCGAGGGCTGGGGGTTTTGCTTGTCGTGGTCGATCTCCATGTCAGTCATGCTGCTCTCTATTTCGTCGATGATTAAAAACTCTTCGAGGTTAGGCTGATCTCCATCCTCTCTGCTTAGGATTTCTCCCTCCTCCTCCTCCTCTTCTTCCCCGTCGGCCTGACCCTGTTGGCTCAGAGGTTTCTTCACGGGCGAGAGGGTGAGGTTCAGAGTCTCCATGAAGCACAGCTTCCTGGTCGGACTGTTTTCCGCGAGGCACCGCGTCCCGGCGGGGACGCTCACCTCCTCCAAATCCTCGGTGGACTTTACTCCCCCTCGTAGCTCCGCTTTCCTCCTCCCCTCGTCCTTCCGCCTTTTCCTGTCCGAGTCTTTGTGCTTCTCGCTTCTTCTCTCCCGTCTCCCGTTCTCGTCCTCCCGTCGCCTCTCGGTCTTCCTCCGGTCGTCTCCGGAGGGTTCCGCCCTGTCGCCCTTCCTCCGGGAGGTCTCCCCGGCTCCGTCGGGGTGCAGCTTCGGTGCGGCGTTCCTTCGGTCTCTACTGCTGCCGCCTGTCCTCTTCTCGCCGCCCCGGTCGCCGTGCTTCTCTTTCCTGGGCGCTCCCGCACTGAGTCCCTCAGCCGAGACGCTCTCAGCTCTGCGCCGTTGTGATTGGACTCTGCTTTGTCCGTGCCTCCGGTCCGGACCCCCGGAGCTGAGGCTTTCCCCGCTCTCTGAGCGGCGGTGCTCTTCGGCCTCTTGAGAACGGCCGCTCTTCAGTAATCTGTGGCTGCGGTGTTTCGTCCGGCTCTCCTTCTCGGCCCTGCGGGATCGTTTTCTAGGATCCGCTTCGCATTCCTTCCCGGGCTCTGGACCGGACTTGAGCCTCTTCTCCGCGGGCTGCGACCGTGTTTGGCTCCTGGGCTCTTGCCCTTTGTGCTTCGACGGTCTCGGCGTGTCCAGCTCACAGGGTTCTGCAGGCGGCTCCCAGGGGGACTGGCAGTCCACCTGCTGGGGTTTGACCGTCGCCTCCGAACCCGAAGGACGCGTGGGATGGCCGTGGGCGGGCCGCTTCGATCGGCCCACCTCCTGACATGTGGTGTCGGGTCGCTGGGCGGTCCCGTCGCTGTCCTCCTCTGGGGGGGGCGGTGGAGGGAAGGGCTCTGGACGGACGTCCTCACTCAGTGGGGAGGGGGCTGGAGGGTGGAGAACAGGAGATGGAGGAGCGTCAGCTGTTGGAGGAGGAGGTGGAGGAGGGTCACCTGTTGGAGGAGGAGGTGGAGGAGGGTCACCTGTTGGAGGAGGAGGTGGAGGAGCGTCAGCTGTTGGAGGAGGTGGAGGAGCGTCAGCTGTTGGAGGAGGAGGTGGAGGAGGGTCACCTGTTGGAGGAGGAGGTGGAGTAGAGTCCGCAGTTGGTAGAGGAGGTGGAGGAGGCTCCAGTGTGGGTGGAGGAGGTGGAGGAGGCTCCAGTGTGGATGGAGGTGGAGGAGGCTCCAGTGCGGGTGGAGGTGGTGGAGGAGGGTCCAGTGTTGGCGGAGGAGGCTCCAGTGTGGGTGAAGGTGGTGGAGGAGACTCCAGTGTGGGTGGAGGAGGTGGAGGAGGGTCCAGTGTTTGGAGAGGAGGTGGAGGAGGCTCCAGTGTGGGTGGAGGAGGTGGAGGAGGCTCCAGTGTGGGTGGAGGAGGTGGAGGAGGGTCCAGTGTGGGTGGAGGAGGTGGAGATGGTTCCTTACTCATGGAGATTCTTGAAGAAGTCCTGATTGGCTTTGGAAGTGGAAGTGAAGGAGGAGGAGGGGGAGGAGGTTTGGGTGGGGGTGCAGACGGTGTAGACGAAGAGGAGACTCTTGACGACCTCTTGCCATGACCAGATTGCGACGGAGCAGGAAGAGGGGGTTCAGTGGGTGGGGCGGGGGGCCGACAGGAGAGAGAGCTGGTGCTGGAGGAGGTCCTGCTCGGTCGACGTTTGGGTGGAGCAGGGTTTGTGGGTGGAGGGGGCTTGGGAAGAGAAGGGGGGGCGGTTTTCTGTGGTGGGGGGGGCTGGGGGTCTACAGGCGGCGGCGGCGGTGGAGGACCTGCTGGCCCGAGGGTGGGGTGGAGGAGGGTGGGGGGCGGCGGCGGGCGGTGCAGCGGAGGAACGGGTCACAGAGGTCCGTCTTGCTTGAGGCGGGGGCGCAGCATGTGACGGAGGTATAAGAGGCGTAGTCGGGGGAGCGGGCGGTGCAGAGGTGGAGGAACCGGCCGAAGAGCTCCTGCAGGGCCGGTGTTGGGGGGGTGGAGGAGGGTAGGGGGGTGCAGCAGCAGGGGCAGCAGCTGTTCTAGGGGTGGGGGCGACGGGTGATGGGGCATCGCCGGGCCCAGGGCGGGGCAGAGGCTGTACAGGTGGAGGTGTGTTGGTGTGGGGGTTGGGGAAGGTCCTCCACTGGCCGCCACGTGGATTGTACGATTTCATCCCGGAACTAAAAAGAAGTAGAAGGAGAAGGAAGGGTCAGGAAACGGACCATTAATCTTACACAACTTGAACGTGCATCAAGACGTTGGCCTTTCCGTCTTTGCCCGTCCCGGGGCGTACCTCTGGTTCAGCCTCTTGATCTCCTCGTCCTTCCGGAGCACTTCCTGCCGGGCGGTCTTCAGGAGCGCCGAGATGTTCTTCTTGAGCCACAGGTTCTCCGTGCTCAGACCCGTGTTCTGAAAACAAGACGACAGGCTGCTTTAGTCCATCGCCATGGAAACATCCATCGTACCCATCCCCACCCCCCCCCCCCCCTGTGGGTCAGATTGATTTGGGGGGGGGGGTTCTGGTAGAGGAGCTCTGCGGACCTGCGTCTCCGTCGCCGTCAGTCTGCTGCGCAGCTCCTCGATCTGGATCTGAGCCGCCAGGAACCGGCTCTTCAGCTGGAGAGCAAAACCACAAAAGAAGAAGCTGCTGAGAACTTGAACTTTCAGGTCCATCAGCAAAGCATCGATCAGAGATCGAATGAACCCTTTCCCAGGGCGGTTCGGTTATGGGAAAAATCATAATCACCATTATTTTGTTCAATATTGAAATCACGATTATTTTTGAGTTTGAAACCATGTTGTTTTAATTCAGCATGTCTCTCGTCTCCGATATTTTTTTTGTAACTGATCACTTCGAAATTCCGCCTTAAAAAAATACACAAAATGTTCCAATCTAAAATGATATACAGATATGTATCCAGCTTTTCTGGCCTTTCTATAAAACATAAAAAAATACTAGAAAAGTAAAATAAAAATAGATCATGTACATTTTGTGATCGTTTGACTCTAAAATCGAAATCGCGATCAGAATTCGATTAATCGCCCAGCCCTGCCCTCTCCTCTCCGATACTACGTGTCTGAGAGATATAGAACGGGTTACCTCTTCAAACGACGAGTCCTTGCTCCTCACTTCCTCCGTGAGGATCTCTTCGTAGAGATCCAATGACGCCTTCAGCCGCGGAGAGAACAGCATGGAAGGAGTCTCTACAGACGACCACAAACCATCACAAGTTTGAGTTTGACGGATGAGACTGTAGACAACCCTTCTTCAGGAGATCCAAATGACTCATCCGGGGACAATTCAGGCCAGTCGAATAATTAGAGATTCTGTTTCGTACGGTCTTCATGAGGACCGGGTTAAACGTTGCATAATATGTGTAATATGGATAATACCATGCGTTGATATGGATTGTGTACGGATCTATAATCTATAATCGTCCGGATCAGTACCTGTGGTGTGGGTGGGCGTGTCACCCAGCCCAGAGTAGATGTCCATGGATTCCTCATCACAGTCCTGGGTCAAGACTGAGGACAGGAATCGCACGCAAGTTAGCCAAGTTTCAGTTGGATGCCAATTATGATAAAATAAGCTATAGTCACCAGAAGGTCCTTATTAGAAAAAGTAGAGATTGTTAGAGATAAAAATAGATATGTCACTGTAAATCTAACTTAAGTCCCATACTTACGGATTTCAATGTACATCTAACTTTAGTCTCATACTTACGAGATGTCAATGTGAATCTAACTTTCGTCTCACACTTACGAGATGTCAATGTGAATCAAACTTTAGTCTCAAACTTACGATATGTCAATGTAAATCCAAACTTTTATCTCATACTTACGGCTGTGAGCACCACTGGGATCATACTCTTCGTCATACAGGAGATCCATTGTTCTAGTCCTGACCTGGACTCACTCACGTTATGGCAAGTTCCTGACAATGACAATAAACAAAACATCACATATGAAACGTGGTTTCAAAAGAGAAACATCTAACAACAGCATATAAAGATCTGTCCACAAATAGCAACACAGCCGACTGTGAATTACTTTTTCTAATTCATTTCAGGCCTTTAAACGAGTGTAGCACGACTCTTCATAGGATACTATGTCAATTGTTTAAAGTCTATCGTCACACAATGGAGCAGATTCAGATTCCAGTCCGGTTATTACCATCAGTAAGCAACCCGATGCTGCGTAATAAACCCGAACAATGAGATGTAACAACGACCCAGAAGGGCCAGATATTCAGAATGAACCCGCGTTTCCACCTCCATAGCCGGGCCTGAGTCCACTCCACGCTGGGACCCCCCCTGACTCACAATGGAGCCCTGGAGCATGAAAACAAATGACATTTAGGCCAGTCCTGTTCCCGGGCTGGAGTCCTGCCCTGGGACCCTGATACCCTGATACCCTGACCCGGGACAGGGCTGTCAAAAAACCCCTTGTCTCCTGAGCGGTAACCCAATAATAACAGTATTAACTGTGATAACAGTAATGGGCATCAGGTCGGTCGGGGTCGGAGACTAACCGCTGCGGGGGGAGACTGGGATCGGGGCGCCGTGGTGGGGCGCTGGTCCGGGGGCTGTGGCTGTGGTGGATGCAGGGCTGTTGGGGTGGCGCCAACGCTTCATTGTTCAGGAAGTAGTTCCATTTTTCCCGCGGTCCCTCTTGCCTGAACGCTTTCACACAGCAGTCCAAAAGACGGCTCCTATGCGTCCTCTAGACCCCGACGGCTCTCGGGAGGGACGCACAAGCACCGGCGGGGACTCCCGTCTCTCGATGGGGATCCGTGGGCGGTGATGCCAGGGACCAAAAAGCACACTTTAAAGTCCGGTCGTGTTTTCGTGCAACAGAGAGAAGTGTTCCGTCCGACGGGGACGGGGTTCTGTCGCGTGTGTGACGTAACGTGGGGCGCGACGCGCGGAGCGGGCGACCCGGAAGAGACTCCGCTGCGCTCACATGTGGACGGGATGTGAACACTGACGGGAACGTGCTTATGTGTTGTGATCCATCCTGAGACAGACGAGCGGGTGATGAACGCCGTTCTTTGGGGGATAATTCACAGATTCACGCGTTAATTCGGTGGTTCTATTCGCTGTAGAGATTCCCCTCTACGAACGACAGATGAGACTATGGAGAATCTAGAACTGAGCCTGTCATCATTGGGCATCATATCGCGGCACGTTGACAAAAGTCACAACGAACTCAGCCAGTATTTGGCCAAACAGGTAAGATATGTCTCTCTGTTAGTAAGTTAGGAGGCTGAACGCGTGTCGGTGCGTATGCTCATCACCCCGGGGATGGAGCCCATAGCCTCCGTATGAGACCACCTTAGCATCTCCACACAATCTGTATAAAGATCAGACAAAAAAGAATCATGTGTGCAAACACCTGCAGGGTGTTTGTGTATCATAGTGCATCGCTAATTTCTCATGGAAGCTGATTACAGATAAACATACTTTGATTGAGGTCCGGCTTCATCTGCATAAATCAATATTTAAATTAGAGCCTTTTTTCATTTTTTAATGAACCTGAACCGACGAGTCGTCCTCAGATATGGAGCCAGCAGGACAGGCAATGCATCCTGGGCTGCCTGGCCCAGCTGCTGCTGGAGAAGGACTACACCCTGCTGATCGCCCGCCACCTCCGCCCGCTGGTACTGGACCTGCTGGAGAGGAACGCCGAGAGGGTGAAGGCAGGCGGCCGCATCCACCATGACCTCCACGAGCGCCTCTGTGTGGCCCTCAGCAAGCTGCTGGGCATCCACCCTGACGTCCAGGCGTAAGTACACCACCCTCCATCACCCTCCATCCAACACTACCCAGCACCACCCTCCACCCAGCATCCAACACCACCCTCCACCCAGCTCACCCTCCACCAAGCATCCAACACCACCCAGCTCGACCTCCACCCAGCTCAGCTTCCACCCTCCAGCAAGCACCACCCTCCAATGCCCTCCACCATCACCTCCCACCCTCCACCTAGCACCCTCCACCTAGCACCCTCCACCTAGCACCCTCCACCTAGCACCCTCCACCCAGCTCACCCTCCACCCAGCTCGACCTCCACCCAGCTCACCCTCCACCCAACACCACCCTCCACCCAGCTCGAACCTCCACCCACCATTTTATATTTTTACTGTGGATGAATAAAACGCTGGGCTTCAGGTTCTGCCCGTCTCATCTGTGGCCATCATTGTTTCTTTTAAATGAACGGGACATTAAAAAAACCTGTCCTAGACCCCTCCCTAGCTGTTAGGCCTAGACCAGGCCTAAACCCGAGCTGGTACCTGGCTCTAACCCGCCCGCTCCCCCCCTCTCCCTCTCTCCTCCCCCTCTCTCCCCCTCCCCCCCAGGTTCGCGGCGCGGTATTTCGGCGGGGCCCCGCCCGTGTTCCAGCGGCTGTTCTTCAGCAGCGAGGAGTCGTCGGCGGTGCAGTACGGCCCGCGCCGCATGAAGCTGCGCGACCTCATGGCCGCCACCCTGCGCTTCCTGCACAGCGACGGCGCCAAGTTCCGCGTGCTGTGGGACTGGAGCCCCTGTGTGTCCCAGCTGCTGACCAGCGACGTGATGGTCCGAGGGTGGGTGGCCCGCTCTGCCCCCGCGGAGACGGAGCTTTTAAGGGCTGGTCATGGTCCCACGCTCACGCAACGCAAGGGCAAGTGACGGACCCCCTTACGTCCTCGCGGACCCTCCTTGCGTCCGCCGTAAGGGCCGGACGTGCGCCTCACAAAAATGTCAACCTTCCGTCGAGGCGACGCAACAGCAAGGGCTGTGATTGGTCCGCTGACTAAAACCCGACGCAGAACCGTAAAGGTTCCCGGCTGCGTGGAAGCGTCTGCGTGGATCTCGCATTGCGTGAACGTGGGACCATCATCAGCCCTTTAGAGTCTCTCCCCGCTAGTGTCTTTAGATCGTTAAGGCCTAGAGCGGCCCTCAATGGTCATATGCGGCCTCGTTAAGTCTAATTTAACTCTGTGTGTGTGTGTGTGTGTGTGTGTGTGTGTGTGTGTGTGTGTGTGTGTGTGTGTGTGTGTGTGTGTGTGTGTGTGTGTGTGTGTGTGTGTGTGTGTGTGTGTGTGTGTGTGTGTGTGTGTTCCAGGTCCACGGCTCACTGCCTTGCGCTGGTCTCTCGCATGACGGACAACCAGAAGACCATCTTCCTGCGGAAGGTGCTCTCCAACGACGAGATCATGCACATGAAAATAAAGTACGTGCCTTTACTTAATACGGGACTCGATGCAGTTTGATCTCCTGTTCCCGTTCACTTTCACTATAGCACTCTGTTTTAAAGAGCCCGTACCCCCCCTCTCCCTTAGTGACATCACAACTAGGCCTTTCACACGCCGCCTGCTGGTAGACTAGGGCCATTCTAAACTGTTCTAAACTGGTTTCCTGTGTCCAGGGCTTTGGAGGAAACCCAGCAGCTGGAGGTGGAGAAGGCGCTGGTCTTGGCCAATCAGGGCTCAGCGATGTGGCGACAGGAGAAGGCCAACAAGTACACACGGGGTCAGGTGGTGTCGGAGGACCTATCACAGAACGTTGTGGCCGTCTGCGGAGTGGTGCTGCCCCGGACCTCGCCCAGACAGACGGACCAGGTACTGTAGAGACGGACGGACTGGAAGGATGGAATGTAAGGAGGGAAGACTAGGGTTAGATATCAGATTAAGGACAGCTGTCTTTGGGTATGAAGTTCAGAATGGAAAGGTTTTGCTAATATTCCTTTAGACGTGTTTGAGATTAGGTCAGATACCGGTGGAGAGCAATGCATCATGGGAAAGGCCCCAGACAGCGTTGGCCTGGTGCAGGGTCCACGGGCCGTCCTCTGAGAGGCCCTCTGGGACCCAGCGGTGTGACGGTGTTTTGGCAGACCTTCAGGGGCGCCGGCTATGGGCGGGAAACCTAGAGCTGAAGGGGGTGGTTTCCTGTTTTCTATATTTTAGACAGAAAAACCCTTCATTATGTGCGAGTGGTTGAAGCTTCTGGAAGAGAATAAAGGTGTTCTACCGTGGCCACGCAGGAGGGGATGTGAAACCTTCACTGAAACTAATTCCATGTTAACAAAAAGCCAGAGTTAGTGATCGGGGCTCATCCAGGTCAGAGCCGAACGATGACTGATGTGGGCTGCCGATTTTCTTGGGCCGTTAATTTGAGCCGATGCTACTTTTGCTCCCTCAATTTAAATCATAAAAATAACCCATTGCTGCTAACAAATGTTACAAGTCTCAATTAAAAAAAAGGTACATTTATTGACATAATAATAACAAGAAAACGCAAATATCAGCCGATATGTCGGTCGATCAGTAGTCATGGCCCGAAGGCTCCCCGCCCGCCTCACGCTGTGTTGTGGCTGCAGGTGAACCCCAGGGAGCTGGTGCTGGTGGACTCCACCTGCCGGAACCTGCGGCGGCTGGCGCTGGCCGTGGCGTCCCAGAAGGCCGTGCTGCTGGAGGGGCCCATCGGTTGTGGCAAGACGGCGCTGGTGGAGTTCATGGCGGCGGTCACCGGCCACACCAAGGCCTCGGAGATCCTCAAGGTCCAGCTGGGAGACCAGACGGACAGCAAGGTACCCCTGGAACAGACCCACCGTCCGGGACAGACCCACCGTCCGGGACAGACCCACCGTCCGGGACAGACCCACCGTCCGGGACAGAGCCACCCACCGGGACAGACCCACCCCCCGGGACAGACCCACCCCCACTGGGACAGACCCACCCACCGGAACAGACCCACCCCCCGGGACCTTATCCGCCCGACCAGAACCCAACCCGACGGCCGGAACCCAACCGACTGACCGGAACCCAACCGACTGAATGGAACCCAACCAACTGACCGGAACCCAACCGACTGACCGGAACCCAACCGACTGACCGGAACCCAACCGACTGACCGGAACCCAACCGACTGAACGGAACCCAACCGACTGAACGGAACCCAACCGACTGAACGGAACCCAACCGACTGAACGGAACCCAACCGACTGAACGGAACCCAACCGACTGAACGGAACCCAACCGACTGTTTCCAGAATGGAATTAATGTTTTAAGGATAGAATTAATACTTAAAGATATAATTAAATGTATTTAAGGATATCTACATGTGTGTAACTGTCGCTGCATAGCGTATAATAGTAGCATTCAACTATCATGAATATAATTAGGGTTCAAGGTGATGAGTTTATATCTCATTCAGTCTCACTAAAGGTGTGTGTGTGTGTGTGTGTGTGTGTGTGTGTGTGTGTGTGTGTGTGTGTGTGTGTGTGTGTGTGTGTGTGTGTGTGTGTGTGTGTGTGTGTGTGTGTGTGTGTGTGTGTGTGTGTGTGTGTGTGTGTGTGTGTGTGTGTGTGTGTTCTCTGCGTGTGTGTTTAGATGCTGCTGGGTATGTACCGCTGCACCGACATCCCGGGGAAGTTCGTGTGGCAGCCGGGGACCCTGACCCAGGCCGTGGCCCGCGGCCAGTGGATCCTATTGGAGGACATCGACCACGCCCCCCTGGACGTGGTCAGCACACCCCCACATCTATACACCTTTATACATGTGCTAGGGCTGAACCATTAATCAGATCGAAATCGCAATGTTAAAGAACGCGGTTAAGACTGCGTTACTGACTGGAAATCAGTACGATTCATTTTATTTTTATTTTACAATTCGATAGTTAAAGTTAATCTCACCACATCGGCCTGGCCCAAAGGAAAGAGCAGTTTTTATGTTGACTGCTTCCAATGTTGTTGTTGGAATGATTTATTTATTTTTTAGTGAATAATACACAACATAAGGAACTTAATAAACTATAAAAATCGCACATTAAATCGCAATCGCAGTATTGGTGAAAATAATCACAATTACCGGTAGTTTATTTCCCCAAATCGGTCAGCCCTAATATGTACTCAGAATGTCCTTCTGGTGGTCTCTGTATGGGCAGACAGACAGTCACATGTCGCACAGACATCATCAGTCATGAGAGGTTTGGAAGGAATTAAACTTTTCCTCTCTTATCTTCAAGTGTGAGATGTGTGATATTTAACCTTAAAGAGTCGTTCTTCATTTAGTTTGTCTGATTTATACTATAGTCGTTCTCATTGCCTTTCTCTGGTTAGCCCTCTGATTCTGATAAAGATATAATGATGTTCTCATAACGCTCTTACTCGTTGGTGTAGATCTCTGTGCTGCTGCCTCTGATGGAGAACAAAAAGCTGACCATCCCCGGGAGAGAGGACTGCATCGACGTCGCTCCCGGCTTCCAGTTCTTCGCCACCAGAAGGTCGGTAGAGATGATGGATCTGTGTGGTCGTTGGGTCTTTACCCGGGTTAGACTGTCTGTGGTCGTTGGGTCTTTACCCGGGTTAGACTGTCTGTGGTCGTTGGGTCTTTACCCGGGTTAGACTGTCTGTGGTCGTTGGGTCTTTACCCGGGTTAGACTGTCTGTGGTCGTTGGGTCTTTACCCGGGTTAGACTGTCTGTGGTCGTTGGGTCTCTACCCGGGTTAGACTGTCTGTGGTCGTTGGGTCTCTACCCGGGTTAGACTGTCTGTGGTCTCATGGTTCTATGTCCTGTTGGCTGTGGTTCTGGTTCTAAGCGGCTGTGGGTGTGTTGCAGGATGTACTACAGCGGGGGCAGCTGGTACCGTCCCCAGTCCAGCCACGCCGCCCTGCTGGACAAGTACTGGACCAAGGTGCCGGTGGGCAACATGCCCCGCGAGGAGCTGAAGAAGGTAGGGCCCTCACAGCAGGCAGTAGGACCGGGGTCCCCGTAGGACCGGGGTCCCCGTAGGACTGGGGTCGGTCCCCGTAGGACCGGGGTCCCCGTAGGACTGGGGTCGGTCCCCGTAGCAGTGTTTACAATTGTTAAATCGTCAAAACATTTTGAACCTTTAATCCAAGATTCTACTCTTGCTAATCTTTACAATATTAGTTGAGGAGGTTTGTGTATAACTGCCCCCACTGCCCCCCCTAGGTGCTGACCTCCAGGTACTCCGGCCTCACGGTGGTGGCAGACCGCCTGCTGGACATCTACTGCCAGCTGACCGGGGAGCGCCACGCCGACCCGGAACCCGCCCGGCCCGGCAGCCCCACCTCCCTGGAGGACGCCCCCCCGCAGACCCGGACCGAGGACAGGACCTCGGCGCTGGAGGGGCGGGCCCTGTCGCTACGGTAACCCCCATGGAGATGTGTTCACTCTGGAGACCGGTCTTTAAGGTGCAGGTAGGGGTTAGACAGTACAGGTCATTAAGGAGCAGGTAGGGGTTAGACAGTACAGAGACAGGTCATTAAGGAGCAGGTAGGGGTTAGACAGTACAGAGACAGGTCATTAAGGGGCAGGTAGGGGTTAGACAGTACAGAGACAGGTCATTAAGGAGCAGGTAGGGATTAGACAGTACAGGGACCGGGCATCAAACACCGGTCGCTTGGTTAGTCTGGGAGTCCTCCCTGCCGACTGGGGTTGATGATCTTTCCGGTCCTGCCCTGTCCGATGGGGTATGGATCTGTCCCCGGGACGGCCTCGACCCACGGCCCACCTGGCCGGCCTGTCGTGTCTCGGAGGTCTGACCTGTCACTTCCTGTACCAGTCTAGTGTTCAGCTGGCCCAGAAGCCCTCAAGGCGGACTGGTGGGGTGGGGGGGTGGTCTGTTGTGGCTCCCACTCATAGATCAATAGGTCTACTGGGTCTATTTTCCCTATTGTGCAATCGGCCTCCATCATGTATACGTTGCTTTCCCCCGATCAATGTCATTAACCTAAGTAGGCCATCAGCTCCGGAGCGCTGGATTAAACATATGTCACCGGGTTTGGATCGCCCAACCCGCCATCTGACTATCGGGTGTGAAATGCTGGGGTCACCCCGACGATGGGAAGGTCATTGTTTACGTTGTTACCGGCTGTCCCTCCAGTGGTCGCTCTGGCCTGATGCGTCTTACGTGCAGCAACAAACCAATCATTCGATCCTATTCGCGCCATGATGAATGGAGGGGAGTGAAAGCTTTCCAAACTGTTCTGATATAAATGGATCAATAAAGTTGTACCGGTAATCAAGCTTTCTAATCACGTAAAGGTCGGAAGTGTTACGGATCCTGAAATTGTGAACTTTATTGATCCATTTATATATCATCTTCTCATGATAGCCTCAAAAAAATCACTATCAGTCAAAACAATCTTGATCTTGAAAGTTTGATCAGGCAAAACTGGGCAGTAAAAGTGAGCTTTGGGTAGGTCTGGGTGATAAATCATATTTTGATCGCAATTTCAAGTGAAACGATAGTGGTTGGTGTTTTAAGGTGTTTTCTCCACTCCCAGGGACCTCCTGAAATGGTGCGAGAGGATCAGCAGCGACTTCGACAGCTCTTCCTCTGCCACGGCTCAGCGCGTCTTCCAGGAGGTAAGCTAACGCTAGCCCTAAGCAGGCTGCTTTATGGGCACAAGTATTTGGCCTGCTAAGCCCTTTGAGACTGCAAGGAGATGAAAGGCTATACAAATTTAATTTATTAGCATGTTGCTAGCATAAGCTAGCATGTAATGTAATTTTTTCAGCTAATAAAGTTATATGTTTGCAAAAGTCCAAGATTTAGGCTAACACCTAGCCACCTAGCAATTAGCGGCTATCTGTAGTTAGCTTGCCCTGTTGCTGGCATGATTTAGGATTTTTTATGGGGGGGGTCAAATCGCCCTTTAGCCACTTGACAACATTAGCTAGGATAACGTTGTTATTGACGTGTGAACAACATACCAACAAATAGTCGTTGTTAGTTTTAGTAACGGCTTCCCGCTCTCCCCAGGCCCTGGACTGCTTCACGGCGATGCTTTCCCGCTCGGACAGCCGGCTGCGGATGGCCGAGGTCATCGGGAGCAAGCTCAACATCTCCAAAGAAAAGGTTTGGCCACCGCCCGACGGGATGGGGGGCGTGGGGGAATATGAGTAATGAACCGAACACCAACACGACTGGAGCTTGTTTGGATGCTCACGACATCATGTGTTCACCCCCTCACTTGTTCACCCCCTCATGTGTTCATCCCCTCATGTGTTCACCTCCTCATGTGTTCACCTCCTCATGTGTTCACCCCCTCACGTGTTCACCCCCCCTCATGTGTTCACCTCCTCATGTGTTCACCTCCTCATGTGTTCACCTCCTCATGTGTTCACCTCCTCATGTGTTCATCCCCTCATGTGTTCACCTCCTCATGTGTTCACCCCCTCATGTGTTCACCTCCTCATGTGTTCACCTCATGTTCACCCCCTCATGTGTTCACCCCCTCATGTGTTCACCTCATGTTCACCTCCTCATGTGTTCACCCCCTCATGTGTTCCCCCTCCCCTGCGCCCCCTCCCCCCAGGCGCAGCACTTCGTCCAGATGTACCAGCCCGGGATCTCCCTGGAGGAGCTGGAGGTGTCGGTGGGCCGCGTCACGCTGGAGCGCAAGCAGAGCCCCCTGGTGCAGATCTCTGTGTGAGTAAGACCCCCCCCCCCCCCCCCCACCTCGCAGGAACCCCACTAGTAACCCCCCCCCCACCTCCCCCTAACATGGTCTCTGCCCCCCCCCCCCCACGCTGTCCCCCTATCGTGGTCTCTTGCCCCCCCACCTCACCCCTAACATGGTCTCTGCCCCCCCCCACCTCACCCTAACATGGTCTCTGCCCCACGCTGTCCCCTAACGTGGTCTCTGCCCCCGCTGTCCCACGCTGTCCCCTAACATGGTCTCTGCCCCCCCCCCCCCCCCGCCCGTGCTCCGCCCTCAGGGAGAAGCAGACGTTCGCGGCCACGCGCCCGTCGGCGGTGCTGCTGGAGCAGCTGGCCGTGTGCGTGAACCAGGGGGAGCCGGTGCTGCTGGTGGGGGAGACGGGCACCGGGAAGACCTCCACTGTCCAATACCTGGCCGGCATCACAGGTGAGCCCCCTGATTTGTAAAAGAGGAATCAACGTTCAGACCAGCAGTCGAGAGGATCCCCTAGACCCCCTGGGGTCAATACCTGGGGGGCAACACAGGTGAGTTGTTCCTTAATTGGCAATGGCGGTACAAGCGCCTCCCCCTGCCAATTAAGGAACTCACACAGCTGTGGTTAAAGGTTGGGTATGGGATTTGTGAAACACCAGTGCCGTGTTCCAATACCCGTACTTCCATGAGTATACTTAAAGGAAGTACACTTTCTGCACTATCCGTACTCACTTGAGTACACTATTTTTTCAGATGTGAGTGCTGTTCCAAATCGAGTACTCTGGTGCACTTACCGGAAATGACGATTGCGACAGCCGCAGCTGCAGGCGCTGTCACTTCGGTATCCATTATTTTTTCGAGTTGAGCGCTCAGCCTGGCTCCGCCTCTTCCGCTACGTAGCTAAGATGGCTGCCGTTGAGTACGGAGAGTGTCCTTTGATCCACACTTCACGATTAGCCCGTTTTGAGTACGACATCCGGGTCCTTGAAGTGTACCTCTTTTCGCCGGATCTGAATTGGAACGTACTGTGTACTCAAATTTTGGCTAGTAAGTACGGACAGTACGGGTATTGGAACACGGCACAGCAGATTTTGAAAATACACAACTCAAATGGTCCTACCCCCTCTCCTTCAACGCTGACTCTGACTCCACCCACTCCAAGGACATGGACGCGCAATCATGCACGAGTGCGAACACAGGTGCACGAGAGCGAGCCATTAGCTAGTTAGCTAGCTCCAGTAGCTACCGCAGGATGACAACAAACAGAAGCTTGCTCTGGGTCACGAGCTTTGAGTATGTGCACGAAGGGGTCACTCACGGGGAGCAGGGGAGCGGGGGAGGGGGAGTGCAGTACGACCGTTTGATTGACGTACTTACTGTCCAATGCCACTCGGTGGGTCTGGAGATCATTGGCTGGAGTTTTTCGAGCCCTGCCCGTTCCACAGATGATTGACTTGTTTAATTTTCATGTCAGTACTTCTAACTCAGTGGCTGTAAGTGGGTTATGATAAGGAGTTCAAGTAATTTTGCAAAAATGGCCAAAAAAGAGAATTCCATACCCAACCTTTAAGTGAGGGTTTGTTTAATTGACGCATTCAATTTAAAAATAAAATCAATCCATGTGCAGGTAAATAACCCTTTTGGTTTGTTTATGTGATTATGAGAACGGTGGAGCGTGGAGATGTTTGTGCGCCTGGAGGTTGTGTTGCAGTTCCTGATGTCGTCGTTTGTGTGCAGGTCACAAGCTGAGGGTGGTGAACATGAACCAGCAGAGTGACACCGCAGACCTGCTGGGAGGGTGAGGGAACACACACACACACACACACACACCGCTATTACACACACACCGCTCTGCAGACCAGTACACAACTCAACAACACGACACAACTCTACAGCCCAATCACACAACACACACACACCGCTATACACACACACCGCTCTGCAGACCAGTACACAACTCAACAACACGACACAACTCTACAGCCCAATACACAACACAACAACACAACTAAATAACACACCGCTCTGCAGACCAGTACACAACACAACTCTACAGCCCAATACACAACACAACAACACAACTCAGCAACACACAACTCTGCAGCCCAATACACAACACAACTCTACAGCCCAATACACAACTCAACAACACACAATACACCGCTCTGCAGACCAGAACACAACTCAACAACACAACTCAACAACACACAACTCTTCAGCCCAATACACAACTCAACAATACAACATAACTCGACAACACACAACTATACCGCCCAATACACAACTCAACAACACACAACTATACAGCCCAATACACAACTCAACAACACAACTCAACCACACACAGCTCTCCAGGCCAATACCAGCCCACGACACGCTGTAGGAGTGCCCCCCCGCCACCACACACTGACTCTAACAGCAGCCCCCCCCCCCCCGGGTGCGGTAGGTACAAGCCCGTGGACCACAAGCTGATCCTGCTGCCGCTGCGCGAGGCCTTCGAGGACCTCTTCTCCCAGACCTACTCCCGCAAGCAGAACCTCACCTTCCTGGGCCACGTGCAGACCTGCTTCAGGGGCAAGCGCTGGCACGACCTGCTCAAGCTCATGGACCACGTCTGCAAGTCGGCGCTCACCAAGGAGCTGCAGGAGAAGTCCAACGGTGAGGGGGGGGGGACGAGTGTGTGTGTGTGTGTACTGAGGTGTGTGTGTGTTTGTGTGTGTGTGTGTACTGACCTGTCCTTGTGGTTGTGTCTGTGTGTGTGGTTTTGTACTGACCTGTCTGTGTGTGTGTGAACTGACGTGTCCGTGTGTGTGTGTGTGTGTGTGTGTGTGTGTGTGTGTGTGTGTCCGTGTGTGTGGTGTGTGTGTGTGTGTGTGTGTGTGGTGTGTGTCTGTCGTGTGTGTGTGTGTGTGTGTGTGTGTGTGTGTACTGACCTGTCCCTGTGTGTGTGTACTGACGTGTCCCTGTGCCCCCCCAGCTGCCCTGCTCCAGGAGCAGTGGGAGGTCCTGGCTGTGAGGCTGACTCAGACCCAGCAGCAGATCCGCGCCTGCGAGACGGCCATGGTCTTCGCCTTCGTCGAGGTAACCGTGGAGACGGCATTGCATCTGACGCTGCGCGCTAAATGACTAAACACTACACAACATGACGCAGTACATCGTGATGATCACCTGTCTATAATGTATGAACCATAACACCTTCATTGTTTGTTCATGTTTGTAGCAAGTTTTTCACGCTTCGTACTATGACTCTGTTTATGTACCCACAAAGTGGGTTTTCACTGTGTGAGTGTGAGTGTGTGTGTGTGTGTGTGTTGTCTTCAGGGGACTCTGGCCCAGAGAGGTCCTCACTAACAATGGTTCACACTGTGTGTGTGTCTGTCTTGTCTTCAGGGGACTCTGGCCCAGGCGGTGAAGAAGGGAGAGTGGATTCTTCTGGACGAGATCAACCTGGCGGCTCCAGAGACACTGGAGTGTCTGAGCGGGCTTCTGGAAGGAACCGCCGGCTCGCTGGTTCTTCTGGACCGCGGGGACACAGGTGAGAGCGCTATGTGCTATAACACATTCTTCCCACTTTGTTTAAAGTTACCTATTTTAAATTGAGTTTGATTCAACATTATTTCTTTGAATTCAAGGCTATTATGTTCTTCAGATATAAATCGTGGAACGATGTGGTTTCTCCTGCATTACTTTATCACAGACGCTGCCACATTAAATCTGAGCCTAGATTTACAAAGTCCTGAACAGTTTGGTGTGTGGGTTCTGGTGTGTGTGTGTGTCCTGGTGTGTGTGTGTGTGTGTGTGTGTGTCCTGGTGTGTGACCTCCTCTCTCCCCGCTCTCTGCAGAGCCGCTGGTGCGACACCCCGACTTCAGACTGTTCGCCTGCATGAACCCGGCTACCGACGTGGGCAAGAGGAACCTTCCCCTGGGCATCAGGAACCGGTGAGGAGCCCTGCAACACCTGTCTGTCTGCCACACACCTGTCGGCCACACACACCTGTCTGCCACACACATCTGTCGGCCACACACACCTGTCGGCAACACACCTGTCTGCCTGTCTGCCTCCACCTGTCTGTCTGCCACACACCTGTCGGCCACACACACACACACCTGTCGGCCACACACACACCTGTCGGCCACACACACACCTGTCGGCCACACACCTGTCTGCCTGTCTGCCTCCACCTGTCTGCCTGCCACACACCTCTGTTCCATTCCTCTGTATCACACTGTGGTTTGGTCAAAGTCATTTACTGAAATGGTACACAATGGGAACACGTTGGAATGTGTGTCTGTCCATGGCAGGTTTACTGAGGTCTACCTGGAGGAGCTGGAGAACGAGGGAGATCTTCGGATCTTGGTGTGCGACTACCTGAAGGGACTGAACCCCCACCGCAACATCACGCACGGCATCATCAGGTCAGGGCCTCCTCAGCACCACCACCTCACCCAGGGAACCTGAGTGAGGCCTCACTCCGATTTAGCCGAGATGTCGTAGGGATCTCTGACCTCAGACTGAAGTGTTTTGGGGTTTTAGCACGCCTTAAAGTTTGGCGACTGTTGGCAAAGTCTGCACAGGTCTCCAGTGTGCTTGATTGGCTGCAATCTCCCGAGACCTTGTTGTGATCCCTAGTTGGGATCTCTTGTTGGGAGCTCTCGTTATGCACTCTTGTTGGGATCTTTAGTTGAGATCTCTCTTTGGGATCTTTCGTTATGATCTCTAGTTGTGATATTTTGTTGGGATCTCTAGATGTGATCTCTCTTTGGTATCACTACTGTAGCTGAGATCTTTAGTTAGGAATCTCTAGTTGTGATCTCTAGTTTATCTCTAGTTGAGATCTCTCTTGGGGTCCCTAGTTAATCTCTAGTTGATCTGTAGCTGAGATCTTTAGTTGAGATCACTAGTTGTGATCTCTCTTTGGGATCTCTAGTTGATCTCTATTTGAGATCTCTCTTTAGGATCCCTAGTTGATCTCTAGTTGTGATCTCTAGTTGAGATCTCTCTTTAGGATCCCTAGTTGATCTCTAGTGGATCTCTGGCCGAGGCCCCCCAGCTCACGCGTCCCCCCTGTGTTCCGGCTCCTCCAGCTTCTACCTGGCCATCCGGCGGGAGGCCCAGAACCGGCTGGTGGACGGGACGGGCCACCGGCCCCACTACAGCCTCCGGACCCTCTGCAGGGCCCTCAAATACGTGGCCTTCAACCCCTGTCACAACATGCAGCGCTCCCTGTACGAGGTAGGCCAACCGGCCCCCACTCCGTCTCCGTCCTGGCCCACGGCCGGTCGACCCGACCCGACTGGGTCTGGAGACGACTGCTGGACGGCTGGAACCAGCCCACCACAGGGCTGGGGTCCTGAACCTGGACAACTGTTGTTTATGTTGTTAGTTCTGAATTGATGTTTGTGCTTGTTGGAGTGGAGAGAAATATTGAGTGTTAATGCAGCACCATGTTTGAACAACAACAACAACTAGGGATGTGCACGGGTACACGTGTAACCGGTTAGTAAATCATAACCGTTTAGGAAAAATCAGTAATTGAAAACCGTAAAAAAATAATAATAATCACAGCGCCATTGTTTCAATGGGAATCGCGACGGTCCATACTTTCAACATAGAGTGTACATATTTATAATTTGAAATTCGTCCCAGCCTTCATACCACAGATACTATAGGGTCTTTAGCATATAACCACGTTTTCAGATTACAGTTTAATGGAACAGTAAGCTGACAACATCGCTAATTAGCACCACAACCGCAAATTAACCACACGGAGATAACCATGGCAACCGGTCTGCTCGCACATCTGCCGTGTTGATAACCAAATAATCCCCCTATAGCGCGACTGCGGTCCACTTTAAAAAAAACGGTTAACCGTGTACACGAAGAAAAAGGGGTTGTGTAACTGTTACCATTTTTTTGTAACCGTTCACACCCCTACTAGCAACCCCATAATAAGGACCAGTTATAGGAGTGAAACGCCAGCTGGGTTCACCTTCTGAACTCCTGCTAGTTTACTGGCCGTTGTGTTGAAGGCTGCTGTAGAGCGATGCCTGCCTCCAGTCAACGGGAACCTCACTGAGGGTGTAGAACCGGCCTCCAGCCAACAGGAACCCCACTGTGAGGGTGTAGAACCGGCCTCCAGCCAACGGGGACCCCACTGTGAGGGTGTAGAACCTGCCTCCAGCCAACGGGGACCTCACTGAGGGTGTAGAACCGGCCTCCAGCCAACGGAGACCTCACTGAGGGTGTAGAACCGGCCTCCAGCCAACGGGGACCTCACTGAGGGTGTAGAACCGGCCTCCAGCCAACGGGGACCTCACTGAGGGTGTAGAACCGGCCTCCAGCCAACGGGGACCTCACTGAGGGTGTAGAACCGGCCTCCAGCCAACGGGGACCTCACTGAGGGTGTAGAACCGGCCTCCAGCCAACGGGGACCTCACTGAGGGTGTAGAACCGGCCTCCAGCCAACGGGGACCTCACTGAGGGTGTTTTGTCCCTGCAGGGCTTCTGTCTGAGCTTCCTCACCCAGCTGGACCGCAGCTCCCACCCCCAGGTCCAGAAGCTGGTGTCTCAGTACGTCCTGGGGGGCAACACCAAGTGTCTCCGACAGGTGAACACACACACACTCACTCATTCACAAATAAAATATAAAATATGCACTCACTTATTCTCTCACTTATTCACTTAACCCGACACTCACTCACTCAGACTACACGCAAACGCACACACACACATTTTCAATTAAGATTGCGGTATGCTTAATATTTTAAAGTATAAAATATTTCCCCATTAAGACTGTTTACTGATGTGTTTGGTAAGCCATGATTTCCCACGAGGCATTTGCAACATTTAGTGTGCAGAAATACAGGTGTCATGTAAATGTGTAAATACATATCAAAGTAAACCGTTCAACCAGTCCGAGTCAATAGGAAGCAGGAAGTGTTACAGGAAGTGGTGGTGCTGACGCTGTGCTGTGTGTCCCTTAGCCCATCCCGGAGCCGACGGGCCGTGCCTGCGTGCCCCTGGAGGGGTACTGGGTGTCCCAGGGGGAGCTGGAGCCCTCCCTCGACCCCACCTACATCCTCACCGACTCTGTCAAACTCAACCTGCGGGACCTGGTCAGAGTGGTGTCTGCTGGGTAATAACAACCGTCTCCTCCAAGGCCCCGTCCCTTACACCCTCTTTCCCGCCAAAACCCAACTGTCCTCTCAAATGGGTGCTTGAGGCGCTCTGGCAAAGATGGACGTTAATGTGTTCAAGTCCTTCTACAGCATCATAACTTGATGATTAAGGAAACGTACTCCGTTAAAATACTGGCTTCTCCAACGACGATGCCTCAGTGAGTATTTCCTCTCTGATGGGTCCGTACTGGCCTGTGTTTAGCGGTTCACCCTTCTCCCAGTACCCCGGGTTGCCAGATATGAAATATCTACTGAGATACTGATATGGAACTGGATTTTTGCCCAACGTAAGGATCCCATGGCCAGAGGCCCGCTGAAACATGGGTCAATCTGTTATGTTTGACTTTCCAACATCGTGAAATTGGACGGCAGTACCGTTTCTAAACCCTCCCAGTCAACATTACAGACTGTTCCTTTAAAACCAAACACCGCCCACCTGCAGTCCATCTCCTGAGCATGAAGGTCATGAAGCTGATGAAGGCTAGGTCCTAAATGTAATAAAGGCTAGGTCATGAAGGGGATGAAGGCTAGTTCCTAAAGGTCATGAAGGCTAGGTCATGAAGGCTAGGTCCTAAAGGTCATGAAGGCTAGTTCCTCAAGGTCATGAAGGAGATGAAGGCAAATTCCTAAAGGTCATGAAGGCTAGGTCCTAAAGGTCATGAAGGCTAGTTCCTCAAGGTCATGAAGGAGATGAAGGCAAGTTCCTAAAGGTCATGAAGGCTACGTCATGAAGGTCATGAAGGCTAAGTTATGAAGTTGATGATCTTTAAGGTGATGAAGGTCCTTACGGCTGTGTCCCCTGCAGGAGTCACCCGGTCCTGATCCAGGGGGAAACCTCGGTGGGTAAGACCAGCCTGATCCGCTGGCTGGGCCTGGCCACGGGGAACCAGTGCGTCCGCATCAACAACCATGAGCACACGGACATCCAGGAGTACATCGGCTGCTACTCCTCCGACGACAAGGGGAAGCTGCTCTTCAAAGAGGGTACGACCCCTGACCCCGCCGCCACTACAGCATAGCCCATATAGCTTAGCTTAGTTTGTATCGTTGGGCTTTGTTTTTCCTGGGGGAAAATGAGTCCCTAAGTTAGTGTTATAATAAACAAAGTTAATTAGAATCATACTGTGTTGTCTAGGCATCCTCACTTGCTCAGGTCTCATACTGTGTGTGTGTGTGTGTAGGAGTCCTCATTAAGCTAATATAATCCTGTATGTGTGTGTGTGTGTGTGTGTGTGTGTGTGTGTGTAGGTGTCCTCATTAAGTTAGTATCACTGTGTTGTATTGGTGGCCTCACTGAGTTAGTATCACACTGTGTGTAGTTGGTGTCCTCACTAAGTTAGTATCACACTGTGTGTGTAGGTGTCCTCACTAAGTTAGTATCACGCAGTGTTGTGTAGGCGTCCTCACTAAGTAAGTATCACTGTGTTGTGTAGTTGGTGTCCTCACTAAGTCTGGTCTCATACTGTTTGCCTGTAGGTGTCCTCGCTAAGTTAGTACCACTGTGTTTCTAGGTGTCCTCACTGAGTTAGTATAACCCTGTGTTGTGTAGGCGTCCTCACTAAGTTAGTATTACACTGTTGTGTAGGCGTCCTCATTGTAGGTGTCCTCACTGTAGTTAGTATCAATGTGTGTAGATGTCCTCACTGAAGTGTGTGTGCGTGTGCGTGTGCGTGTGCGCAGGTGTTCTGATCGACGCCATGAGGAAGGGCTACTGGATCATCCTGGACGAGCTGAACCTGGCCCCCACCGACGTGCTGGAGGCCCTCAACCGCCTGCTGGACGACAACCGCGAGCTCTTCGTGGCGGAGACCCAGGAGGTCATCAAGGCCCACCCCCGCTTCATGCTCTTCGCTACCCAGAATCCCCCGGGGCTCTACGGCGGCAGGAAGGTCAGTGGGGAGTGTCTTAGGGGGTCTCGGGTTGGAACATTTAGAACCGGTTTGGACCGCTTCTAAACGCTGTCGGTTGGTCGAGGTGTTGAAGGATGTTTGTACCGTTTTATCGGCTTAGAATGTAAACCGATAGTGTCTCGTCTGAACTTGTCAGAACTTTAGATGCTTTTATTAATTTGAATAAAGTTGTTCTGTGCGTGTGTCATAGCAGAAGTATGGGGTAGTAGTATGAATGAAAAATATACGAAATATACAATGAGCTACAAAGAGCGTCTTTGTTGAAACTTTATACCGAAGAAACAAATCCCTGGTCAGACTCCGGGGAGAAGCGTGTTTCTCGGGTTATATGTGGTGGTCGATGTTCCGCTGTCCGTCCCCAACGTGCTGTGACCCAGAACCCGTCCCTCTCTCCGCCAGGTTCTGTCCCGGGCCTTCCGGAACCGATTTGTTGAGCTCCACTTTGACGAGTTGCCAAGCAACGAGCTGGAGATCATCCTCCACCAGAGATGCAGCCTGCCTCCGTCCTACTGCTCCAAAGCTGGTGAAGGTCATGCAGGACCTCCAGGTGAGCTCCTCACCTGGTTCCGGAGCGGCTCTTTGGGTTGATGGGTTCGTCTTGCTTAGATATGGGGATCATAATGGTACTTTATCTGTGTGGGGACCAGAGGATGGGACATCTGGAATAGAGACGTAGCCTTTCAAAGCTATCACTTGATTTAGATTGACATTTACTTGATTTCGATGCACATCCTGTACATTGGATCCACATCCTGTTGATTGGATCCACATCCTGTTGATTGAATCCACATCCTGTTGATTGAATCCACATCCTGTTGATTGGATCCACATCCTGTTGATTGGATCCTGTTCATGTGATCCACTTCCTGTCCCTGTGATCCACATCCTGTCCCTGTGATCCACTTCCTGTCCCTGTGATCCACATCCGGTCCCTGTGATCCACTTCCTGTCCCTGTGATCCACATCCTGCCCCTGTGATCCCCTTCCTGTCCTCTGATCCATTATCCGTCCCTGTTCTCCAGTCTCTGCGTCGCGGCTCCTCGGTGTTCGCTGGGAAGCACGGCTTCATCACGCTGAGGGACCTGTTCCGCTGGGCCGACCGCTATAGGCTGGAGGAGCAGACCGACGAGTCGCGCGATTGGCTGCAGCATTTGGCCGACGATGGTGAGTGGTCGCCTTCTGCACTGTAGTCCCGCCCCCATATCTAGAGTGTGTTTCTCACTGGGGGCTTAAGAATTTGTATTAGTGTGTAATAGTGAGTGGTAGTGGGTTGCAGTGTGTAATAGTGAGGGATAGTTTGTTAGTGAGTGATAGTGATTTCTACCTACTAATAGTGTTATGGTGACTCATGGTGTATAATAGGGAGTGGCAGTGTGTAATAGTGAGTGGTGCCGTCTGTCTCTAGGCTACGTGCTGCGGGCTGATAGTAGTAGTGTGTAATAGTGATTAGTAGTGTGTTCTAGTGACTGATGATGTCTGTCTCTAGGCTTCATGCTGCTGGCTGGCCGTGTAAGGAAGCCCGAGGAGGAAGCCACCATCCTGTCCATCCTGGAGAAGCACTTCAAGAGGACCGTCAACCCAGAGACCCTGTTCTCTCAGAAGCAGGTCACCGGACAGTTCAGTGAGTACAGAAACTACAGACACAACAGACCCTACAGACCGTCTAGTGATACTAGACACTACAGAGACCCTACAGACACACTCTAGTGGTACTAGACACTATAGAGACGCCCCGGACACTACAGACACTCAAGACAACGTCGTAGACCGTATAAAGAAGCTACAAACACTATTAGGATAGATACGATTTCTTACAAATTGAGGCAAGATACATTATCTATCCTAAGATAGGGCAAGATGAAATGTATAAAACAAGGTTAGATGGAGTGAGATACGATGGGAAACAAAAGAAAGTTTGGAGTGAGTTCTCCAGAACGTAAGATCAGAGGACTGGTTCAGATGGTCTCAGGTGGTCTCAGAGTCTGTCAGGTGGTCTCAAGTGCTCTAAGGTGTGTCAGGTGGCTCTCAGGTGGTTGTCCGGTGGTCTCAGGGCGTGTCCGGTGGTCTCAGGGCTGTGTCCGGTGGTCTCAGGGTGTGTCCGGTGGTCTCAGGGCATGTCCGGTGGTCTCAGGGCGTGTCCGGTGGTCTCAGGGTGTGTCCGGTGGTCTCAGGGCGTGTCCGGTGGTCTCAGGGCGTTGTCCGGTGGTCTCAGTGCGTGTCCGGGGGTCTCAGGGCGTGTCCTGTGGTCTCAGGTGTGTCTGGTGGTCTCAGGTGTGTCCGGAGCTCTAAGGTGTGTCTCCCCTCAGGTCCGTTCATTGACAGCATCGCGGGGGTCCCGGAGGAGTTCCGCCACGTGGTGTGGACGGCGGGCATGCGGCGGCTGGCCGTGCTGGTGGGCCGTGCCCTGCACTTCGGGGAGTCGGTCCTGCTGGTGGGGGACACCGGGTAACGGCACCCCTTACCTTAACGCTTAGCACCCCTTACCTTAACGCTTAGCACCCCTTACCTTAACGCTTAGCACCCCTTATCTTAACGCTTAGCATACCTTATCTTAATGCTTCTTATCTTTTCGTACCTTATCTAATCTTAAGACTGCTTCTCTTATCATACCTTATCTTACGTTTGCTTATAGTATCTTAAGGCTCCTTATCTTAACACTGCTTCTCTTATCATACCTTATCTTATCTGTGTCCAGATGTGGTAAGACCACCATCTGCCAGCTGTTCGCGGCGCTCGCGGCCCAGAAGTTCTTCTCCCTCAATTGTCACCTCCACATGGAGACCTCTGACTTCCTGGGGGGGCTACGGCCCGTAAGACACACCAACCAGGTACAGTCTCTCTCTCTCTCTCTCTCTCGCTCTCGCTCTCGCATTATAAATAATATAAACACAGGCAACAGGTTCTGTAAGGAAAGGGCCTATGAAAGGAGGTGATACCTGCAGGCCAACCTCCTAAAACGTGTGTGTGTGTGTGTGTGTGTGTGTGTGTGTGTGTGTGTGTGTGATGTGTGTGTGTGTGTGTGTGTGTGTGTAATGGTGTGTGTGTGATGGGGATGATGAGTGTGCTGCAGACTCCCTAAAACGTGTGTGTGTGTCCCCAGAGGGATGCAGAGGACGGCCGGCTGTTCGAGTGGCACGACGGCCCGCTGGTCCAGGCCATGAAGCAGGGAGGAGTGTTCCTATTGGACGAGATCTCCCTGGCAGACGACTCGGTGCTGGAGAGGCTCAACAGGTACACACACAAAACAACACAGAGAGACACACAAACAAAACAACAACACCACACAGGCACACACACGCACAAAACAACTCACTGACTGTGTCTGTCTGTCTTGGCCTTGTTGTTGAGTGTCCTAGAGACGGAGCTCCCTGGTTGTTGACTGGTTGTTGTTGTTGACTGTTGTTGTTGTTGTTGTTGTTGTTGTTGTTGTTGTTGACTGTTGTTGTTGTTGACTGTTGTTGTTGTTGTTGTCGAGTGTCCTGGAGAATGAGCTCCCTGGTGGTTGACTGTGTTGTTGTTGACTGTTTTGTTTACGGTCTTGTTGTCTAGTGTCCTGGAGACAGAGCGCTCACTGGTGCTGGCGGAGAAGGGCAGCGGGGACTCCAGCGACGTGGAGCTCATCACGGCCGACCGAGCCTTCCGCCTGGTGGCCACCATGAACCCCGGGGGAGACTTCGGCAAGAAGGAGGTGTGTGTGTGTGTGTGTGTGTGTGTGTGTGTGTGTGTGTGTGTGTGTGTGTGTGTGTGTGTGTGTGTGTGTGTGTGTGTGTGTGTGTGTGTGTGTGTGTGTGTGTGTGTGTGTGGTGTGTGTGTGTGTGTGTGTGTGTGTGTGTGCGTGCGTGTGTGTGTGTGTGTGTGTTCAGTACTTGGTTTGTGTGTGTGTGTGTGGTTATGATCAGATGTGTCAAAGTGAATGTATTTCTTTGTGGGGACATGAAGGTCCAATGGAAAGCCTGTGCTAATCTTTATCGATCCGTCACCGGCTTGTCTTCACATTTAACCCCTGTGGAGCTAGCTTAGTTAGCTCTGACGTCACTTGCTTCCTGCTTACATTTAACTTGCTTTCGCTCGCCATTAGCTCTGCTTTATCTTAGTTGTAGCCTGGCATGTGTGCGGGCGGCTAACCCTGGTGTGTTCCTCCCCAGCTGTCCCCGGCCCTCAGGAACCGCTTCACAGAGATCTGGTGTCCCCAAAGCAACAGCCGGGCCGACCTGCTGCAGATCATCCAGCACAACCTGCGCGCCGGACTCTCGCTGGAAGGTAGCGCCCAGTCAACAAGGGGCTCACAGCGCTAATGCTAAGGGGCTAGGGGGCTGATGCTAAGGAGCTAGGGGGCTGATGCTAAGGAGCTAGGGGGCTGATGCTAAGTGGCTAGGGGGCTGATGCTAAGGAGCTAGGGAGCTGATGCTAAGGAGCTAGGTGGCTAATGCTTGGGAGCTAATGCTAAGGTGCTAGGTGGTTAAGGTTAAGGAGCTAGGTGGCTAAGGCTAAGGAGCTAGGTGTCTGAAGCTAAGGAGCTATGTGGCTGATAATAAGGAGCTATTCGGCTAATGCTAAGGAGCTAGGTGGCTGATGCCAGGGGATTATTGCTAAGGGGCTAGATGGCTAATGGGAAGAAACTAGGTGTCTGAAGCTAAGGAGCTAGGTGGCTAATACTAATGGGCTAGGTGCCTAATGCTAATACTCCGCTCCTGGACCAGGCGGGGACCTGGGCGAGCTGATGCTGGACTTCATTGACTGGCTGACCCGCCAGGACTTCGGCCGGCGCTGCATCCTGAGCGTGCGGGACGTCCTGTCCTGGGTGCACTTCCTGAACACGGTGTGCGAGCGCGACGAGGACGGCTTCATGACCATGGGCGCGGCGGAGGACGACGAGGAGGTGGAATGGGACCTGCGGCTCAACATGGTCACCGCCTTCATCCACGCCGCCTGCCTGGTGTACGTGGACGGCCTGGGCTCAGGTGAGTGGCAGCGGAACAGATAACTGATCCCAAGGGTTAAAGAGTGATGGGTGCTGGAGGAACAGAGAACCTAGAAAGAGGTTACTGTGGTTGGATTCTCCATCTCTAGGCATTTTTACACTGCCAAGCCATTACGGTCGCGGCTTGGCCCACCCTGCAATTTCCCCGTCTTACCTGTGTAAAACCAAGGGGGTAAAATTCCCCTCCGTCCCGGAGCCGGCTTTCTTGCCCCACTGTAGAAGGCGGAGAGTAGACCTCTTTAACAATAATTTGCATACTCCGAATGTTTTAATTTTTTCATGATTCAAGAGCGTAGGCTACAACCAGGATAAACTATTCAGGCGGGCATAAGACGCACATATTTGGCAGTGTCAAAACGTTTTCTTGTCTCTCTCTCTCCCCCCCCCCGCCGCCCAGGCAGCACGGTGGGCTGTGCGGACCAGGCCGCTCTGGCGCGGCGGTCCTGCCTGGGCTTCCTGCGGCGGCGGCTGGGCAAGATGAGCGCGCTGGACCAGGAGGCTCTGGACGCGCTGCGGGTCTACGACACCAGCCTGCCCCGCCAGCCCCAGTGGGGGGACGACTTCTTTGGCATCGAGCCCTTCTACATCGCCCTAGGTCTGCGGCACGGGAGTGAGGGGGAGGGAGTGCACGTCAAGTGGAAGGAGTGCACGGGGGAGTCACTGAGAGGGGGTGCATGTGAAGTAGTGCACGGGAGGTAGTGCACGTGAGGGAGAGTAAATGGGAGTAGTGTGCACGTGAGAGTGTAAATGTGAGGTTGTGCCGGTGAGGGAGTGGATTGGAGGTAGTCCACATGAGAGTGCACGTGTCGGTCTGTGAGGAAGTGCATGTGAAGGAGCATGCATGTGCAAAGAGACCCCTCTGACCGCCCCTGCCCCCCCCCCCCCCCCTCCAGGTCCTCAGAGTGAGGGCCGCAGCCTGGCGGACTACGCCATGGGGGCGGGCACCACGGCGGTGAACGCCCAGCGGCTCCTGAGGGCCCTGAAGCTGCAGCGGCCCGTGCTGCTGGAGGGCTCCCCCGGCGTGGGCAAGACCAGCCTGGTGGGGGCGCTGGCCCAGGCCTCGGGGAACCACCTGGTCCGGATCAACCTATCAGAGCAAACCGTGGGTCCAACTCCTAAACACTACCCTGTCTCATTACAGCCACTTCCTGAGACACGTTGTTTGACTACGTTTAGTGTTTCAACATTGGCACTATAGTAAGACTCCTTACTCGTGACGATGTCACGAGTAAGGAGTCTTACTATAGTGCCAATGTTGATTCATTAATACTTTATTTTAAATGGCTGTGTCTCGTTTGTTCCCCACGTTCCGAATATGTCTCATCTCCCCTCTCTCTCCCCCTCTCTCTCTCCCCCCCCCCCCCCCCCCCCTTTGCAGGATGTGACAGACCTGTTCGGGACGGACCTCCCGGTGGAGGGGGGAAAGGGAGGGGAGTTCGCCTGGAGGGACGGCCCCCTGTTGGCCGCCCTGAAGGCCGGACACTGGATCGTCCTGGACGAGGTGTGTGTGTGTGTGTGTGTGTGTGTGTGTGTGTGTGTGTGTGTGTGTGTGTGTGTGTGTGTGTGTGTGTGTGTGTGTGTGTGTGTGTGTGTGTGTGTGTGTGTGTGTGTGTGTGTGTGTGTGTGTGTGTGTGTGTGTGCGTTGATCTGTTTTGTGTGTGTGTGTTTGCGTTGATCTGTTGTGTGTGTGTCCTGTTTGTGTGTGTCCTCTGTATGTTGGCCTGTGTGTGTCTGTCTGCTGACCCGTGTGTCTGTCTGTCTGCTTGCTGACCCGTGTGTCTGTCTGTCTGTTTGCTGACCCGTCTGTCTGTCTGCTCACCCGTGTGTCTGTTTGCTGACCCGTCTGTGTGTCTGTCTGCTCACCCGTGTGTCTGTTTGCTGACCCGTGTCCTGCCCTGCAGCTGAACCTGGCCTCCCAGTCGGTCCTGGAGGGCCTGAACGCCTGCTTCGACCACCGGGCTGAGATCTACATCCCTGAGCTGGGGATGAGCTTCCAGGTCCAGCACCACAAGACGCGCATCTTCGGCTGCCAGAACCCCTTCACCCAGGGGGGCGGCCGCAAGGGGCTGCCCAAGTCCTTCCTCAACCGCTTCACACAGGTACCGCGAGTACTAGTGCTCGTAGTATTACTGTAGTAGTACTGTAGATATACACATCTAAACTAGGGACTGCCCAAGTCCTTCCTCAACCGCTTCACACAGGTACTGTAGTTGTACTGTGGTACTGTGTAACTGCTGTTATACAGTAGTACTGTGGAAGTACTCTGATATACAGTAGTAGTAGTACTGTGGTAGTACTCTGTTATACACTTCTAAACTAGAGTCCTTCATCCAGATACCGAAGTATTGACCTCCTGCTGGTCTACTGTCTCTCCTGCTGGTCTCTAGACTGACCTGCTGGTCTCTAGCTGGTCTTTATCTTGACCTGCTGCTCTCCTGTCTCTCTGCTGGTCTCTAGCTGGTCTCTAGACTGACCTGCTGGTCTCTAGACTGACCTGCTGGTCTCTCGCTGGTCTCTATCTTGACCTGCGGCCCTCCTCTGTCTCCAGGTGTTCGTGGACCAGCTGACCAGCGGAGACATGGAGTTCATCGGAGACGCCATCTTCCCCAACATCGACAAGGAGATCATCTCCAAGATGGTGGAGTTCAGCCACACGGTGGGTCCACGTCTAGGACACAAAGTCCTCAGGGACAGAAGAGGAGTGGGACCTCCAGGAAGTGCCGGAAACATGCAATGTTGTCGACCAAACACAGTTTGATGCGTTTACATTTAATCACATTTATTGTATTTGTTCCAAATTCTGTATGTTTTTATTAATTTGTCCTTCCCGCCGCTCCCAGCTGGTGCAGGAAGTGAGCGTGGAGAGGAAGTGGGGTCAGAGAGGGGGCCCCTGGGAGTTCAACCTGCGCGACATGTTCCGCTGGTGTCAGCTGATGCAGGCCGACCAATCGCCAGGCTTCTTCAACCCGGGGCAGCACGTGGGTCTGGTCTACGCCGACCGTATGCGGTCTGAGGCCGACAAGGCACAGGTAACGGAGGGGGGCTGACTGACTGAGCTGGCTGGCTGACTGACTGACTGGCTCACTGGCTGACCGCCTTACTGACTGACTGTTTGTCTGGCCAGCCATTTCAGGCATACTGTAAAACTATTTGTAGTAAACCTTGAACCTTAAACGTTCCCAAACGTTCTACTCAGTAGCTGAAGGATGTCGGTCAAAGCTGATGTAATAATAATGGAATACAATGTATTAGTTAAAGATGTGGTCGCTGTTCCATACAGCCAATCATCATTAAAGGCTTTGAGAGCCAGATGAGGACAGGTGTTGAGGGTGCCCCCCCACCCCCCCGTGCTGATGCCTGTTTCCCCCCAGGTGCTGTGTGTGTTCAGGAAGGTGTTCGGGGTGGACTTCGAGCCGTACGCCCGGTCCAGAGAGTTCCACATCACCCCCCTCAACCTGCAGGTCGGTCCGCTCTGCCCCTCTCCTGTTGTTGTGTGGATTAAGTTAACTAAAACGTAGCCTGCTATGCTATGCTACATTATCATTAACTAAGACGTAGCCTGCTATGCTAAGCTACATTATACATGCAATCATCATAAAGGCTGCTATGAGTAAGCAGATGATCACAACGTGTTGAGGTTGCCTGCTACGCCCCGTGCTTGATGCCTGTTTCCCCCCAGGTGCTGTGTGTGTTCAGGAAGGTGTTCGGGGTGGACTTCGAGCCGTACGCCCGGTCCAGAGAGTTCCACATCACCCCCCTCAACCTGCAGGTCGGTCCGCTCTGCCCCTCTCCTGTTGTTGTGTTGGATTAAGTTAACTAAAACGTAGCCTGCTATGCTATGCTACATTATCATTAACTAAGACGTAGCCTGCTATGCTAAGCTACATTATCATTAACTAAAACGTAGCCTGCTATGCTAAGCTACATTATCATTAACTAAAACGTAGCCTGCTATGCTAGCTACATTATCATTAACTAAAACGTAGCCTGCTATGCTAAGCTACATTATCATTAACTAAGACGTAGCCTGCTATGCTAAGCTACATTATCATTAACTAAAACGTAGCCTGCTAGCTACATTATCATTAACTAAACGATGTAGCCTGCTATGCTAAGCTACATTATCATTAACTAAAACGTAGCCTGCTATACTAAGCTACATTATCATTAACTAAGACGTAGCCTGCTATGCTACGCTACATTATCATTAACTAAGACGTAGCCTGCTATGCTACATTATCATTAACTAAGACGTAGCCTGCTATGCTACATCATCATTAACTAAACGTAGACTGCTATGCTACTTTATCATTGACTGAATCTCCGACATATGGATTCCTATTGAGAACCTCCCTTCCCCCCCCCCCCCCCCCCCCCCAGGTGGGCTTTCTCGGTCCTCCAGCGCAGCGGGGGGGCCCCGGTCATCCTGGACCCGCCCCTGTCCATCACGCACCAGGCGCTGCGGCCCCTGGAGTCCCTGATGAAGTGCGTGGAGATGGGCTGGATGTCGGTGCTGGTCGGGCCCACCGCCAGCGGCAAGACCAGCCTGGTGCGGCTGCTGGCCCTGCTCACCGGCCACCGGCTGCGCGTCATGGCCATGAACAGCGCCATGGACACCACCGAGCTGACTGGGCGGCTTCGAGCAGGTCAGGCCCGGACCCCCCACACCCACACACCAACACGCCCACACCCCACAGCCCCTGTACCCCTCCTACGCACTTAGTGTATGTTGTACGTCCTGGTGCTTAGTGCTGGTGCAAGTGCTGATGCTAGGGCTAGAACTGATGCTAGGGCTAGAACTGATGCTAGGGCTAGAACTGATGCTAGGGCTAGCACTGATGCTAGCGCTGATGCTAGGGCTAGTGCTGATGCTAGGACCACCCCCTGGGCTAGACCTGATGCAAGTGCTAATGCTAGGCTAGCGCTGATGCTCGTGCTGATGCTAGCACTGATGCTAGGTCTAGCGCTGATGCTAGCCCCGTGCTCACCCCCCCCCCCCCCCTTACCAGGTGGATATCATGCGGCCGTGGCAGCAGGTGCTGGAGAATGTGGACTACGTGGTTGCCATGGTGACGCGGCGGGGCCTGATGTCGCTGGACGTGGGCGTGCAGGACACGGAGTTCCTGCTGAAGACCTGGGGGCTGTTCCGCCGCTGGCTGAAGGAGGCGGGGCTGGAGCGCTCCGGGGGCGTGGTCACGGCGGAGGCCCTCAACAAGCTGGAGGTCATCATCCTGCTGCTGCAGAAGCTCAACACCAAGCTCAAGGTCTTCACAGGTAACCGCTAGCACGCTAACGCTACATGCTAACAGAAGCTTAAACATGCTAACAGAAGCTCAACACCAGGCTCAAGGTCTTCACAGGTAGCCACTAGAACGCTAACGCTACATGCTAACGCATGCTAACAGAAGCTCAACACCAAGCTCAAGGTCCTCACAGGTAGCCGCTAGCACGCTAACACTACATGTTAATGCTACATGCCAACAGTAGCTCAAAACCAAGCTCAAGGACTCCCCAGGTATCCGTTACTTGATACATGCTAGCAGGTAATCGCTGCACACATAATGCTACATGCTAACATGCTGAACAGCTCATACCCTCAGTGCTCCCCAGGTATCCGTTACTTGATACATTCGTGCTGTTGTGAGGACCCTGGTCCCCGCTGACCCCTGTGACTCCTCTGCGACCTCTGTGACCCCTCGCTGACCACTGTGACCCCTGTGACCCCTCGCTGACCTGTGACCCCTGCAACCCCAGACATGTCCAAGCTGCAGATGGAGTTCACGCTGCTGAAGGAGCGGCTGGCCCAGCTGGAGGACGGATGGACCAACGGGGGCTTCGAGTGGCTGGACGGCATGCTGGTGCAGGCGCTCACCGCCGGGGACTGGCTGCTCATGGACAACGTCAACTTCTGCAGGTCCGCTCACTTCCTGTCCGTTTTTGTCTCTGAGCTTCTTTTTCTTTTGCCAGTTGGTGAATGAACGGCTTTTATACAGCGCTGTGCTAACCAGCAGCCGCTCAAGGCGCTGCACGATACTGCCTCCCATTCACCCATTCATACACGCATTAATACATTCACACACCGATGGCGGAGTCAACCGTGCCAGCCAGTCAATGTTCAGCGTTTGTGTTGTTGTGCTGTGGTGTGCGTTCACCGTGTTGTGTTGTTGTGTAGTGCTGTGCGTTCACCGTGTTGTGGTGTGTTGTTGTGTTGTGCGTTCAGCGTGTTGTGTTGTGCGTTCACCGTGTTGTGTTGTTGTGCGTTCACCGTGTTGTTGTGCGTTCAGCTGTGTTGTTGTGCGTTCCCCGTGTTGTGTTGTGGTGTTGTGCGTTCACCGTGTTGTGCAGTGCGTTCACTGTGTTGTGTTGTCTTCTGTGGTGCAGCCCGTCGGTGCTGGACCGCCTCAACGCCCTGCTGGAGCCCGGGGGCTGCCTGACCATCAACGAGAGGGGCGTCATCGACGGGACCACGCCCAAGGTCACGCCCCACCCCAACTTCAGGTGAGGAGCCACGCCCCCATCTGTAACATGTCAGTAACATGTGGAGTTAGAACAATTCAGAAACGTGGAGTTATAACATGTCTTATAACATGTCAGAAATATTTGGAGCTATACCATGTCAGCAACATGTGGAGTTATAACATGTGGAGTTATAACATTTCAGAAACATGTGGAGTTATAACATGTCAGCAATCATGTGGAGTTATAACATGTCAGAAACATGTTTGGTTTTTACATGTCAGAAACATGTTTGTTTATAACACGTTAGAAATATGTTTGGTTATAACATGTCAGAAACATGTGGAGTTATAACATGTTAGAAAACATGTTTGGTTTATGACTTGTCAGAAACATGTGGAGTTATAACATGTTAGAAAACATGTTTGGTTTATGACTTGTCAGAAACATGTTTGGTTTCTAACATGTCAGAAACATGTGGAGTTCTAACTTCTAGACGGTGTTTCTTTAGGTTGTTCCTCACCATGGACCCGTCCCACGGGGAGATCTCTCGGGCCATGAGGAACCGGGGCGTGGAGATCTACGTCCCGGGCGAGCACGAGGGCGTCTGCTGGGACCTGCTGGACATCAAGAGCCTGCTGCACACGGCCGGGGTGGTGGGCGACTGCGTGTGCGAACCTGCTGCTGGAGATCCACAAGGGCATCAAGACCGCCATCTGGGGTACCACTCACTAATATAATTATTAGGACTACTGTTTCTCCTGACAAATGCTAAATGAGCTAAAAGTAAATGTTTGAATACCAGATGTCTCATCAAACACGTCAAACATTACACGATGTTTAGTATGACCACTGTTTTCATTCTATTCATTAGTCTGACTATCAAATAGACTGAATAGCTCTCCTCAGTCTTGCTAGTCCTTTCTACATGATATTTACTATGTCATCGGTGTGTCGGATGCTAGCAGGGACTAGCCTGTGGCTACCGGCTAGCTACGGGCTAGCATGTGGCTACCAGCTAGCCACGGGCTAGCATGTAGCTACCTCTAAGGCCAACCGGTCTTCTTGTCCCCAGACTCCCCGACCTCCTCGGTGGCCACCCTGCTCTCCGGCGCCGCCCTGCTGGGCAGCCAGCTGCAGCGCGGCGTGGACCTGCCCAGCGCCCTGCAGTACGCCTGCGGAGCCGCGTACTCCCTCTGCCAGCGCAGCCCGGCCAGCCAGAGGGTAAGAGACAGAGCCCAGATACTGTAGAGCGGAGATAGAGCTGATCCTCGGTGCCCAGTCCTCCCCCCAGCTAAGGGTGTAATACTCTCTCTTCCCTCCCTAACCCCCTCTCTCTCCCCCCTAACCCCCTCTCTCCCCCCCCCCAGCTGGCCCAGCGGGTGATCGAGCAGCACCTGGCCATCCTGGACTCTGAGGACTGGGGGGCGGGGCTGCTGTGTGCGGGGGTGTGGCCCGACGGCTTCCCCTCGGCGCTCAGCTCCACGGAGGACGCCTGCTTCTCCGCCGTGCTCCGCGACGGACAGGTGCTCTCCTTCTGCCTCAACACCCTCAGCCTGCAGGGCAAACGGTGAGGAGCCCTGAGCCCTGACCTCTGACCCTGACCTCTGACCTCTGACCCTGAGGCTGACCCTAAACCCTGACCCCTGACCCTCAAGCTTACCCTGAACCTAACTGTGTGTGTGTGTGTGTGTGTGTGTGTGTGTGTGTGTGTGTGTGTGTGTGTGTGTGTGTGTGTGTGTGTGTGTGTGTGTGTGTGTGTGTGTGTCCCAGGACGCGGCCGCTGAGCCTGAGCGACCTGCAGAGGGCGCTGCAGGGCGGGGCCGCGGGGGGCGGGGCCTTCGAGGGCCAGGTGTTCTGCGGGGGCGTGGTGGACCTGGAGGACGGCGACGCCCTGCGCCTCATCCCCAGCGCCGTGCGGCTGCTGACGGAGCGCGCCTCGCACGGGGACTGGGCACTGCGCTCTAACTGGCTCACCCACCTCGGGAACACTACAAACACGCCCCCGGTACTCAATACGTACTATTACCACACTACCTCTACTTAATATACACTATTACTACACTATCTCTACTTATTATATACTATTACTACACTACCTCTACTTATTATACACTATTACTACACTATCTCTACTTAATATGTACTCTAACTACTTATTATTAACCTACCTCTACGCATTATATACTATTATTACTTATTACTAACCTATCTCTACGTATTATATACTATAACTACAAGCACGCCTCCGGTACTTATTATATACTAGTACTACTTATTACTACACGGTAACTAACAGCACCCCGTGGTACACCATCTCTACTTATTACTACACTATCTCTAAAGAAATGTATCCCCCCCCCCCCCCCCCGGGTTCAGACCCCGCCCTGGTACAGGTGGAGGCGGGGAACCGCGCCCTGAAGGCGGTGTTCAGCAGCAAGCTGACGGCCAAGGGGCGGTCCCTGGCTGAGCTGCTGCAGCCCCACAGCACAGGTAGGTCCGCAGGCTCCTCCCACCCAGGGTCGGGCTCCGCCCACTCACAGTCTGGTCCCTCCCACATTATCTGACACAGGCTCCTCCCACCCATGGGCAGGCTCCGCCCACTCATGGTCTGGCCCCTCCCACGTTATCTGACACAGGCTCCTCCCACCCAGGGTCAGGCTCCGCCCACTCATGGTCTGGCCCCTCCCACGTTATCTGACACAGGCTCCTCCCACCCATGGGCAGGCTCCGCCCACTCACGGTCTGCTCCTCCCACCCATGGTCTGGCCCCTCCCACGTTATCTGACACAGGCTCCTCCCACCCAGGGTCGGGCTCCTCCAATTGACACAGGCTCCTCCCACCTACCCATATTTTAAGATTATTCAGGCCCCTCCCACTTCCCCCTACCTGGCTTCCCAGATGAGTGCCGTGTGTTTAGCGACTGTTAGCTAAGAGATAAGATAAGATGAGCCTTTAATTTGTAGAGAAATTTGTCTTGGGCAATCGAGAGAGTGTGCTTACACAAATTAGAAAAAACTTACAGAAACACAGAAGGTGAGCTGACCAATGAACACAGAGACATATAATCCTAGATATAGGCTAACTGTACCCACACACACACACACAGCTAGTCCTCCTGACCTTTGACCTCTGACCTCTGACCCCCAGACGAGTACCGCATTCTGGTGGACATGCGCTGGAACAAGCAGTACCTGGACATCCTGGCCAACAAGTGTAACTTTGAGGACGAGGAGCGCTACCTGGAGTTCCTGGAGGCGCTCAACGCTGTGGCCAACAGGTGAGCTCCCCGCACACCTGGAGATCACATACCTGGAGATCACACATCTGGAATGTACTGTGGTACTACAGTACATGTACTATGTTAACTGTAGTACATGTACTACAGTTCAACAGGTCTCGTGACATTCCAAAATCAGGGTCAGTGTGTTTAACCCGGCGTGTTCTCTGAGCAGTGTTTAACCCGGCGTGTTCTCTGAGCGGTGTTTAACCCGGCGTGTTCCCCGGGGGGTCCAGGGTGGTCCTGTTGATGGACCGGGAGGAGCGGTCGGTCATCTGCACCTGCGCCATCAGCCTCTCAGCCCAGAACTGTGCCCTGAGGATCGCAACGGCCTTCAGTAAAGGTACCACACACACCCACCGCAGTGGTACACTATCAGGAAATAAACATGAGCAAATATCACAAAATAAGCATCTATGTTTGAAACGCACAGCAGCAAGCCTGCTCAAAATACAGTTTGTAACTTGGACGTTCTCAGACGGAGTTCAGGTTCTGGTGGCCCCAGGTGTATTCTGGGAGTTGTAGTCCTAGTGTCTGTGTGTCCGTCCCCAGGCTCGGTGGACATCGGCCACCTGCCCCACCCCGTCCTCATGCACCTGCGGACGTTCTTCGACCTCTGGGACGTCTTCACGCTGCAGGCCATCCAGACCGGACAGCCCTACATCTCAGACCACATCATGTTCGAGGTATGGACCCCTCAGACCCCTCAGACCCCTCAGACCCCACCTGCAAGCATTTAGGTGTTGAGGAATCGGTTTCTTATATATATATTGTCTGTACGTGTGTCTCTGTGTGTGTCTGTGTCTTTGTCTCTGTGTGTGTGTGTGTGTCTTTGTCTGTGTGTGTGTTTGTGTGTGTGTGTCTCTGTGTGTCGTTGTCTCTGTGTGTGTGTGTGTGTGTGTGTGTGTGTGTCTCCCATCAGATCCTGCAGCAGCTGCAGTGGCGGGACCGGTTCTGGGACGTGTGCAACACGCTGGCGGCGGACTCCCAGGGCGTGTCGGTGCTGTCGCTGCACTGGCAGTGGATCCACAAGCACCTCATCCTACGGCTGCCCCAGCTGCTGCTGGGGGACGGCCTGAACGACTTCCAGTAAGACCCCCGGTCCCTACTCATGGAGCTAATGCTAACATACAGCTAATATCAACACCACCAAATCTATTCTCATAGCGCTAATGCTAACATACAGCTAATATCAACCCCCACTAAACTCTTCTCATGGAGCTAATGCTAACATACAGCTAACATCAACACCCCTACATCTCTCCTCGTGGAGCTAATGCTAACATAAAGCTAACATCAACACCCCTACATCTCTCCTCATGGAGCATATGCTAACATACAGCTAACATCAACACCCCTAAATCTCTCCTCGTGGAGCTAATGCTAACATACAGCTAACATCAACACTCCTACATCTCTCCTCATGGAGCATATGCTAACATACAGCTAACATCAACACCCCTAAATCTCTCCTCATGGAGCTAATGCTAACATACAGCTAACATCAACACCCCTACATCTCTCCTCATGGAGCTAATGCTAACATACAGCTCACAGCAACGCCACCACAACATTAACAGTTGGTATTCAGGGTGATAAGAGGGTTGCCAGATCCCCCCCCACCCCCTATCCCCCTATTGGAGCGTCCCTGGCCTCTGATTGGCCGGTCTGTGCCTGCAGGGGTCTGCAGGAGCTGAACACGGTGGCCGCCGCCATCCAGACGGTCCTCTCCACGCCCGTCTCCATGACGACCGCCCTGAAGGGCATCCAGAAGATCCTGGGCAAAGCGCTGCCGTTCAAGGTCAGGAGGTCACTCTGATCCACCCCTTATCCCCCCCCGCCGGACTCTAGCCGGGGGTCCGGGGTTAGATGATCTGGAGCTGCTGTGGGTGATGTCGCGGTGACATCACATCCTGTACACCAGAGACCGTCGGCCATTTTGAATACTGAACCATTAGCCGTTAGCAAGAAAGGCCGGCTGGAGTTGAAGAGAATCATCGATTGGATGTTTTGTTTATCTATTTATGTATATTATCAATCTATTTATGTTGATCTTGAAGATAATTCTAAAACGGTTTTATATCAAAGAGCTTCTTATATCAAAGGCACCCATCTATACACAAAGGTACAAAGGATCTAAACGGCACATTCAGGGCTCGAACCCGGAACCTTTGACTGGGATTCAAACCCTCTCCTCCCTCTGCGTCCCCCCACCCCCAGCTGGAGTCGGTGGCGGACTGTGCGTCGCGCCTGCGGGTGCTGAGTCAGGCGCTGGACGTGAGCGAGCTGCGTCTGGACGGGGGCGCCCCCCTGCAGAGGTGTGAGCTCACCCGCCTGCAGGGCGCCTCGCTGGGCCTGGACACCAAGGAAAGCCTGCTGGAAGCCTGGGGCCTGGTGCTGCTGGCCAACAACCAGCTGGAGGCCCAGAACACCGGTACAGAGCTCAGAGCCCCCTGACGTCACACCCCGCTCACCGCTCCGTCCCAGACCGCCCCGTGGTTCACTGTCACCTAACCCTCCTCCTCTCCCCTCATCCTCCTCCTCCTCCTCTTCCTCTCATTCCTCCTCCTGCTCCTCTTCCTCTCTATTCCTCCCCCTCCTCCTCCACTCCCTCCTCCTCCTCCTCCTCCACACTCTTCATCCTCTCCTCTCCGTCTCTCCCTCTCTCTACCTTCTCCTACTCTCCAACCATCCTCTGTCCTTTTCCTCCTCCTCCCCCTCCTCCCTCTGGTTCTCCTCCTCCTCCTCCTCCTCCACCCTCATGGTTCTTCTCCTCCTCCTCCTCCTCCTCCTCCTCCTCCTCTAGGGGTGCTAGATAAGCTCCACTCCTGCGTGGAGAAGCAGTACCGCCTCATGTCGTCCCACGGGCTCCTGGAGGCGCGGCCGGAGGAGCCGGGCCAAGGAGGAGCAGAAGGAGGTGGTCCTCCCCCCAGCAGGGGGCTCCTACAGCAGCTCCAGAGGAGGGCCCAGCTGTGGCCCCTGATGGAGGAGCTGGCCGTCCTCAACCAGCTGAGGCTGAGCACCGACCTGCTGCAGCTCGCCCTGACCCAGGGGTAATAAATATTGTACTACACTATATTGTACTATACTATACTATAGAACTGTGTTTAGGACGCCCTCTGATATCCGTACCTCTTAATGACGTCATGTGATGTATAAAATGTGTTGCGTGGCGTCAGCGGGATCGAGCGTGCGGCCTCTGTCCCCAGGGAGCCGGTGGTGGAGGAGGGCCTCCGTCAGGAGCTGTCCCGTCACCTGAGGTTCTGCCTGCAGTCCACCCCCATGAACCTCAGCCAGCTGCAGCCGCTGTGGTTCCTGCTCACCAGTGACCGGGTCAGTACCCCCAACCCCCCCCCCCCCCCCCCCCCCCCCCCCCCCCAGAGCGCTCCCGTCGGTGTGGAGTGAGAGCGACTGAATGCTGACCGCCGGTTGCCCTTCCCCCTCCCAGCCTGCGGAGGAGCTGCAGTTTGTGTGGTGTGAGCTGCTCTCCGAGGCCCTGGCCGCGCTGTGGAACAGCAGCGTGACCTCCGACCCCGACCGCTGGCTCAAGTGGAACCCTCTGAGTCCCGAGGTCCGCGAGCCGATCAAACAGCAGCGCGCCGACACCGTGGTGAGTATCTGCAAATAATAAGTTATCGGTTCTGATGATATATCCTGTTATGCATTCCCTAATACACTGTACATAACAGGAAGGAGGGATCCCTCTTCTGGGTTCCTCCTCAAGGTTCCACCTCAAGGTTCCTCCTTTAAGGTTCCTCCTAAAGGTTCCACCTCAAGGTTCCTCCTTAAGGTTCCTCCTCAAGGTTCCTTTTCAAGGTTCCCCCTCCAGGTTCCTCTGGGTTCTGGTTCCTTCTCATCTCAGTCCTTTAGGGTCTTGGGGGCGGGGCCTTTTGACGACGGCCTGCCACGGCCCTTTGAGCCGGGCACTGCTAGTAAGGGTTTTAAACCGTCCGTCCGTCCGTCCGCCCCCCTCCCAGGGCCCGGCGGCGCTGAGCAAGGCGGTGTGGTCCCGGTGCATGCTGGGAGTGCTGAGCTGCGGCGAGCCGCGGCCGGGCTGGGACCCGTCGTGCGCGGCGCTGCTAGGCTCCTCCCACGTGTCGCTGGGCGAGTGGCAGGAGCGGCTGCAGCAGCTGACGGACGCCAACGCCGTCCTCTGGGACAACATGGCGCTGCCCGCGCTCGCCGAGTTCAGGTGAGACCGCAGACACGCTACACGCTACTGACAGGGTACAGATAGCTACCAGTACAGACACGCTACAGACACGCTACACGCTACTGACACTCTACACTCCCTCCTCTCCTCTCCCGCTCCTCCCGCTCTACCTCTCCCCTTCCCCCTCTCTCCCGCTCCTTCTCCCTCCCTCCCTACCTCTCCTTCCTCCCTCCCACCCCACCTCTCCCTCTTCCCCCTCCCTCCTCCCTCCCTCCCTCCCTCCCTCTCCTCCCTCTTCCTCCCTCCTCCCTCCTCCCCCCTCTCCTCCTCCCGCTCCCCTCGTCTTCCCACCTCCCTCCCTCCCTCCCTGTCTCCTCCCTCCCTCCCCACCTTCTCCCCCCCACCTCCTCTCCTCCCTCCCACCTCTCCTTTTCCCCTCCCTCCTTCCCCCCCTCTCTCCCTCCTTCCCCTCTCCCCCCCTCAGAGCGGGGGACCTGCGCCTTCAGGGGGTGCTCCTGCGCCGCCAGCTGCAGAGCATGGCGGACCTCCTGCCCCCCGCCCTGCTGGAGGGCTACATGGAGAGCTGCGAGGGGCTGGTCCAGGAGGACCGGGACCCCCGCGGCCCGGCCCGGGACCTCCAGGCCGCCCTGCAGGACGCCCTGCCCCGCAGCCTGCTGCCCGACGGCGTGGCCGAGGCCTGCCTGGCCTGCCTGGACCAGTACCTCCAGAGCCGGACCGGGGGGCCGGACCACACGGTCCAGTCCGGGGTCTTCTGGGTCAACATGGGCCTGCTGCAGATCCGGGTCTGGACCCCCCAGACCATCTTCGACCCGGCCGTGAAGAGGGCCTACAAGCTGAACTACGCCCAGGAGGAGGTGAGGGCTGTGGGCCGGACGGGTCCGGTGGTCCCCAGTGGTCCAGACTGGGTTCTCAGTCTGGAGTAGGGATGGGTCAGAATATTAGATTATTAGATTATTCGTTCCCGAGGGTCAAAGAGGATTTTTACCTTTTGGACCGTTCATTTTTTCCCGTTCAAATAAACAAGAATTAACGGACGGAACTAATGTTGGACAGGTGTCCAAGGGCATTATCCTGCTTATACCATGTCACTTGTCATATAAAATAAATGAAGACCATTCATGTATAGGGGGATTATTTGTTTATTAACACGGCGGATGTGCGCGCGGAATTATCGCCATAAGAAAATTAGTTTGACATTAGATTGCCATGGTTATCTCCGTGTGGTTAATTTGCAGTTGCGGTGTTAACTAGCGAGGTTGTCTGCTTACTGTTACCTTGAACTGTAATCAGAAAACGCAGAATTTCAAATTATAAATACGTACTCTTTATGTTGAAAGTATAGACCGTCGCGATTCAGCCTTTATACCACAGATACTGTAGGGACTATAGCATATAACCGCGTTTTCGGATTACAGTTGAATGCATTTTTCACAATTGACCAGCTCTCGTTTTGAGGGCTGAACAGACAATTTGACTGGAACTACTTAGCAGGTAGTTGTTTTTTTGTGTTTAAGATATTAAGTGATTTCTTGCCGATGACCCATGGCTGCCTTTGTGAATGTCGGCACACGTCGAATAATCGATTATTGGTTCATACCACCCACCGATTATTCAACCATGAAAAATTGGAGTTATCGACATCCCTAGTCTGGAGCCAGAAGGTCTCATCCCTCCGTCACACCCCTCCACCTGGTCTAGTGAACCAGTGGTGGTCTGGCCGGTCTCTCTATAGTTATTACTGACCGCTCTGGTCTTCTCTCTTGTCTCCTGTATCTCCTATATCTCCTGTATCGATGCGTTTCTTGCTGGTCCCTCGGTCTGACGTCTGTTGTTCTATTTCCCAGCTGGCCTTGCTGCAGGAGGAGTGGCGTGGGCGGAGTCTGTCCTCCCAGCTGCTGACAGGAGGGGCTCTGGAGGAGAGCAGCACCACCGACGGTTTCCAGCACCCCCGCATCAGGTGAGACCCCCGGTGGCCCGGAGGGGTACAGCATGGTACCCAGAGAGAGACCCCTGGTGGTAAAGCATGGTACAGCATGTACCCAGAGAGAGACCCCTAGTGGTACAGCATGGTACAGCATGTACCCAGAGAGAGACCCCTAGTGGTACAGCATGTACCCAGGGAGAGACCCCTAGTGGTACAGCATGTACCCAGAGAGAGACCCCAATTGGTACAGCATGTACCCAGAGAGAGACCCCTAGTGGTACAGCATGTACCCAGAGAGAGACCCCTAGTGGTACAGCATGTACCCAGAGAGAGACCCCTAGTGGTACAGCATGTACCCAGAGAGAGACCCCTAGTGGTAAAGCATGGTACTCAGAGACAGAGGGTTCTGGATTGGGACCAGTTGAAGTGACACGAGATTGACGACAAAACAAACGTGTTCCTTTTCAATACTTTGTTCCGCAACTTTTATCAGATTCGTTTTGAAATAATTGCTGCATTTGAATCTTTAGAGTTTTTGTAGCTGCTCTTTACTCTGTCGTCTTTGATCAAAGCCGGGGTAATTTAGTAATCAATCACTCATCAGAGAAAAACAGTCGTCGTTTCAGACCTCCCTAACGAGATAAATGGAGTAAACCTCAGAGCCCCAGGACCTCTAGCAGACTGGAGCAGCCCCTCTGTTGATGTGCCCCGCCCTGTCTGAGTGTTGCTAAGCGCCCCGCCCCCCCCAGGTACCTGTGGATCCGCATGCAGCAGGTGAAGGAGCAGATCGGCGAGCTGAGCAGGAAGCAGGCGTGCCGTCCCCGCGAGCCGCAGTACGGCCGCCTCTTCCAGGACCTGCAGCACTACCTGTGCAGCATCGGGCAGCCCGCCGCCATCCAGACGCTGCTGGGACGCCTCCTGAAGGCGGCGGCCAGCCCCGCCCCGGCAGGCCCCGCTCCAGGGCGGGGCCGGCCGGGGGTGGCGGCGCTGCTGAAGGAGGAGGCGGTGTGGCAGAGCTCCCAGCGCCGCTTCGCCCAGCGGCTGCAGGAGGAGTACCCGCTGTACCCCGACGTGGTCGCCCCGCTGCGCTCCGGCATCCAGGCGCTGCGCCACGGCATGCGGCTGCTGGCGGCGCAGGTGGCGGCGGCGACGGCGGCGGCGGGCGTGGCCCCGGGCCTGCGCACGCTGACCGGCGCCCTGTTGGCCTTCCCCTCCGCCTCGGCCCGCCTGCCCACCTACCTGGCGCGCGCCGACTTCCTGTGCTCGCGGGCGTGCTTGGACGTGCTGCGGGCGCTGAACAAGCTCCTCCCCCCGCCGAGGGAGGGGGTCCCGGCGGAGCGCGTGGTCCCGCCCCCCAACACGCTGCTGCTCAACGCGCTGCTCTACGTGCAGTGCCACGCCCTGACCACCGGGGGGCTGGAGCCCGAGACCCTGACCCTCTTCAGACACATCTGCCAGGTAGGTGACCTGTATTAGTGTAGGCCTTAATCACAGGTCCAGGCTCAAAGGGATTAACAGGCCCTGTGTGTTTATGACACCCCCCCACCCCGACCCTAGCTCCCCAAGGGGGCAAGAATAACTTCCGGGGATGGTCAGGAGTGGATGGGCGCCATAATTGACAAACATACATTCGCCAGTCAGAGTCAACACGCTCGAACAGACAGTATCATGAATTAGAAGGGGGAGAGTGCATGAAATAAATTTAGTCTACTGCTAATTTAGTGACTACCCCAAAAAAACCACATGGATACAGTCAGAAACCCATACATGATCAGACGGACACTTCATCCACGCATTGGCCCCCCTCGGCTCCGAGGCCGGAGGCTGTTCCCGACCTGAGACGGAGAAACCCTCACCCTCTGGGCCTCTAATCTGAGGCTGAGGTTTATGAACCTCCCCGTACAGTGAGGTACAGTGTGTATTGCTGCAGTACTTCTGTAAGCACGGTGTGTTTGTGCTCCTCAGGCGCTGGTGAACGCATGGGACGAGGAGGAGTCCCGGAAGAGGCAGAAGGAGAAGGAGGAGGCGAGCCTGTACCGCAACCGCAGCCGCATGCACGGCGACGGCCTCACGGAGGAGGAGCAGGAGGAGAAGGACTTCAGACGCAGCTTCCCCCGCTTCCACAAGGTACAGCAGCACGCTAATGGGGGCAGAAGGCTACGCGCTAGCAGCAAGCTAATGTAGCTGCATGCTAATGTTAGCAGCAGGCTACACGCTAGCAGCATGCTACAGGCTAGCAGCACGCTAATGTTAGAAGGTTGCTACACGCTAGCAGCATGCCAATGTTAGCAGCTTGCCTCACGCTAGCAGCATGCTTGCTATGGTAGAATAATAATGTCAGCAGCACGCTATACACTAGTAGCCCAATTATATTAGCAGCAAGCTAATGATGGCAGCATGTTACACACAAGTATTATGCTAAAGATAGCATCATGCTACATGCTAACCCGCTAAAGCTGACCATTAACTGTGCTGCTGCCTCACAGCTAAGAGGTTCTGCGACGGTTCCTTGAACCATCCAATGCTTTATGCTATATTATGTTTCCATTTCAAAGTAAAAGCCCCACTGGTGGTTTCTGTGCTCAGGACTTTGCAGATATCACATCGCAGCCCACCCTGGAAGCCTCCGCGGACACAGAAGAGGAGGAACAGGAGATGGCCAACGACGAGGCGTCGGATGACGACTTCCTGTCGACGGCGGCCATGAACACGGTGGTACAGGTGCACCAGCGCCTGTGCCTGGGCTTCGCTCAGTCGCTATGGTACCAGAGCCCGCCGCCGGCCAATCACAGCAAGGACCACATCACGGCGCTGGTCTCCTCCCATCAGATCGCCGCCCCCGTGATGTCACGCTTCTACCATCTGATAGGTCGGAATTATGATACGCATATGGTGTTCTATCATCTGATTGGTTGAGCTCACTAGCGGTGCAGACTAATGTTTCCTGATCGGTACTCCCGTCGTGTCCACTCCAGACTCTGAGATGGACCAGCAGGTCACCGGCAGTCAGCTGATCCTGGGCTCGGTGCTGCAGCACTCGGTGCTGGGCTCCGAGGGCCCGGGAGGGCTGACGGTGCAGACGGACGGGCCCTACGACTTCTACCAGCAGCCCAACATGAGCCAGGCCCGGGCCTGCCTGCCCGCCATGGAGCAGCTCAGGGTCGCCGTGCACCAGCGGCTGGAGGAGTGGCCCGAGCACCCGGCCCTGCTGCAGGTGGGACTTTGGCCTGGGCTCCACTTTCACTTTCACTTTCGCTTTCACTTTCACTTTCACTTTGGCTCCACTTTCACTTTCACTTTGGCTTCACTTTCACTTCCTCTTGAAGGGGCCAGGGTAATGTATGGGAGTATTCCCCAACATCTGGGTCAAGACCGTACTTGGCCAATGTGTACCTAGAATTGTGGGAGATTTCTGACTGCATTTCTTTTTAAATAAAAATAATGTTAAGGCTATTAAGTTCCGGTCAACCGGTTCCGTGTTAAATTGGAACAGCCTCCCGTGTGATTGGCGTTCGTGGTCGATGTCTTGTTCTGTCACACGCGCCCTAATGTGTGGTGAAGAGGAGAACCACGTTGCTAACGTCCAGATGTTTCCTCCCAGCTGCTGGTGGTGATGGACAGGATCCTGTCCTTCAGTCTGGCCAGCCCGCTGGCCAAGTTCCTCAACGGCATGGAGATCCTGCTCAGCAAAGCTCAGGTCTGGTCCCTCCCTAGATCTTAAAGTGGGCAATTGTTAAGGATATATTTTATAAATATATATGAATATTTTAGATTTCAAAATTGCTCTGCTCAAGATACAATATAATAATAAATGGACTAATATAAAACTTAAGTTCCTCCGCTATTGGATTCACCGTCCTTATACCAGGGCTTCACCCTGAACCCCTGCTACGTGCTACATGCTAAGTGCTACGGGCTACATGCTACATGCTAACCTGCCCCTCTCTCCTCCAGGACTGGGAGAACAACGCCAGCCGTGCTCTCTCCCTGAGGAAGGAGCTGGAGCTCGTCACCCAGATCATCATCCAGTGGCGCAAGCTGGAGCTCAGGTTAGATGGTTCAACCTGGCATCACCTAGTTAACACAGCTTGTCGCTGCTACTGTACGTACCTAGCTACCTAATGGCTAGACACCTAGCTATGACATTACCACTAGTTTGCTGTTACTCAAGGAAGAGCCCACAGTTTAAACTAGCTACATGGGACCAGGAACCTAGCTATGAGCTAGCTAGCTACAAAGTCCATAACTTGCAGGTAGAGCAGCTAGATACTTAACTACGCAATCTACTAAATACTTAACTACGCAATCTACTCGATACATTTCCCAATAGCAATTATTTTTCAATGTGTCCAAATTGACCCCCGGTTTGAAGCAGCCGCAGTGTGTTTTTGCATTGAATCACAAGCTAGTTGAAATATGCTAACTAGCGGAGGCCATAAGGTAGAGTGAGCCGTCTAACACCAGCTCCCCCCGCTAGCTGCTGGTCCAACAGCCTGGACAACGCCCTGCGGCGCCACACGGAGCGCTCCACCCGCCACTGGTTCTCCATCTACCAGCTGATGGAGCGGTACCTGGAGGAGCAGAGCAACCCGCTGGAGACAGGTACCAGCATGCTCCTCTGCTGAAGTGTGTGTGTTGAGCGACTTAACCCGTCACTGACGGTCACTGCAGCTGGAGGGAACACAGCCTGACAAGTATCAGTAACTTGCATGTGTGTCTCTGTCTTTCGCTCTCGCTCTCTCTGTCTCTACCATGTTCTCCAGAAGAGGGTGATGGAGAGGAGGAAGTGGTGGAGCGTCTGACCCTGGCCTCCATCACCTCCACCCTGCAGGCCTTCATGGAGGGCTCCTCTCTGGGCCAATTCTCCACCCGGTTGGCCATGCTGCTCGGCTTCCACTGCCACCTGCTGCTGCTGCCCCAACAGCCCGGAAAAGGTAGGACTGCACTCACTCACTCACTCACTCCTCACTCACTCACTCACTCACTCACTCACTCACTCACTCACTCACTCACTCACTCACTCACTCACTCACTCACTCACTCACTCACTCACTCACTCACTCACTCACTCACTCACTCTTACAGACTCACTCACTCCCCACTCTCACTCGTCTCTCACTCACTCACTCACTCACCAGACTTACTCACTCAATCTCCCACTCTATGGAAGATGAAGATGACACACACCAACATGACACGTACTAACACACAACGTAACACAACGCAACATGGCACAACGTCCCTAAACTCTACACAACACGGTGGAATCCCACCAGCGGTGTGAGACTCATCATGGTGGACCATCTGCCGTGTTCCAATATCCATACTATCCGTACTCACTGGCCTAAGTTTGAGTACGTACGGCGTTCCGATTCATGATCGGGCGAAAATAAGTGCACTGAAAGGAAACGGATGGTGTACTCAAAACGGTCAAATCGAAGTGCGCCAAGTGTGGATCGATGTACACCTTTCGTACTCGACGGCAGCCATCTTGGCTACGTAGCTGAAGAGGGCGGAGCCAGGCTGAGCCAAAGTCTGCGCATTTTCCACATAGCCTGCACTAATAGAGTCATTTTGTAGTTTTTATAGCTGCCAGGCGTAAAGAGTTCACCGTTCAAAGCGGGATGTTTATTGCGGGGGAGCAGCCGCGGCGACAGTCACGATGGTAATTTCCGGTTGGTGCCCCACGGAGTACTCGATTTGGAACAACACTGACATCTGAAAACCAGCGCACTTAGTGAGTGCGTATAGTGTACTACGTTTAAGTGTGCTCAGCGATGTCGGAGCCCAGCACAGGCCTCCTCCTCCTCGCCCCGTCGGTCACCCCCAGCCTGTGGTCTCTCTCCAGAGCCGGTGACCAGCCTGCTGTGGAACCTCCACACCTACTACCTCCAGTTCTCCGGGGGCGTCCAGACCAAGGTGGCCCACATCAGAACGCCCATCGAGAAGGAGCTGAAGGTGACCCCTCCCTCCTCGGACCCTCCTCTCTCTGATTGGCTCCCACTCCTGGCTACAGCTGGTTCCTCTTGGGGCCCATCTTGGTTTTCTGTTCACCGGCTCCTAGCTCTTAGGTTATATGTGCTCAACGTCAAAACGGCAACTCTATGGTTACCGTGGTAATGTGAACAGCTGAACAGTGGCTTTGTTACGGTGGTAATGTAAACATTTAAACAGAAGTTGCTTGGTTACCGTGGTTATGTACCGTAATCATCTAAACAACAGTTGCTGGGTTACCTTGGTAATGTAAACGTCTAAACAGCAGTTGCTCGGTTACCTTGGTAATGTAAACATCTAAACAGCAGTTGCTCGGTTACCGTGGTAATGTAAACGAGTGTCTTTCTCCACCTCAGGACTTTGTGAAGATCTCCAGGTGGAACGACGTCAGCTTCTGGTCCATCAAACAGTCTGTGGAGAAGACCCACAGGTGAGCTCATACAGACCATAATATAACACTGACATGATGATACAGTCTGTGGAGAAGACCCACAGGTGACGTAGTTCTCTTCTATATCTTTAGTCCCCTGCTCCTCTTCTACCCTGTATTCTATGTTCAACTCTTCTATATCTCTAGTTCCCGTCTCTTGGTCTCTTCTACCCTGTATTCTATGTTGATCTCTTCTTCTGTGGTTCTCCCCAGGACTCTGTTCAAGTTTGTGAAGAAGCTGGAGGAGGCGCTGAGCGCGCCGTGTGCGCCCTCTCTGGTGGAGGAGGGGAGTGGCGCCCGGCTGGACAGCGTGGACGACAACCCCGAGCAGACGCCCATCCAGCGCGTCCACCTGGCCCTGAAGAGCGCCGTCCCAGGCCGGGGCCGGGAACTGCAGGCAAGACAGCGCTATGATATACACGTCAAAAACACTAATATATAACGTGATATATCACTTTTTATCACGAGGCGAACCTCTAGCTGTAGGCCTTCTCGAGTGAGAGGTCCTGATCCTAGCCGGGCCACGACCCCTACCTGACCCCACCCTGACCCCACTCTGACCTCATCCTGTCCCCATCCTGACCACCCTTTTGCTATTTGAATGAATTTTCTCCCCAAAATTGTTCATTTAGTTTAAGTGCGGCACTAAGGTTGGTTTTTTGGTCTGAAGTCTGAGTATGTGAATAATGTGCCCTGAGCTGATCGGAGACGAGCTGTCTGACGTTCCTCTGTGTGTTCCTCAGACGGAGGCGCCGGAGGAGGAGGGCTTCTCGCTGCAGGCCCGCCTCCCCGTCCTCACCAGGAAGATGAGGAAGATGTGCGTCCAGCTGGTGAAGAAGAACCCGGTCCCGGAGCTCGCTGAAGACCTGGACATCTTCACCGGTACGAACCCCCCTCCTCCTCCTCCTCCTTACAAAACATCCCCGGACCGGCTGGTGGTCCCCCACAGCCCTGCTCTGAGACACGTGGAGCCAGGGCCGGCGCTCGGCGTAGGCGACCTCGGCGATCACCTAGAGCGGCAAATGTATTGGGGGCGCCCTCTGGTGGCGCCCTTAATGAATTAACAAATGGAACAGAGAAGGGAGGGGGTGCAGGATTAATTGTTAGGGCGCACTGAAACCCCCATCCCCCCCGCCCAGGGCACTGAAATGGTCAGCGCTAAACTCGTGCTTAGTGTGTCAGGATGTGGAGAGATGTTCAGAGTCTGCTGGTCTAACCCCTGCGGTCTCCTCCGGTCTCCAGGGGAGATCATCAGCAACCTGCGCGACCTGCAGGGCCTGGTGGTGGACACCTCGGCCGTGAAGGAGAAGCAGCAGTCGGAGGTGAAGCACATCCTGCAGCAGAAGCAGAGGGCGCTGTCCGACCTCTTCAAGATGCTCCGAGACATAGGTGAGATTCTCTCCGTCTCTCTTCGTCTCTCTCTGTCTCTCTCTCTCTCTCTCTCTGTCTCTCTCTCTCTCTCTCTCTCTCTCTGTCTCGTTCTCTCTCTCTCTCGCCTCTCGGTCGTTCTCTCTCTCTCTCGCTCTCGGTCGTTCTCTCTCGCTCTCGCTCTCGCTCTCGCTCTCGCTCTCGCTCGCTCTCGCTCTCTCTCTCTCTCGCGCTCTCGCTCTCTCGCTCTCGCTCTCGCTCTGTCTCTGTCTCGCTCTCTCTCTCTGTCTCTGTCTCGCTCTCTCTCTCTGTCTCTGTCTTCGCTCTCTCTCTCTGTCTCTGTCTCTGTCCCTCTCTCTCTCTCTGTCTCTCGCTGTGTCTCTCTCTCTCTCTCTCTGTCTCTCTCTCTCTCTCTGTGTCTCTCTCTGTCTCTCTGTCTCTCTCTCTCACTCTGTCACTCTGTCACTCAGTCTCAGTCGCTCTGTGTCTCTGTTCTCTGAGCTATAGGTGACACACACACACACCTGTTAAAGATGCTCCTTAACACACACCTGCGATACATTGAACATAGAAATGCTGAAAATGTAAAACCAACACCATCATGTCACAAAGCTAACCAGATGAGGGGTCTTGAAGGGTCTTGAGCCCAGAGCCTACGTTCCTCTGACCCCTGCCTCTCGTCTCCTGCTGGGTTCCAGGTCTGTCGTACCGTAAGGGCCTGACCTGGAGCCGCGCCGTGGGCCCCGAGAACACGCTGTGCATGGCCCCCCTGGAGATGAGCACTGTCCTCAACAAGGTCCTCAGCCCTGCCCACGCCCAGGGGCCGGCGGAGAAGACGTACGTACCTGTAAACGCTTCATGTGACCTCTAGTTCAGGGTGTAAACGCTTCATGTGACCTCTAGTTCAGGGTGTAAACGCTTCATGTGACCTCTAGTTCAGGGTGTAAACGCTTCATGTGACCTCTAGTTCAGGGTGTAAACGCTTCATGTGACCTCTAGTTCAGGGTGTAAACGCTTCATGTGACCTCTAGTTCAGGGTGTAAACGCGTCATGTGACCTTTGGTTCAGGGTGTAAACGTGTCATGTGACCTTTGGTTCAGGGTGTAAACGTGTCATGTGACCTTTGGTTCAGGGTGTAAACGTGTCATGTGACCTTTGGTTCAGGGTGTAAACGCTTCATGTGACCTCTAGTTCAGGGTGTAAACGCGTCATGTGACCTCTAGTTCAGGGTGTAAACGTGTAATGTGACCTTTGGTTCAGGGTGTAAACGTGTCATGTGACCTTTGGTTCAGGGTGTAAACGTGTCATGTGACCTCTAGTTCAGGGTGTAAACGTGTCATGTGACCTTTGGTTCAGGGTGTAAACGTGTCATGTGACCTCGGGGTCAGGGTGTAAACGTGTCATGTGACCTCAGGGTCAGGGTGTAAACGTGTCATGTGACGTCAGGTTGTACACGTGTCATGTGACCTCCAGGTTCAGGTTGTAAACGTGTCACGTGACCTCAGGGTCAGGGTGTAACCGTGTCATGTGACCTCCGGTTCAGCGTGTGACCTCGTGTCGTGTCTCCCCAGGCTGTTCTCAGAGCTGTCGTCCGCGTGGGACGGCTGTCAGACGTACTACTTCAGGTCGTGGGCCCGGAGGAGCGCCCTGCAGACCGCACTGCAGACCGCCGCCAAGGTTGGCCCCCACGACCAACACTGACTCACACTGACCGCCACTGACCCGCACTGACCACCAGGCTAACAGCAGACTCATAACCGCTAACCTCCAACATCTCACTGCGTAGTAGGCAGGCCTTCAGGCTTGCATTTATGCTAATCATAATGCTAGCCATTACGCTAGCCATCCAGCTAACCATTCAGCTAGCCATCATGGTAGCCATCATCTGCGACACCATGTTAGCTGGATAGCCATCCACGCGTGTCATCACACTAGCCGTCACGCTAAATATCCCGCTAGAAATCATGGTAGCCATCATCTGCGACACTAAGATCACACTTACACTAACATTAAGCTATGATGAAATATATTGTGTGTAAAGATATTTAACGTGTGTGTGTGTGTGTGTGTGTGTGTGTGTGTGTGTGTGTGTGTGTGTGTGTGTGTGTGTGTGTGTGTGTGTGTGTGTGTGTGTGTGTGTGTGTGTGTGTGTGTGTGTGTGTGTGTGTGTGGTTCTGTAGGAGCTGGGTTTGGGGAACATGGACCGCTGTAAGGGCTTCTCCTCACACCTCTTCAAGCTGCTGCTGAGGCAGAGAGGACGCCTGGCCTCCCTCACCCAGCACTGGGTGACCCTCAGGTAAGCTCCACCCCCACCTAGGGTTGCCGAGGTATACGGTATTACCGGTGTTACCGGTGTTGAGGCCAAAAAAGATAACTCGGTGTTGCACACCGGCAACACCAAGTTATTTATTTATTTATTTTCCAGTAAAAAAAAATACTTCAGTAAAAATGTATAATATAATTATAATTAAGAAAATAAAAATGTGTAGAATAGGCCACAGTTCTGCTCTGTGCGGAAGAGAATTGTCGCGCTTCCTTACAAGACCGGTAACCATAGCAACGCCGGTAAACAAACCCCGCGAAGCCCAACCCCTACGAGAGCTCCCCGCACTACGGCCCTCCGGAGGCGCACAGAGCTTTGGGCTGTGATGTTATCTATAAAATTACCTTATACTATATATAGAACGTAATAAGACGCTGTCACCGAGAATTGGCACGCTGCCAGACGCTGTCACCGAGTGTGAGAGGAGAGTTGACGGAGAAGATGGCGGTGTACCTAGTTTCAAAGTTTATACCGTTTATACTCGGTAATACCGGTGTTGACACGTGTATTACTCGGTGTGAAAATGTTCACACCGCGGCAACCCTACCCCCACCTCAGGTACGGCCCCTGCTGGCCACTCTCACACACTACACCCCGAGTCCCAGTGAGAACCCCCCCGCTGGGCGATCGGCAGCCATGTGGCAGATCTCATTAGGTGTGAAAGGAGGATGGAACTATCCAGAACGGAGACTTAATGTTAAACTCACCAACCCCCCCCCTCTCTCTCTCCAGGAGGCTAACGGCTAGCATCCAGGGCCTCCGCCAGAGCCTCCAGACCCCCCACCCAGAGGCGGAGCAGCAGGTGGAGGAGGTGGAGGCGGCGACGTGCGGGCCCCTGCCGCCCCAGGAGCCCCTGGGTGCCTGGTTGCGGCGCGGCCGGGCCCTGGCCTCCCAGACCGGCCTGCTGCTGCAGCAGCTGCTCTGGCTGCTGCACTGCTGCCCGGAGGACCTCCAGAACACGGAGACCCCCGGCCTGGGCCCCCCCACGCCCCGCTGCCTCACCCCGCTGGCGGACCACCGGCAGCCCGCCGGCTGCCTGATGCGGCGGGGGGACGCGGCCTGGCTGAGGGCCAGCCGGGCCGTGGAGGAGCTGCTGGAGGAGACCCGCGGGCTGGGGGCGGAGCTGGACGGCGTGGAGCGGGAGACGGCGCCGGAAACGCTGCACAGCTGGTAGGGAACCCTCCGGAACCTCCCACACACACACGTCTGGGAACCTTCTACAGACGACTTAGAACCTCCCACACACGTCTTAGAACCTTCCACACACGCCTGGAAACCTTCAAAAACGTCTTAGAACCTTTTCACAGATGCCTTAGAACACAGACGTCTTAGAACCTTACACACACGGCTTGGAAACTTTCCAAGACATGGTAGAACCGGAGTCATGCAAAGCTTCTAGAGCGTTCTAGAGCTTTATTCTACGGCTCCATTTGACGTGTTTGCTGCCATTAAAAATCAGATATATCATCACACTCGTTGATAAACTAGGCAGAACCACACCTCCTCATGAACCCAACGGTCCCATCACTCCGTCTCTTTGCCCCCCCCCCAGGACCCACTTCGCGGCGGTCCGGTCCGGTCTGGAGCGTCTGGGCGCCGTGGCGACCCGGATGGGCGAGGTGGAGCAGCTCTTCTCCCCGGCGGTGTGCGTGGGCGGAGCCGAGAGCCGGCCCGCCATCGCCCAGAGCCTCCGTTACCTGAGGACGGAGCTAGAAGTCTGCATGGGGGAGTGGACCGCCTGGAAGGGCCAGACGCTCGCCGCCCCGGGACCCGGGACCGCGGGTACGCTGCCTTCAACTTTCACCCATTAATACACACATTACAACAGGGTCAGGTGATCATCCTTCACATTCACACAATCAGCCATTCATTTACACATACACACATTCATACACAGTCACCCGTTCATTCACACATTCACACCAGGGTCAGGTATTCACCCTTCCCAGCATTGTGTCTCTGTACTGAGTGTTGGGTCTTGGGTCTCCTGGGTCCAGATCCTGAAGCGGTCTTCAGCGCTGGGTTCTCCTCGGAGGTGGAGCAGACCATCACCAGGATCCTGTGTGCCGTCCAGGCTCTGGTGAAGAGGAGGGAGCAGCGCCAGGACAAACCCAAGGAGCCTAAGAGAGGTGAGCCAGCTCTTACAGCGCTGAGACAGTTCACCCGATTCACCTGCAGGGGGCCGTACTGCAACACTGCCAACATACTGATGTATGTAGTACAGCACTGTTGTATACAGACATGTTGGCGTGGAAGACCTTCAGTCTATGTTTCAGATTCCTAGACGGTTTCTGAATGGTTTCCCTCCTAACCAGCAGGGGGCATCATTGCCTTCGACTACCAACGTACATAGTTACCGGTTTATCTAACTAGTAGTTTGTACTCTCCAAGGTTTAGACAAGCTCTCGAAAGTAAAGTTGTTGATGGGCTGTGCTCACTCGCTCTTCCTCCTCACTGTACATTAGAGAGCGACGAAGAGGACGGAGAGAAGGAGGAGGAGGAGGAGCCTCAAGAGGACCTCCTGAAGGCCGGACACCTGACCCGCCTCCTGGAGGAGGACTTGTCTGCGGAGGTGGACGCCCTCTCCCTAGGGGGCGTCAGCGGGGACCTCAGCAGCCTGCTGGGCAGACTGAAGACCCAGCGGGACGCCTGCCAGCCCCAGCAGCTCCAGGTAGGACACAGATACTCTGAAACACTGTTTGTTGGGACTGACATACAGACACTCTGAAACACTGTTTAATGGGGACCAAAACACACACACTGAAACACTGTTTTATGGGGACCAAAACACACACTGAAACATTGGTTTATGGGGACCGACACACACACTCTGAAACACGGGTTTATGGACACACACACACACACACACACACACACACACACACACACACACACACACACACACACACACACACACACACACACACACACACACAGACACACACACACACTGAAACACTGTTTTATGGGGACCAAAGCACACACTGAAAAATAGGTTTATGGGGACCAACACACACACACTCTGAAACACTGATTATGGGGACCGTCGTCCGGCTGGAGGTTAACCTCATGTCCAACACAACGCAGAGAGGAGGACTCACTGGAGGAGAATGAGCACAACATTTACATTTACATTGAGGATGTTTAGCAGACGCTTTTATCCAAAGCGACTTAAAAGTAAAAAAACTAAAAACAGTTCTGGTGTGGTTCTGTACGGTTCTGATGTGGTCTGTGTGGTTCTGCGTGGTTCTTGTTTCCCAGGAGCTGAGTGAGGCATGCAGGTCCCTGCTGCGCCTGGAGCCCATGCTGGGGGTGTACGCGGACCTGGTCCGCTACTACGTGGCGGTGTCGCTGGGGGCCCACCGCAGCACCGGCAAGCTGCTCTCTGTCCTGGCTAGCATCTTCACCGAGCTGGCCCAGAAGGTACCGCCCGGAGCTGTGTTCAGCCAGGCCGAGTCATGCTAGGCTTACTCTGGGATTGATTATGAGCTGGGGCTAGCTACGTGTGGGCGCAATGCTAAAGTTAAAGGCTGCGGTTAAAAAAATGTTTGGCTTAATGTTAAAAGCTGAAGTTATAAGTTAACATTAAAGGCTTAAGTTAAAGGTCAAAGGCTAGCATAAAAGTCTATTACTGATAGCTTAAAAATACAAGCTAAACTAAACTGAAACCGTCATCAAAACATAAAGTAAATCCTTTCGGACTCTATGACGTTTGACGTTAATGTAGACCTTTGGAGATGTCTTGATGTACGGTGCAATAACTACTAACCCTTTCCCGTCTCGCAGGGCTTCTGTCTTCCCCAGGAGCTGATGGGAGGAGAGGGAGAAGGATCCACAGACTTCCACGACTACGAGGGCGGAGGCATCGGAGAGGGGGAGGGAGCCAAAGACGTCAGCGACAAGATCGAGAATGAAGACCAGGTGACCTGAACGCCTTCCTCTGGTATTAGACGATAGACTGTAAGGTTTCAGAGTCCCAGAGTTTCCCTTCTGGGATGAATAAAGTCCCATCCCATCCTGCAGTGTAGCAGTAGCATGTAGTGCTTTTGTTTTGTTTATTATTATGGGATAGAAAGTGAAAGTGAAACTCTTAAGATAACAGGAATTGTAATTAGTTATATTCAGGACCTTTAATGAGACCTTTTTAAATACTCCATCAGAGATCTATTCAGCTGTCCCCCCAGGGGTGGGGGGCCACTGCAGTCACCCCCAGACCTCCACGGAGACCAGAATCTGTCTCCAGCGGGTCCTAACCTCTGCCTTCTCCCAGGTCGAGGACACCTTCCAGGAGGGCCAGGAGAAGGAGGAGCAGCCGGAGGAGAAGGGAGACATCAAGGCAGAGGACAACGCCGTCGAGATGACGGACGACTTCGACGGCCAGATGCACGACGGAGACGGGGAGGAGAAAGGTACCGTTTATACACCTGTACTGTAGTTAAACTCGCCCCACCTGTATTGTAGTTCCACACTCATCCCACCTGTACTGTAGTTTAACGCGTCACACCTGTACTGTAGTTAAACTCATCATACCTGTACTGTAGTTCTACACATCATACCTGTAATGTAGTTTGACTCATCCCAACTGTACTGTAGTTCTACACATCACACCTGTACTGTAGTTTAACTCATCCCACCTGTACTGTAGTTTAACTCATCCCACCTGTACTGTAGTTCTAGACTCACCTGTACTGCAGTTCTATACACACCTGTACTGTAGTTCTAGACTCACCTGTACTGTAGTTCTACACTCATCCCACCTGTACTGTAGTTCTAAATTCGTCGTATAACGCGATAGACGTTTAAATCCACGTGTTTCCTCAGACGATGAAGACGATTCGGACAAGGAGGAGGAGGAGGAGCTGGATAAGAAGATGGGGGACCTGGGGGAGGGTCAGACCGAGACCCTGGACGAGAGGATGTGGGGCGACGAGGATGACGAGGAGGGCGACCAGGACGGGAGTGACAAAGAGGACGAGTTTGGCCAGGGAATGGACCAGGTTGGTACATTCAGAGTCGTCCAAAGCCACTTACAATAAGTAGATTCGTCAGGAGAAAGTGGTGGGTAATGGGCCTTCTAGACCACCTGATGTAGACCACCTGATGTAGACCACCTGATGTAGGTCACCTGATGTAGACCACCTGATGTAGGTCACCTGAAGCGATGCGTCTCTAGAGATCAGGTGTGCTGACTGTCCCGTTTTCAGCTCTCTGTTAACGCTTTATATTGGATGCGTATATACTTATTTATTACCGGGACTGCTGCTACTTCTAATTAATATTTCATATTTCTAGTGCGTCTTCTAAAGCGCTCTGTGAAGTCGACCCTGATGGCGCTGTAGGACCCTGTGGTCCACGGACCCACTAGACCACGACCCTGACCGCGTCGTGATCTAGTGGAACCCTGTGGTCCACGGGGCCACTGATGAAGGAACATCTGTCTGGCTCTTGTCTGCTGACCAGTGTGCTGTTGCTGTGTGTGTGTGTGTGGTGTGTGTGTGTGTGTGTGTGTGTGTGTGTGTGTGTGTGTGTGTGTGTGTGTTGTTCTCTTCCTCCAGACGGAGTCTGAACTGGTGGCCAAAGACGACAACCAGGACGCAGCGGAGAACAAGAAGGAGAACCAGAAGAACGAGGAGCAGGAGGAGCAGATGGACCAGGAGGAGAAGGAGAAGATCCACGAACAAGGAGACGAGGTTCGGATCGAAATTATTTTATCCCTCGCTATTATCTTATCATCCATCTTTATTCCTATGTATGGAAGTACACATGAGTACTTCCTGTGTGCTTGATGTGTACTTCCTGTGCTCCCAGCATGTACTTCCTGTGTGTCTGACCCCTCCTCTCCTTGTCCCTCAGAGGGAGTTTGACGAGAACGAGGTGGACCCGTTCCACGGGAAGCAAGACAAGAAGCCGGAGCCTGAGGCCATGGACCTCCCAGAGGAGCTGAACCTGGACCAGCAAGACCCCCAGGACGGGGACGAAGACGAGGAGGGAGACGGTGAGGAAGATGAACCTTAAGATAATCAGATAAAATAAATCTGGGGCCCTCTAGTGGAGGGGGAGGTGAACGGCAGTTTGGGGCCGGTCTCAACATATCTGTTCTCCTCCTTTTCCCAGAAGAGAACCCGCTAGACATCGAGGAGCAGCCCATGACCCTGGACGAGAAGGAGGGCGGGGAGAAGGAGGGGGAGGAGGAGATGGACGACCAGCCCGACCAATCAGCAGAGGAGAACGGTCAGGAGGCCAAGACTGAGGAGGAGGGGAAGGAGGGAGGCGAGGAGAAAACGGACGAGGAGAAAGCAGACCAGGTCAAGAACGAAGAGGAAGAGGCGGCGGAGGAGGAGGAGGAGAAGGAGAACGGGCAGGAGGCTGGGAAAGAGGAGGATCTGGCCGTCCCCAACGACAGAGGACAGGACCCCAAGGTGGGTTCTGGCCTTCGTTGGCTCTTTAGTATTCAGGCCTCAGCAGACGCTTTGAACAAAGGGAATCCCTGATCAATGAAGGCCCTAACTGGTGTCCATGTTCACCTCCTGCTGTGTCTCGCTCCCAGGAGGAGGAGCCGGAGAAGGAGGAGGGAGCGGACGACCAGGAGCAGCCGGAGTTTGAGGAGAGGAAGGAGCACAACGCCGACGGGCAGACCAGCGAGCAGAACGTCCAGAGCGAGACGGCGGTGGAGCTGGCCGGAGAGGCGTCGGAGCGCGACCAGGCCAAGGAGGTACGGAACCTCCAGACTAGAATGTCTTAGAACCTTCTAGTCCAGAACCTCCTCTGACTAGAACGTCCTTGAACCTTCTGGGCCAGAACCTTCTAGAACCTCCCCTCTGACTAGATCGTCCTAGAACCTTCTGGCCTTAACCATAGTAGTACCTCCTTGCATTTGAAGAACATTCCTTGAAGCTCCTCTGTCTAGAACGTTCTAGACCCTCTGGTCCAGAATGTTCTCAAACCTTCTGGTACCAATAGCTCACGCGTGTGTGTGTTTTGCGTGTGCGCTTCAGGAACATGGGTGTGGAGCAGCCGACGCGAGCCAATCAGAGGGACACCAGTCCAAACTCACAGCCAGGATGGCGTCTCAGAAACGGACCCAAAACAAGACCCAGGTACCAGTCCTTAGAACCACAGCCAGATACCGAGGTACCAGTCCTTAGGACCACAGACAAAAGCACCAAGGTACTAGACCTTACAACAACAGACACACCGAGGTACTAGTCCTTAGAACCACAGACACAAAGGTACCAGTCCTTAGAACAACAGACAGACACAGGCACCGAGGTACCAGTCCTTGGAACCACAGACACCGAGGTACCAGTCCTTAGAACCACAGACACAGGCACCCAGGTACCAGTCCTTTAGAATCACAGACAGACACAAGCACCGTGGTACCAGTCCTTAGAACCACAGACACCGAGGTTCCAGTCCATGGAACCACAGACAGACACAGGCACCGAGGTACCAGTCCTTAGAACCACAGCCAGACACAAGCACCGTGGTACCAGTCCTTAGAACCACAGACACAAGCACCGTGGTACCAGTCTTTAGAACCACAGCCAGACACAAGCACCGTGGTACCAGTCCTTAGAACCACAGACACAAGCACAGAGGTAGCAGTCCTTAGAACCACCGCCAGACGCAAGCACCGTGGTACCAGTCCTTAGACTGGTAACACAAACACAAGAACCTCGCTGACCTCCTCTGGTTCCCGGTTCTCTCAGAGCTTCAAGAGGAAGCCGGGGCAGGCGGACAACGAGCGGTCGACGGGCGACGAGAACGAGCGCGTCAACAAGCGGCTGCGGACCGTGGAGAACTCTGAGGACCGCGCCGAGGACCGGCGGAACCCCGAGGCCCGGCAGGAGTCAGACCTGTACGAGCACGTCAAGCAGGGCGAGGCCGACTACGACACGCAGACCTACGGTGAGGAACCCTGGAACCCCCGCTGGGTGTCGACGCTAACTAACAGTCACCGCCAAGCTAACTGACTGCGGAGAATATGAAGCTCAATTTATTAATAAGAATGAAGTTATAGTAAATGCTGACAAATACTCAACTGTTGATGCTAGCCAACCATTGTCACCCACTATCTGTTGATGCTAGTCAAACCTAGCTAACTGTTGATGCTAGCCAACCGTTGTAGCCCGCTTAATGTTGATGCTAGTCAAACCTAGCTAACTGTTGATGCTAGCCAACCGTTGTAGCCCGCTAAATGTTGATGCTAGTCAAACCTAGCTAACTGTTGATGCTAGCCAGCCGTTGTCGCTTGCTAACTGTTGATGCTAGCCAGCCGTTGTCGCTCGCTAACTGTTGATAATAGCCAGCCGTTGTCGCTCGCTAACTGTTGATGCTAGCCAGTCGTTGTCGCTCGCTAACTGTTGATGCTAGCCAGCCGTTGTAGCTCGCTGACCTCTCAGCGTAGACCCTGGGCCAGGAGGTTGAATGATGCTCTGATGATCCTGTGAGGACGTTCACTGGGCTATGCTAACGCTAGCGCCGCGCTCCTTGCTGTGCGTGGGCTTTCAGACGTGGCGAGCGCCGAGCAGCAGAAACCCGCCGGCCCCCAGCAGGAGCAGGACCGCGAGGAGGAGGAGGACGTTGCCATGGATACGGAGGAGCAGGAGGAGCAGCTGAAGGCCTCAGAGGACCAGGAGCTGAAGCCGGAACAGCTGGACTCCACCAAGAGCTCCAAGAAGGGTGGGGCGTCTTCATCATTCAGCACTACATCTTTATCACTACATCTTCATCACCATATCTTCATCACCACATCTTCATCACCACATCTTCATCACCACATCTTCATCTCCCCATCTTCATCACCACATCTTCATCACCACATCTTCATCACCACGTCTTCATCACTACATCACTCATAGACCAGCAGGCTGAGGGTTGCGTGTTCGATTCCCTGTGTGTGGGTGTGGGTGTGTGTGTGTGTGGTGTGTTGTGTGTGTGTTGGTGTGCGTTTGTGCTTGTTTGATGTGTGTATGTATTGATGTGTGTGTATATTAACCTCCACCCCCCCCCCCCCGCCTCCGTCAGGGCTGGACAGCGGGGAGGTGGAGCTGAAGAGGAGGCAGGAGGAGGAGGAGGAGGAGGAGAAGATGAAGGACGAGAGAGATGAGGAGGAAGAGCAGCGCGACCGCACCACCGAGTCCACCATCCACACAGCGCCAGAGCTGCTGATGGAGATCACCGAGGTACGCACACACACGCACGTACCCCCCCCACACACACACACGTACGCACGCACACACACACAAGTACACACTCACGTACACTGGCTAAAGTACACACACACTAAAGTACACCCACACAAGTCAGATGTGCATACACACGCAGGTACTCACTCACACTGAAAGAAAAACCTTTACAAAAGCCAACCGGGTTCCACTGCCAGCTGAAAGGGTTGTGGGTTTGACGCCGATGTCAGCGGCCATCCTTAAGCAGCATGCCCCCTGACCCTTACTGCTCCTTGCTGATTAACGTGTATTTTTTATCTTATAACCTTGCTTTCAATGCTTCTTTTTAGTGGATCCAATTGTTATGTTTATCCTGCATGTGTATCATGATATGGCAATATGCGTGGAACTCTGTACAAGCCTACATAGGCTTTGTTGTATTTGTGCTAAACAAATAAACTCTAAAAACTGTAAACTCAGCTTTCACTGGAAGATACGCTTTAAAAGTTGTACGCTTTTATTCGGTAGTCACGGTGATGCAGTGACCAATGGAAGTATTGCTGTTGTTAACTGTCTGTGTGTGTGTGTGTGTGTGTGTGTGTGTGTGTGTGTGTGTGTGTGTGTGTGTGTGTGTGTGTGTGTGTGTGTGTGTGTGTGTGTGTGTGTGTGTGTGTGTGTGTGTGTGTGTGTGTGTGTGTGTGTGTGTGTCCATAGAAACGACAGGAGGACCCCGAGGAGGTGCGGAGGGAGATGGAGCTGCAGCTGGAGGCGTGGCAGCGACAGGCCCCGGGGCCCCAAGAAGAGGTCAGTGTTAGGGAGCCCCTACTGCGCCCCCCGCTGCACCCTAGTGACACCACCCACAGTACCTTAGTGACACCACCCACAGCACCCAGTGACACCACCCATAGTACCCTACTGCACCACCCACAGTACCCTAGTGACACCACCCACCCACATGTAGGCATTAACACTGCCTGGGTTACCAGTTAAACTCCCACTGGGGGCCCCCAGCCCCACCAGATGTAGTTGGGGGCCCCCTACAACCTGGTGGCCTCCATCGTGCCCACGTGCACGGTTATGTTAACGTGTGTGTGTGTGTGTGTGTGTGTTTGTAGGAGCGTGCGGCGGCCTCCATGTGGCACCAGTACCAGACCCTGACCTCCGGTCTGGCCCAGCAGCTCTGTGAGCAGCTCCGCATGATCCTGGAGCCAACCCAGGCCGCCAAGCTCAAGTCAGTACCCTGACCCATGACCCCTGACCCATGACCCCTGACCCTAACTCATGACCCTACCACCCCTGGACCTCAGTACCCCTCCTACCCCTGTCAGCTGACCCCCAGAGCCAGCCTGGGGTCAGACGTTGACCTCGTCACTAATGGTTCCATCTTTGACCTAACCTCTACCCTCTGACCTCTGACCTGACCGGCATCTTCAAAGTAGTCTTTTAGATATTTACTTTGTTTTTATTATTTGTACTTTATTTACTAAATGATGTGATGTTAATCTAATCTCCTGCTCCACAAGGGATGGAATTAAGAGATGGTTAATATAATCTAGTCCTCCCCAGAGGGGGGGGTGTAACTAGTTGGTAACTAGATGGTAACTAGTTGATGCTCCTACTATAATGCTGCGCTGGGCTCCACAGGGGGGACTACCGGACCGGTAAGCGTCTGAACATGAGGAAGGTCATCCCTTACATCGCCAGTCAGTTCCGCAAGGACAAGATCTGGCTGCGGAGGACCAAGCCCAGCAAGAGGGAGTACCAGATCTGCCTGGCCGTGGACGACTCCTCCAGCATGGTGGACAACCACTCCAAACAGGTACGCGGCTAGCCTAGCGCTGCTAGCATGACCTCCTCTGAGTTCAACCCCTGTCAGATGGCTAGCTAGCAGTCAGATGGCTAGCTAGCAGTCAGATGGCTGGCTAGCAGTCGGATGGCTGGCTAGCAGTCGGATGGCTGGCTAGCAGTCGGATGGCTGGCTAGCAGTCGGATGGCTGGCTAGCAGTCGGATGGCTGGCTAGCAGTCGGATGGCTGGCTAGCAGTCGGATGGCTGGCTAGCAGTCGGATGGCTGGCTAGCAGTCATATGGCTAATATTCAGGTGGACTAGCAGTCATATGGCTAATATTCAGGTGGCTAGCAGTCAGATGGCTAGCAGTAAGGGTCCAGATGAGGATCAGGTGTCACTGTTCTCCATTACGGTCTGAATTTCATTTCAATGTTTAATTTAAAGAGTTATAAGAGGTTTTAGCCCTCTGCCCTCGGTACAATATCACAGTGGTAATACTGTATATAATACTGTATACTGTAGATAATACTGTATATAATACTGTATACTGTATATATAGTACTGTGTAGATAATACTGTAGATAATGCTGTGCATAATACTGTAGATAATACTGTACATAATGCTGTACACCTGAAGCTGCTTAACGGACGGCGTATAATTTCCAGCTGGCGTTCGAGTCGCTGTCGGTCATCATCAACGCCCTGACCCTGCTGGAGGTCGGCCAGGTGTCGGTGTGCAGGTGAGACCCTCCCCACTAGGTTCTAGAAGGTTCTGGTCCTCGAGGTCCTAGAAGGTTCTAGACCTCAAGGTTCTAGAAGATCCTGGACCTCGAGCTTCTAGAAGGTTCTGGACCACCAGGTTCTAGAAGGTTCTGGACCACCAGGTTCTAGAAGGTTCTGGACCACCAGGTTCTAGAAGGTTCTAGTCCTCGAGGTTCTAGAAGGTTCTGGACCTGGAGGTTCTAGAAGGTTCTGGACCACCAGGTTCTAGAAGGTTCTAGTCCTCGAGGTTCTAGAAGGTTCTGGACCTCGAGGTTCTAGAAGGTCCTGGACCTCGAGGTTCTAGAAGGTTCTGGACCACCAGGTTCTAGAAGGTTCTGGACCACCAGGTTCTAGAAGGTTCTAGTCCTCGAGGTTCAGGAAGGTTCTGGACCTCGAGGTTCTGGACCTCGAGGTTCTAGAAGGTTCTGGACCACCAGGTTCTAGAAGGTTCTGGTCCTCGAGGTTCTAGAAGGTTCTAGTCCTCGAGGTTCTAGAAGGTTCTAGTCCTCGATGTTCTAGAAGGTTCTGGACCTGGAGGTTCCCTGTTGTTGTGTCCCTGGACCCCCTGTAGAGGGCTCTCCAGGAGGTTTTCTGAGGTCCTCCTCCTGATGAGGTGGTGGTGGTGTGTTCTCCAGCTTCGGGGAGACGGTGCAGCTCCTCCACCCCTTCCAGCAGCAGTTCAGCGACGAGTCCGGAGCCCGGATCCTCCGCCTCTGCCAGTTCAAGCAGAAGAAGACCCGCATCGCCCAGGTGGGTCTGACCTCTGACCCCTGACCCCCAAAGCTCTGGTCAGACAGTGTTCTGCCCCTTCAAGTAACTCACACCGTAACCATGACAACAGAACTGTGTACCCACGGTGCCGGAAAAATGCAACAACAAAAAAGTGTTACCGTGACGGCAGAGATGATACTGACACTACATGACAGTGTGACCCCGACGGCGACCGTAACCATGACGATATTCACACCATGAGAACAGTCATCGTATTCAGAAAACTCAACAACCTGTATTCTCTCTCCGGCAGTTTCTGGAGAGTTCCGCCAAAATGTTTGTGGGCGCCCGGCAACACGGCCCGGGAATCACCAACTCAGGTACAGGCTCCTCCTCCTCCTGCTGACCACCGGGGGCAGCGCGTCTGATCCCAGCCTTACACTCACTATTTGGTTCACTCTTGTGTTCACTCTTGTGTTCACTCTTGTGTTCACTATTATATTCACTCTCCGTTCACTATTTTTTTCTGTTTTGTTCACACTTTTGTTCTCTATTTGTTGTTCTCTATTTGTTCACTTTTGTTCTCCACTCATTTCTTTACTTTTGATCACTATTTTGTTCACTCCTTTGGGCACTCATATGATCACTCTTATGTCCGCTCCAGCCTTTTGTTCACTCTTAAGTCCCCCGACTGTCAGTCCACAGTTCATGTTGACTATAACCTCAGCTAGAGTTCAGGCGAGCGATCGGTTGCTTCCCGACGGACAGAGAGGCTCATTCAGGTGCTGGAGGGATCGGGTTCCCCTGTGAGGGACTGTAGGTCACCCTGGGTCCGGTCTTACCCCCCAACAAACAAGACCTACCTCCCTGGACCCGGGCCAAACATCTCCCCCTCACAGACGGGCTTTGCCATGTAAATACCCCCCTCTGGGACCCCCCTCTGTGAGGGCCTTGGATCTGATAAGCCGGGCGGGGCCCATCGGCCCCGTGACGACGGGCCGAGACAAGCTGGAGGGAGACAGTTAGAGAGACCATAGAGCTCTCGAAGAGAGAGAGAGGAAGGCTTTAGAACGCCGTGGACTGAACGCTTCGGGCAATTTGGATTTCAGCCTAAAGCTGCTTTGCAGTGCATTGGTTCAAATAGTTATTTTTAAAAAGGTAAACTTGAAAACGGTGGTTGAGAGATGTCACACTCGACAACTGAAACTACAGAGCGTTTCACCCTCTGACCCCGTGACCTCTGACCTCCAGAGACGGCCCAGCTGCTGATCATCGTGTCTGACGGGCGCGGCCTCTTCCTGGAGGGCAAGGAACGGGTGACCAGCGCCGTGCAGGCCGCCCGCGGGGCCAACGTCTTCGTCATCTTCGTCGTGCTCGACAACCCCAACTCCAGGGTAGGAACCAACGACCTCCCCCCCCCCCCCCCCCCCAAACCTCTCACACTTTAGGGACATGGAGCTGACCTCTCTGTTACTGAGGGATACTGAGAGTTATAACTGATGACTTTTCAATTGAAAAATAATCAATAGAAATACATTTCACGGGTCACACCCTATTAAATAAAGAACCTGGAGGATGGCATGGGTGATGATCACCTTAAGGTCCAGTGAACCCATAACCCCGCCACACTGCCAGGGTCTGAACCCATAACCCCGTAACACTGCCAGGGTCTGAACCCATAACCACGCCATACTGCCAGGCTCTGAACCCATAACCCCATAACACTGCCAGGGTCTGAACCCATAACCCCATAACACTGCCAGGCTCTGAACCCATAGCCGCGCCACGCTGCCAGGCTCTGATGAAGTGTGTCCCCTGCAGGACTCCATCCTGGACATCAAGGTGCCGGTCTTCAAGGGCCCGGGGGAGCTGCCGGAGATCCGCTCCTACATGGAGGAGTTCCCCTTCCCCTTCTACGTCATCCTCCGGGACGTCAACGCGCTGCCCGAGACGCTCAGCGACGCGCTGCGCCAGTGGTTCGAGCTGGTCACCGCCACCGACCAGTAGACCAATGACATGCAGCGGGAGGAGCCGGGGGGGGGTTGGGGGCGGGAAACCAACTGCACAACCGTCCTCCGACGACCGGGACTACCGACAAAAAACACAAACGCAGACGAAACGAGAAGGACTCTGGGCTCGGGCAAAAGACGGATTTACCGCTGTACATGTGCCTTTATTTTTTATTATAATTTTGACTGATTTTATTAGACCGTAGAGTTTGTTAGCGACCTTTGCTGTGCTGTCCTTGTCTTCGGGGGGGAAATCCCGAAGTTTCTTTTGTAGAAAAAGAAAAGAGAAAAAAAAGCCAGGATTGCTTAAACTTGCACGTCCCGATGAAATGAGGGAGGCGTCGGTTCTCCGGCGTGTGTCTGTGAATACCTCTGTTCCTCTTGTACCATGACCCCCCCCATACTCACCATGACCCCCCGCCCCCCCGCCGCCGCCAGCGGTGTGGACCAGTCAGTGTTAGCGCCGCCATCGAGCGACTCCCCCTCATCCTGAACAGCTGTCGTACGGCCCGCAGTATGCGCGGTTTTAAACGTCGGAAGCAGGACGCTAAGGTGTCGAGAAAGGTAGCATGTTAATATCAGGTCTTCACGGACCAACAGGAACTCTGAAACGGGAGTGCCTTCGCAAAAGGAACACCGTCCCACCAACTGTCCACGCACATTGATCTGTGGAGTTCAGCATTTTTAGAAAGGCGGTTTCTGATGCACTTTGAAGCACAGGGGCGCGGACTTCACTTTTGATATGAACTCTTTAACCGGTTTTGGGCGGTGGTTTTAGCTCCATATATCTGCTGTTGCCGTCGGACGACCGACCGGTGTGACACTCCGGTACGACGGCGCGGGGCTCCCCGCCGTCGTCGGTTTGGTTAAAATGTGATTTCAGTGTGCGTTGAGAAATGTTGGATCACACATGTGTTTTGTAACGTGGACATTACATGTATGGATATGTCTGTTATATTTATCAGGTCATTTCTTCATGCCCACCCAACTAATAAACCATGCCATGGCACGTTTGAACGTGAAAATACACCTCCACAGTTCTTGGGGAAGGGAGGGGGGGGGGGGGTTAGAGACCCGGAACCATGTCTGAAAAACCACAGCAGTGTTTCAGATCTTGGGGTCACTGGGTCCCCTGAAATGCACAGAGTTTTGGGAGATCGCTGACATTGGTCAAATATACAAACTGACTAATGATTTTGTAGCCATGAGCAACATACTCTACTCACAATATAACTGAAGTCGTTGGTATTAGTAACTTGTTTGTTTGGTTAAAATAACGTGTGCGTCACATCACACCCATATAAAAGTTTGGGTCGAAGGAATCTTGGTGACGACGTGAGGTCACAGAGGTGACAACCAGCCGCAGCGCGTCTCCCGGCCGCCAGGGGGCCACAGCGTCTCCACTTCTCAACGCGCCGCTTCTTCTCTCCATCACAACATCTCAGCTCTCATGTCACCAGAAGCATGTCTGGCTCAAGGTTACCTGCTGTCACATTGACTCTAAAACAGGTAGGTTCAAACCTAAAGATCACTTGGTATGCATGTCCTGTGAGTAAAGAGATGGTTGGACACCGCGGAGGTCCCGAAAACCAGGGGTCTGCTCAGGGTCTTTGCTCGTCCATGATGATGTAACGTTTAGTGTGAAGCCCTTTACCATGATTTCGCTTAATATTAATTTTTTAAGATCATAGGTTTAAGTAATAACGTTGTATATATCGAAACCTGACAACGCGGTTGAATCATAACCATCATATCAAAGCCTGAACAGGACTACCGTCAGTAAGTTGGACCAGTCGAATGAAACGCGGACCTTCCGGAGAGCTGATCTCCCGGTGACTGCTGTGCTCCTCTGACAGTTCCTCCAGCGGCAGCGGGTCCTGGGTCTGTACCGGAGTCTGCTCAGGACCATCCGGGAGGTCCCGGACCCGGCGGACCGGAGCTACCTGCGGTCCTGGGCCCGGGACGAGTTCCAGAGGAACAAGACCGCCACCAACCCGGTGAGCTGCGGGCGGCTGAGATGTTTGACCTGCTACACACACTATATGGGTCTCATACTTGTTTACATAGTCGCCTTTGCTTCTCTTTTGTCTGAATAATAACTTGATTGTGGCCATGTCATCCTTTTCGTATTCAACATGACCTTATTAAACTCCACATCTGATAGAGCTCTTTAAATTCTTACTTTTATTTAATATATATTAAATATTTAGCTTAAGCTGTCGATGGTTTGATACCGATCAGTTATTGTTACACACTTTTGATTAACGACAATCCACCAACTGCTTGATTCAAAGAGAGTATTGATGAAGATCATACAAATAAATGTAAACAGACATTTTCCCATGTTTGACCCTCGTAGGACGCCATCCGGATGATGGTCATGCAGGCCAGCGACCACCTGGGAGAGCTCCAGACCTCTCTGGCGCTAGCCAGGAGCTAGCAGGCCGCCGCGAGCCGCTAACGTCCTGTTGGCTTCAGGTCCAGATCATTGGTGGGGGGGGGGTTGGGTCTGGTGATGGAGACCCCAGGAGATGTTGTGGCTTTACTGGGCCGGCTGGACGCGAACTTGATGGGAGAACTGGGTCATGATATCATCATTGGGGGGGGGGGGGGCTCATTCAGAGTGAGAATGGAGGAAGAGACGGAACAGAGAAACTCTTGAGGAGCTAATGGCAGCCAAACAGAACCCGATGAACCAGACAGTCTTCTCCTCCAGATGAAGACCGGCCCACCAGATCTCCCTGGGGGCTTTGAGCTTCTTTTTGTGAAAGTGAAACTAAGTTTTCACATCTGTCCGGGGACCCCCCTGGGAGCACTTTGGGGGCGGGTTTGGGTCCCAGGTCCACAGTTTCAGGAGAACTGAGCTGAACCGAGAGCCGTCCGACTGAATCAGATCTGTAACTTCAGCCTTGACTTCTGAATGTTTGATGTTGATTAAAAAGAAACCAGAAAGGCAGGATTGAGTTCATTTTCTTACAAAGTACACTGACTGAATTCACACACATTATGTACAGCAGAGTATTGATAGGAACAACAGTTAAGGTTACACAGAAATGTACAAGAACGGAGATACACATTTAATGGCCTCTTCTTTTGGTCTTCTGATTCTCTGGTGTTGGTCTTGGAATGTGTGCGTGTGTGAGAGACGTCATCGTAATTTAATTATAAGGCAAAGAAGTGTAGAGAGAGAGAGAAATGGCCACCGTTAAGTTACTTACAGGCGGACATTCCTTGCAGTTTAGCTTTTTTATCATCGTCATACGTCTTACTGTTGGAGAAACGGTGGAGGAAAGTGTTTCCCAGGCTCCTCTGTTCATGGTGTAGTCAACATCGCTGACGGGTTAATCTTAGTTTCTTAATCCACTACTAACCACTGTGTAAACATGTTATCACGCTTTCATAATCAGCAATGTGTTAATGTATGATCAAATAAAACTTACATTTAAATCCTCATTCAGAGCTGAGCTTATGTTTTCTCAGGACTGGTAAAGGGTTTTATTTAAGGAAGACCTCCAGCATCAATAATCTTTTTATTAATCTTAATGATTTTATCTTGGCAGATTACACATCTGGAGGAGCAGCTAAACTTACCAGCTGTGTTCCAGACGTCCTTTATGTAACAGACGTCCCGTATGTAACGGTGTGTGTTCCAGACGTCCTTTATGTAACAGACGTCCCGTATGTAACAGTGTGTGTTCCAGACATGTGAGAGGGCGGCGTGTTGCTAGGATACAGGATGCGGTGTGTGTGTGGAAGAGAGCGCTTCCCTCTCCATCTCTGACGCCCTTGATAAGATGAACAGTAGAACCTGATTGAAGCGGTAAACCTACCGGAAAACTACCAAGAGGAGCCGGTATATGGACCCCCTAACTACAACAGCTTCCCCTGGTGGGAACCTTCTGGATCGCAACCCCCCCGGCCACGCGTTCCGTCCGTCGGGCTGGGTTCAGAGCCCGCCAGAACTACTAAGTTCACACACGTGTGTTCTAGAATTTAGTGAGAAGAGGCACCGCCTCTGGGGAGTTCTGATTTGCCCTCCTGGGACCTTCAATGGCAAAGTGAGCCCGCCTGCAGCAATGTCCTCCAATGAGAAACTGAGAATGAGAGTTTGGCCGTTACTGCAGTTTTACCTTTACACGTCCTCCGTGTGTGTGTGTGTGTGTGTGTGTCAACACCAATGCCAGCTCTAACAGAGTGTGTGAGCCAGCGCCAGAAGCTAGCGTGCTACCCCTGCTCCCCACCCCCGGGGGTCCGTAGCAGCCTGAGCTCGTCCTCCAGGACGCCGATGCGCTCCGTGAGCGCGGCGCGGTCGGCCTCCGCCCGCCGGTCGCCCTGCTGCCGCGCCTCCTCCACCTTCCTCTCGTACCAGCGCTCCATCTGGCCCGACACCGCCTCGAAGAACAGCTGGCTCACCTCCAGCGCGTGCATCCCCTCCCGCTCCTGTTCCCATCCCGGGGGCCCGCCATCCCCGGGGGCCCCGCCACCCGTGGGCCCGCCACTGCCGCCCAGGGCCCCGAACACCTCCAGGGTCTGAAGGTCTCTGGGGCCGGGTCCCGGGACAGAGGGGGGTCCCGGGACAGAGGGGGGTCCCGACGCGGTGCCCTTGGACCTGGTCTTGCCGTGAGAGGACCTCCTGTGGGTCTTGGTCTTGTGGTCCCGGCCGAGGCGGTCGGGGTCCCGGCGGTCCGGATCCCGACGGTCCGGGTCCCGACGGTCCGGGTCCCGACGTTCCGTGTCCCGGCGGTCCGGTCTGGTGCTGAAGCGGCGCTCCGTGGTGGGGGAGAGACTGCTGGCCCTGCTGCCCCCCTCACGCCTCCTCCAGCCCTGGGACCTCCCTTCTGGGGGAACAAGAAGACCCGGTTCAGTCCCGATCCGGTTCAGACCTGTCCCGGTCCAGACTGTCCCGGTCCAGACTGACCCGGTCCAGACTGACCCGGTTCACTCTTTGGTCTCTGCTGTCCTCAGGTTAACCGAGGTGTTTTACGGGTGACTAGGTGAGGAATGTTAATCAGTCAATTAGCGAATAAGAATCACGCGGGTTATGAGTTGCGGTGTGACAGCCAGGCAGGCCATTAGGATTGGTGAAGAAAGGTTTAGCTTTTTTTGTAACTTTACGTCTTCTGCCTCAAAACGCTGGTTTAGAGACCCTTAACCATGTTTATGTTCTATACACTTATGTTTATTTGTAGTCACGTCTCTGTGCTATAAGTACCTCCCCTCCTGCCTGCTCCGTCCTCCGTGGCCTCCATGTCCTGCAGTCCCGGATGCGGCCTGCGGGGGTCAGCAGAGGGCGCGGCCGGCCGCTCCTTCGGTCGCACCACGGGACTCACGGCCGCGTCACGCTGCTTCTCTCCCTCTAGTGGAGCAGAGCTGCATTAGCATTGCATTACGGTATTTTGCAAACACTAATTTAACATGGAGATAGAAAGTTTGTAGAAGTGTTTCAGAATCGGATTTGCAGTAGACCATGGACGTATTTATTAAGAGTATGACGAGATTTCACGTTCAGTATGAACTGATTTGTAGTCCTAAAAAAAAGAAATCCCATTATAAGCGGACATCCGTTCCATCATGTTTTGAATAAACCAATGAAAAAGCGAAGCTAAAGTGGTCCTAGCGGGTCGTAGGGGGTCCTAGCCGGTTCTAGGGGTCCTGGGGGTACTAAGGGGTCCTAGCAGGTCTGAGGGGGTCCTAGCGAGTTGTAGGGGGTCCTAGCTGGTCCTGGGGGCGTCGTAGCGGGACTTAAGGGGTACCAGCGGGCCCTGGGTCGTCAGGTACCTGGGGAGCTGTCAGCGTGGACCACAAAGTAGTGGCTGGGGGCCCCACTGGCCCCCGGGCCGTGCTCCGGGTCCTCAGGATCCCGGGGGCCCGGGCTGGGGGGCAGGGTCAGCCCCTCCGTCAGGGAGGTGGAGCGGCGCAGGGGGGTCCGGGAGCGCTGGTCCCCCCCCAGCCGGAGCTCCATCAGGTGGAGCTTAGAGAGACACCAGCTCTTCAGCTCCCCCACCACCGACACCTGGGGTTAGACAGTCCAGAGACAGGTCATCAAGGAGCAGGTAGGGGTGAGACAGTCCAGAGAGAGGTCATTGAGGAGCAGGTAGGGGTTAGACAGTACAGAGACAGGTCATTAAGGAGCAGGTAGGGGTTAGACAGTACAGAGACAGGTCAGTGAGGAGCAGGCAGGGGTTAGACAGTACAGAGACAGGTCATTAAGGAGCAGGTAGGGGTTAGACAGTACAGAGACAGGTCATTGAGGAGCAGGTAGGGGTTAGACAGTACAGAGACAGGTCATTAAGGAGCAGGTAGGGGTTAGACAGTACAGAGACAGGTCATTAAGGAGCAGGTAGGGGTTAGACAGTACAGAGACAGGTCATTAAGGAGCAGGTAGGGGTTAGACAGTACAGAGACAGGTCATTAAGGAGCAGGTAGGGGTTAGACAGTACAGAGACAGGTCATTAAGGAGCAGGTAGGGGTTAGACAGTACAGAGACAGGTCATTAAGGAGCAGGTAGGGGTTAGACAGTACAGAGACAGATCATTGAGGAGCAATAGGGGTTAGACAGTAGGTGACCCAGTGCCTCCCACCTGTCTCTTGGTGGCCTCCTGTCTCTCCTGCTGGGCCCGCTGTTCGATCCTCTGGATGCACTCTGACCTCTCCGCCGCCACGCGCTCCACCGTCAGCTTATCCAGCGCTCGGATCTGAGGACCACACCAGGAAACGGGTCAAGGGTCAGTGGTCAAGGGTCAGGGTTTATTTTATGGTCCATTGTTTGGTTTAGGGTTAAGAGTGTAGTGATGTGTGCCTGAATCTAGTCATGTGTCTGTTGTTGGTCTGTTGTCTCTAGTTGTGTACCTGCTGCTAGCTCTAATTGTGTATCTTTGTGTGTCTCTAGGTGTGTACCTGCTGCTGGCTGTGCCTCTAGTTGTGTGCCTGCTGGTGTCTCTAGTTGTGTACCTGCTGGTGTCTCTAGTTGTGTGCCTGCTGGTGTCTCTAGTCGTGTACCTGCTGCTGGCTGGTTCTCTCCATCTGGCCCAGCTTGGTGTTCATGAGCCCCTGCACCGTCTGGATCTCCGTCCTCACCTCCTCCTTGGTCGCCTCCAGCTGGTTCTCCAGCTTGCTGATCAGCGGCTCGCAGCGGCAGCCGTTCAGAGGGGCCTTGGCATGCAGGAAGTAGCGGGGCGGAGGTCAACGCCAGACAGGAAGTAGCGCCCAGTTCCGTCCCAGCTGTGGCTCAGTTTCCGTTTCCCCTGGCCCTCGTTTCCTGGCCCTTGTTGCATATCCCTCGCTCGCTGACCTTGACCCTAGCTGCCCCCTACCTGCATGACCTTGACCCTATCTGTATGACCTTGACCCTATCTGTATGACCCTGACCATACCTGCATGACCTTGAACCTATCCTCCCCTACCTGCATGCCCTTGACCCTATCTGTATGACCTTGACCCTATCTGTATGACCTTGACCCTATCTGTATGACCCTGACCATACCTGCATGACCTTGAACCTATCTTCCCCTACCTGCATGCCCTTGACCCTATCTGTATGACCTTGACCATACCTGCATGACCTTGCCGTCACGGCCGCGGTACAGCGTGTACAGCTGGTAGGCTTTATAGTTGTGGGGGGGCAGCGGCGAATGAGGGGAGCCCCCCTGCTGCTTGCTCCGCCTCCGCTGGGCCGACTCCCCGAGACGCGTCTCCAGACGGCGGGGGGGGTCCGACAGCGAGGGCTGGAACCGGAACAAACCGGAGTGAGACTCAAACACAACGGCTGGAACCGGAGCAAACCGGAGTCAGACTCAAACACTCCTAAATCAACACACGCTACACAACTCACACTCTTAAAAATACAACTACACAACAGACCAGCTACACACACATACGAGCTACAGAACATACAAGCCACACAATATACACGCTCAACACATTCACCAGACCATAGTAGTCAGGTTGGGGTCTAGTGAGTCCAGGATTAATGGTTAACTGTTATGAATGAATCACTCATTCACCTTCTCCTTCTGCTTCCTGTTGGTGGACCTCCTGGTGTTCGATTGGGCGGGCTCTGCATCCTTCCAGCCAACCAGGTCGCTGCTGTGGGTGTCTGCGGCCGAGGCGCTGTCCTATTGGATCGTGGTAGAGATCGTCCAGGGCTAGGGTTAGGGTTAAATACTATGAAACGTTGTCGGCTGATAGCTCGAGCTAATCATGGAGTAGATGTAGCAGTATTTAACCATTGCCTCTCCTGGCTATGCTTTGATTCGGTTGAGCTGTGGTGGCAGTAGTTAGCCTTAGATGCTAACCTTGCTAGGTAGCATCTGGTCCCTGGGGACGGACTGGGCGCGGCCCTCCGCCTTCAGCCGCTCCCTCCTCTTCCTCACGCTCCTCCCCCGGGCGAACCGCTGCACCTGGAGGGAGGGACAGACTACGTTAGGCTAGGTTACGCTACGTTACATAAGGTTACCCTACGTTAAAGTACGCTGCGCTAGATTACTCTACGTTACGTTATGCTGTGCTACGTCAGGTTAATTGTTGCTACGCTACGTTACGTTATGTTACGCTGTGTAGCGCTACATTATCTTATGTTACACGATGTTCCTCATGTCACGCTATTTTATGTTATGATTAGTTAATTGTATGATTAGTTTACGCTATGGAAGGTTACATTAAGCCAGGTTATGTTATGTTACGGTAAGTTCTGATTACTTGGGGGGCCTTGGTCAGCAGGAGGGCCACCTCTGGGTTGTTGTTCTCTCGGGCCTGATCCAGCGCCGTCTGGCCCGCCTGTAATGTAACAACACGTCATGCATTACGCGTCAAAACATCACGCATCATCATCACACACTTATTAAGGGATTACTTTTACAGCCTCATCAGGGCTGGGTGGGGTTCTGTCTGTCTGTCTGTTTGTCTGCGTTAGCCCCGCGCTAACCTAGCGTGGGGCTAGGTTAGCGCGGCGCTAGGCTACCACAGAGCTAGGCTCGCAGAGGGATAGGCTAGCATGGGGCTAGGTTAGGCCAGGGCTAGGCCTGCGTTGGGCTAGGCTAGCACAGGGCTAGGCTAGCAAAGGGCTATGCTAGCACCGGGCTAGGTGAGCACAGGGCTAGCCCCGAGGCCATGGTTCAGGGACTCACAGCGTTGCAGGCGCTGCTGTCGGCCCCCGCCTCCAGGAGCAGACGCACCGACTTCCTGTGGTTCAGAGACGCAGCGACATGGAGGGGCGTATCCCCCGCCTGAGAGAGAGAGAGAGAGAGAGAGAGACAGACAGACAGACAGACAGACAGACAGACAGACAGACAGACAGACAGACAGACAGACAGAGAGAGACATTATTGTGTTGTTGTTGTGTTCTACATGGTGTTGGTGTAGTGGGGGGTTAGTGGTGGTGTACTGGGGTGGTGGTGTAAGTGGGGGGGGGGTGGTGGTGGTGTAATGGGGGGGGGGGGTGTGTGGTGGTGGTGTAGTGGGGGGGGTTCTCAGCCCACCTGGTTCCTCAGGGAGACGGAGCAGAAGGCCCCCAGCAGGATGTTGATCACCCCTTGGTGGTTGTAGCGCGCCGCCACGTGCAGGCTGCTGTCGCCCGCCTGCAACACAACACGTAGCTTAGCCCTTAGCTTAGCACTTTAGCACTTAGCTTAGCATTTTGCGGCCGAGCTAAGCGTTCACCACTGGCGTTGTACCCGCGGTGACGGTGTGCGGTTGCCGCGGCGACCTCACCTGGTTCTTGGTGTCGGGCCGCGCCCCCCCCAGCAGCAGCACCTTGGCGCTCTGGGCATGGCCGTTCTGACACGCCAGGTGGAGGGAGGAGTTACGGACCTGAGGGGGGGAGTTGTATTTATTACTGTTACATTTGAGCAATACACCCCCCCCCCCCCCCACATCCCACACAGCAGGACTCGTTAAGCTGAGGGTCAGAGGTCATAGGGATAAGGTCAGAGGTCGTAGGGGTAAGGTCAGAGGTCGAGGGTCAGAGGTCTTAGGGTCACAGGTCAGAGGGTCAGGGGTCAGAGTGTCAGGGTCAGCGGGTCAGGGTCAGAGGTCAGGGTGAGGGTACCTTGTTCCTGGAGTGGACGTTGGCCCCGGCCTTCACCAGCAGCTTGACAGACTGGCTGAAGCCGTGCCACGAAACCTCATGGAGGGCGGTGTTACCGTCCTGGAGGGGGGGGGGGGGGTCACATGACTTATCTCCACCATCATAGTATTTATACATACAGTTATACATCAAACCACACCTACAACAACCAATAGTCGACCAAACAAGACCTGTCAATATGCTGGGTACGGGTCGGCTGGGCTCAGGAGGTACAGCAGTTGTCTAGTAACCAAAAGGTTGCTAGTTCAATCCCCAGCTCCTCCTAGCTGAGTGTTAATGTGTCCCTGAGCAAGACACAGTAAACCCTAACTGCTCCTGACGAGCTGGCTGTCACCTTGCATGGTTGACTCTGCCGTCGGTGTGTCAATGTGTGTGTTAACCGACAGCGTCTGCTAAAGGCCCTGATTGTCATTGGACACATTGTGTAGACGAGGCTCCGGTTCCCTCGGTGCCGTTAAAGAAGCATTAATAACCGTTTACTACTTTAACGGCACCGACCATCCAGACACCCAGTGGAAACCAGATGGGAAAGGGTTGCAGTTCAAAACGTGACGCAGCTTTTACGTCTTCGCCCCCCACAGAGTTTGTTCTGTGCAGTCCTTCATAGCCCCCATGTGGTTCCCCAAAGACATCTGACCGGAGCCCTGGAGCGAGACTTATTCTTCAGAGGTCTATTGACACGTGTGTGTGTGTGTGTGTGTGTGTGTGTGTGTGTGTGTGTGTGTGTGTGTGTGTGTGGTGTGTTGTGTGTGTGTGTGTGTACCTTGTCCTGGCGGTCCAGGTCACACCCTTCCTGGATCAGGGCGCTGATGACATCACTGTTACCCACCACGGCCGCGCGGTGGAGGGCCGTCTGCTCCCCCTGACACACACGCACGCACGCATGCAC